>JACDOX010000154.1:560424-598446 GCA_014549065.1 Cardinalis cardinalis | reverse complement strand
TCCTCCTCCTCCTCCTCCTCCTCCTCCTCCTCCTCCCTCTGCCCTTCCCAACCCTCTGGATGAAAACACAGAGTGCTCTGCCAGTTAAAAAAGCAGATGGGGAAAGGAGAAGGTTTCAGAGCTACAAAGCACAGGAGCCCTGGCTGCAGCTTTTCCCTTTTTCCCCTGTGAGCTTCCATCTTGGAAACTTTTACTGATCTTGACCTGACCTACAGAAATGTGTCAGCAGCATTTGAGGTTGGAGGAAGGACTCATTTCACTGTTTTCCCTTTATTCCAGTTTATACAAAGGCTGGGTCAAGCYTTGCAGATGTATTTTTGTGCATGGGTCTTCCGCTGCTTTACTGCRTTGGAACTTGGGAAGAGAGCGCAGACTCCACTTAGGAGTTTTCTCTTTCTGATGAAATCACTCACAAACACCTAGAAAAAAGGGAGATTGAGGCTGACTCTTCCCTAGCTCCTGGCTGSTGGTGAACCTGCATCTCAGGCATTTGCTCAGATGATCTCTGGATCTTGGGCTATGAAATTATAAATGTTGCCTGCTCATCTCCTTATAGCAAAGGAACTCCCTCCCTCTTTCTTCAGCTCAAGTGTGCAGTTTAGTCAAATTCCCCTCTTCTCATGTTAGTGCTGTTCCACTGCTCCCATCATCCTTATTCCTGTCATTCATACTTTTCTAGCTTCCCAGCATCCTTTTTGAGGGGGGAGAAAGGAGACTCAAGCASCACAGATTTTTCAGGGTGCAGAGGCACCAAGATCTAGAAACATGCCAAGCAATCCTGGCTGGGTGAAATATTTTGATGTCTCCACTCAAACAGTAGAATCATGGGATCGTGGTATGGTTTGAGCTGGAAGGAACCTTAAACCTTACCCAGTTCCACCCCCTGCCATGGCCAGGGACACCTTCCATTATCTCAGGTTGCTCCAAGCCCCATCCAGCCTGACACTTCCAGGGATCCAGGGCAGCCACAGCTTCTCTGTTATAATTCYAAGCAACTTTCTCTGCCCAGACACTTCAAATTCCAGTTTTTTCGGTGTTCTTTGATCCATCCACTATGGCCTACAGATCAGAAGTTATTCATTTTACACCCTGCTCCTTTCTTGGCCCTCCACACTGCCTGGCAGGCTTCCTAATCCACTCGTGTTTGTAAAAGGATTGATAATTCAGTCCTTCTCTTAGAAAGTAGTTCTTCAAATCTCTTAGTCTACCTTTTAATAGAATGCCTGCTCTCTATTTTTTCAGTGTTTGAACACGAAGTCTTCTTACTTGTAACAGCCTCCTTCGCTCTGATCTTTAATTACAGTAGCTTTCTTCTGGTCTTTTTAAAAGTCTTTTTTGATACACTCTGAGTATTTTCTCTGAGCCTCTAATATGGTGTCTTTAAACAATATCTCTGCTGCTTGCAAACATTTCACCCCGTCGTGGCTCGTACTAATTTCCTTTGAACGAGTCGCCTCATTTTTCGTAGGGCTCCTTTTTAAATCCAGCGCTGTGCTTGGTGATATTTTTGGCTGCCTTGTTCCTATGACTATACTGGAGCTCAGCACATTATGGCTCTTCTCCTACAGAGTCTCTCTTTGATAACACCATAATGATCCTGGGCTGCACAAGGAGTTCTTTCCCCAATGACTGAATCTCCAAGGAGTGTTTGTTCACAGGTATCTAAACATTTACCTTCAGTATCCATTATATTTATCCATTGTACATGAACAAAAAGATTTCCCCCTTTTATTGCATCTTATGTACCCACAGTGTCTTTGGGGTCCTCTAGGACACCTCAGACAGTGGCACTGCCCTGGCCAAGCCATTGAGGAGTAGCTCTGTTCTTGTCCTATTCTTAGCTCTTGCCCAAAGAGATCTTCACCAGTTCCCACCGTGTCTTTCTCACCTTTCATCGTACCCTTCACTCCAGAACAAACAATCCTTGGCCAAGATTCAATTTCCAGACAAACACCATCCTTTACACTCACACCAGGGCACTTGTACAGCCAGGAGGGAGGAGCTGAAGGTCAGGAGAGCATCTTCACAGCTGGGAGCTGGAGTCTGGACTCTCAGCAAGTTAATGACATTGCCTGGAGGGTGGGAGATGCTGCTTTTAATACACTTCATGTAATGACTCTGAAAATTAGGCTCTGAGCAGCCTGGTCTASTGGAAGGTGTCCCTGCCCATGGCAGGGGCTTGGAAGGGGATGAGCTTTAATGTCCTTTCAAACCCAAAACACTCAGTGATTCCCTGGTATTATACCATACATCTTATATAAMTTTATATTCTTTTATATCTATATTTGATCCTGTTTTATGTGCATTTGCTCATGTTTTAGGGSACTAAATCTTTCCTCAGCCCTACTTTTTGGAGGGGACTGCCACCAAACCCCAGTGGCATTGTTGATCTGCAAATTCTGGAGCAGCATGAGGTCCTGCTGGAATCCAGGCATTGTCTTCTGCATCTCACGAGAGTGGAGCTGCTGATCTGGGAGTGGAATTGGAAAACATTCCRATGCCACGAGCTGTGTGTACTTTCTGCAGAGCTCGTACAGGTGTGCTAATGAGAGACTCTGCTCATCACAAGCCTGAGACCTTGGAGAATATTAGTAAAAATGCCAATTTGCATGTCTTGGGGTTAATTGAGGAAATCTCCAATGGAAAAATCTTGCTGTCACTTCGGAAGCTGGTTCTGAATACAAATTATRTGTCTCCATTGGATATTGCAAAATCTTTTCAACTTCTTTGCGAACCTGTAGGAACAAGGAAAGTTGTTGGCTCCCAGAAGTTTTCCTCAAAATTTCAGACATTTTTTATCTGTGTTGACATTAGCATGGGACTCCTACACCAAGCATGGAGAATATGTGGGACCCTCCACCAAACAAACAAGAAAGGGGCATGAATATTTTCTCAAATATTCCCCAAGCCRCATGTTTTTCATAGGAAAAGACACATTTCTACATGCAAAATACCAGTTCTTTTCAAGTGGGGCAACACTCTTATTTTATGCCTGTACTCTAATCCAAGTTTCTTGCATATAAAAATAATTACTGGATATTTTTATCTTTGCTTGAGTTGAGCAGTTGTTTGACAATATGCAGTTGTCTCACTGAGAAACAGGGAAGCAGAGAACTGCTTCATTCACCTGATCCTGATTAAGAATCAGAGCAGGTTTTTATTATCCTCGGATCACAATGTATTTTCTCATCACCTGGTCTTCCAGGGGGGTTTCTTTCCTTTTACAACTGTTTTATTATATGCCGTTTTAAGATTACCACCAACAGTGCAAGACACAACCAGAAATCCCGAATATTCCTCTGTTTAATTGCAAATGTTTTGTGATGCTCTGATCATTCCATCAGCCATTGGGGGATTTTATAAATGTCTWGCTCCACATTATGTCTGTGTAATTAACTACTCTTGTTGAAACACCTAATTTTTGGAGGAGTTTATGGRAGAACACGAGGGAGAGGCATGGGTTTGATGCTGATTTTAAATGAATTATTCCTTGGTTTTCAAAGTTTGCTTTTAGTAGTTTTGACATTCAGTCTTTCTTTTTTTAAACTAGCATGTCCTGTGGAACAAAAAGATAAAAAATTAATTAGAAAAGACAAGAAAAGAGAGCAAAAAGGCCAAATTTTCCCCTCAGCAAAAGTTTCTTAAAACCAAACTCAGTTTCTGAGCGTCCAGCAGAACAGGAAAGTTTTACCAAATTCCTTTCACTTCCCTTTCTCCAGTTTCCTTGTTTGAGCATTCCGATGGGGCTGTGCAACGCTGCTGATTTCAACGTGTCACAAGGGGTGTAATTAAAAGCAGAATTCTGCCTTGATTATGGCTCTGATACGTGCCCTTCCCAGCAGTTGGAAGATGATGAGCTCTAAAACTATGGAACCATGCAAAGCACTGCTGCATGGATAATGCTGCATGCCGTGGTACGGATGAGTGACAGGACACAAGGACATGGCCTGCAGCTGTGCCAGGGGAGGGTCAGGTGGGACATCAAGAGGAATTTCTTCATGGAGAGGGTGGTCAGACATTGAAAGAGGCTATTCAGAGAGGTTTAGAGCCCCCATCCCTGGAGGTGTCCAAGGAATGACTGGACATGACATATTGGTCTGCGTGACAAGGTGGGGATGGGTCACAGCTTGGACTCAGTGGTCTTGAAGGTCTTTTCCAACCTACCTGTGCCCTCATCTGGGGTGGGTTTCTATTTAATGCCACAGAGGCACCTGTGGGGGCAGAAAATCTTGGGATGAAACCCCAAGGGGGTGCCACAACCATGTCTGGGGTTGGCATCATTGCAGTGTTCTCTTGGGTGAGTCCCAATTCTGCAGGCCCAAGAGAATCTGTGGCTGCCCCTGGATCCCTGGAAGTGTCCCAGGGTGGGCTGGATGGAGCTTGGAGCAACCTGAGATAGTGGAAGATGTCCCTGCCCATGGCAGGGGTGGGATGAGATATCTTTAAGCTCCCTTCAAACCCAAACAACTCTGTGATTCTGTAGAACACCACATCCAAGAAGTGGGGACAAGCACACAGTGTTTCTCCCCTTGCAAAGGCAAGGGGTGTTGTGAGGATAAATAAAATTAATTACTGCCTGAAATAGTAAAGATACACACTACACTGGGGAACTGTACAATGAGGACAGGTTTCAAGATCTATCACAAGCTGCTGAAGGAGAAATAAAAATCTATTTTTTTCACCAGGTTTAACATGGGAAAAGCAACCCAGGCAGTTGCTTTTGAAGAGAAATTAGGAACAAAAGAGAACACATGTGGTAAAATGTTATAATAGTCAGAGCCAGAAGATCCTACTCATTTCCTGTAGGAGGAAAGTCACCAAGAATTGGAGAGGGGAAAGCCCACATGATTAAAAGAAGAACAAGATTGACTTCTCCCTGACTGACAGTCTCTGCATCAGTGCTGTTCTGTTCCAAGACTCCTGTTCCCAAGGTAGTACAATCCAGCCAAAGATAAAGCTGCAGGAAGGCAGAGAGAACATCAAAGATTCGCTTACTGATGGAAGAAAGAGGCAGAAAATTAAGTCTCAGGTGGCAAATGAGGTTTACACCCAGGCTAAGACTGACCAGCAAGATGACCCTAGCTATGAGATATGAAATAGCAAGTGCAAGACTGGGGAAAATGGGGTGTTGTGGGTGTGTTTAATGTGACACACACAGTTCTGGCAGGGTGTTGAGCTCCATTTCCACCTCTAGTCACAATGTGGGTATGAGTTGGATGAAGCCATAGCAAAGCTGCCGCATCCTCAAGTTTTATGGTAAAATTAATCCTTTGAAAGAGACATGTTTCCCTATTTACTCTTTCTTGTGAAATTACTTTAAAGTTTCAATGTTTTTGTGTGCGTATGTGTCAAAATCAGCTTATGTAGATGTGTTTACATACAGTCAAATAAAAAGATGTGCAAATATTTGTATAAATAGATACTTGTACTTTCATCCATCTCTACTTTTATATACAGCTCTATGTGATGAGCCTCACACATGGAACTCATTTCTTTGCCAGACCATAATTTTCTCTGATCACAGACCTGTGAGTTAATTTTCTAGGACCAGAACTAAATTTTCCAGGACCAGAACTGAATTTTCAAAGGAGGCTTGCCATGTCCCAGAACCATAAAGCTATGAGCAGGAGCTGTCTCAGCACCTTGGTGTGCTCTGTCTCCTGAGATCTGCAGTGCCCCCCTGCACTGGGTCAGGGCTGGGATGGGCAGCACCAACCTCTGCAGCTTTTCTGTGGCATCCAAAGGGCACTTGTTTTTCCATATCTTATACAGGAGCCTTCTCCCTTATAGATTTCACAGTTCAGATACTTGAGACTTTGAAAAGAAAACTGCATTTTTTTTCATGACAGCAAACTCAACAAATCAGTGCTGTTACAACACATCCGCTAATCAGTAAATTGGCGGGATGGACGAGCAGGTTTGCACTCACATTTCTTCCTCTCAGGGAGAGAACCCTTATAACTGCTTGTGCTGAAGCTGTTGGGATGGGTGTCTAATGGGCCATATGTTCCTGGAGCTGCTGGGAGAGCTCTGTGACCCAGCMCTTGCTCCATCAATTAATCCCTCACCTTCCTTCTCACTGACAAACTAAATCAGAATGAACAAAGGCCAGGGAATGGCTCTTTGCCCTAAGGCCAAGTGRTACAACTGAGCTCCCTGTCCCCAAAACAAGGCTGTCCATGTCCACACCATTCCCTGGGAATAAGCCCTGGCCCTTGGCTGTGCCTGAGGAATTTTTGGGTCAATGTTAGTTGGCACAGACCAAAACTAGGCCAGGGAATGTGCTGACCATTTCTCTGCCCTCAGCCTTATAGCCCAGCACCACAGGCCTTACCTGGGTCTCCCTTTCCTGGCTAAAGGGCCATGTTTTCTTTGATTTAACATTCAAATGCCAAGTAAAGCTGAAAAGCTTCCAGTGAAGAAAGATAATGCACCTACACCCCATCCTGGCATCAAAGCCCTGAAGAGAGATGGGGGCTGAAACTCTTGGGAGAAAGGAGGGTATAAATCCCTGATATCCAGCATCCTGGTAGAGGAAAAGCCATTCCCAGAATAAATGGAATAAAACTATCCTCCAAATCTCTGGATTGTGCTGGTTCTGACTCACTAAAACCTTTTTACCAGATTGAACCTCTGAAGTGGGATTGATGRGGGAAACCTAAAACATGAGCCATGACAGGTTCTGTGCCCAATCTCATAGACTGGATTTAGGAATGGCGCATCTAATTAAACCATTAGACCCATGAGATTTACCCAAATCCCTTTGAGAGTCTCATTCACATCTCCCCACCCCAATGAGAGAATCACACAAATAAAGACAAGGCACTGCTGAAGGCTGAGGTCTTGTAGAAGTGGCATTCTCCCGGCCTGTCCTGTTACCAAAATCCACAGATTCCCTGCAGGAAGGCACCTCATTCATCAACTCTTTCAGCTGTGCCTGGGGAAATCAGGTTGGATATCAGGAAAAGAATCCTCCCCCAGAGGGTGTCAGGTGCTGAAGGGGCTCCCCAGGGAGACATTCCCGAGGCTGCCAGAGCTCCAGGAGCATTTGGATAATGCCCTCAGTCATGCACAGGGTGGGATTGCTGGGGTGTCTGTGCAGGGCCAGGGTTGGATCAATAATCCTGGTGGGTCCCTTAAATCTCAGGATATTCTGTAATTCCAAGTCTGTGGTTGGAATGTTCTCTCCCCACCAAGAGCTGGCAGAGCTGTTGTGGCTGTGGCAGGACAAGGGGACCCCCAGCACTCCTGGCCGTGTGACAGAACAATGGGAACCCCAGCACTGCAGCCCCAGAGGTGTTCCAAGAACAGAGTCCAGACCTGTGTCCAGTCACCAGAGCAGACTGGCCAGAGACCCTGAGTGACCATGGCCCTGTCAGCTCTGTGGCGCTGCTGTGGCAGCCACAGCTCCCCCAGGGCCTCCTGCAGCACAGGGAGGGCCTGATCCTGAATGCAGCAGCCCAGGGATGCAGTGTGGGACATTGCCAGCCCTTCCTGCCCTGACCCTCTCCCTCCTCCTCAGTGCCCTCAGTGTCTGACCCCCAGCTTGGGCTGCAGCCTCCCACAGGATCAGCCAAGCCCCCCCAGCAGCCCTGTGCCCCTGCCAGCTGTGACCCGTGGGCTCAGCAGGGCATGGCCAGCACCCCTGGCCTTGCCTGGGCCACATCTGCCCAGGGCAGACCTTTGAGAGCTCCTCTGCCAGGCCCTGGGGGCCCTGCGTGACCCCAGAAGTGTCCCCATGCCCATGGACTCTGCAGGCACCAGAGGCAGCAGCTCCAGGGCAAAACCCCCCAGCTCTGGCTGCCTGGGAAGGTGCCCCTCACTGGACAGAGCTCCAAAGTCATCCTGAGCACAGAGCAGGGCAGGGCCACTGGCAGGAAACATCAGGAGCCACAGCAGGATGCAGSGACAGATGTGCCACCCCTGCAGGGCAGCGTGTCCGCACATGGCACCAGGCTGGAAAGGTGAGGGAAGAAGAAGAAGGAGAAGGAGAACTCTCTGCCCAGAGCTGACAGCAAGCTCAAAGCTCCCACAGGCAGAGCTGGAGCAGAAAAGTGGGATTAGGCCTTTTGAGGGCTCCCATTTCTTGGGTATCGAGCCAGGATGCTTTTGATGTTGTAGCTGTAGCTGTAGCTGTAGCTGTAGCTGTAGCTGTAGCTGTAGCTGTAGATGTAGATGTAGATGTAGATGTAGATGTAGATGCAGATGTAGATGTAGATGTAGCTGTAGCTGTAGATGTAGCTGTATTGTAGCTGTAGATGTAGCTGTAGATGTAGATGCAGATGTAGATGTAGATGCAGATGTAGATTCAGATGTAGAAGGTGTTGTTCACTTTTCTGCTTTTCCATTAGAACAATTCTATCCATAACCTGTCTGTGTCTGCATGCAGTGGGAAGGGAGTGCAGAGGGCCCCAGGAAATGGCAGCCAAGAGGTGCARAAGCGTCRCTGAGCCCCTCAGCAGAGCCACCAAACCCAAAAAGGCGCCAAAAAATTCCCAGATCTGAGTGACTGACAGCAGTGGAGGCAGTCGTGGAGGGGGACTCTCCCAAACAAGTCTCTTCCCCAGGGGAAGAAGCCCTCTGGCATGGGGGCCAGGACCACCAGGAGTTTTAGTTTGAATATCAAATGTTTTTGTTCACCTCCTACTTTTGCAAATGCTCCATGTTTTTTAAGACTCATAGAATCCTAGACCAGTTTGTGTTGGAAGAGACCTTTAAGATCTTCTAGYTCCAACCCAGCCCTGCATGGGGACAGACTCCTACAGTATCTCTGCAAGTGCAGGTAATAAAAAGTTCCTTCAAAAATGAAAGTTGGTTTTCTCATGCAAGGAAATGACAGATAGTTCTTGGGAAAAGGYCCCAGGATTGTCCTTAAAATTTTGAGATGTGCAATGAAATCATGAGCGGTAGTGACCTCACCTTTCTGCCTGGGTAGGACACTGTGTGTTTTTCATATCCTAAAGGTACAACAGTAAAATATTTCAAAAAGAAAATAAATGTAATGTATTCATAATTGCTAATGTGATTGAGAATGTACATTTAAGAAATGTAATGGCATAAACCTGAAGAAATCTAATTCTGAAAGGAAGCTGTCTAAATTTAGAGTCATGTAGTAATAATTAATCCATTTAGCATTCCATGCTGGTTTCAGCCCCAGGAATGACTAAACAGAGGACTGCCCCCAGCTTAGGAGGGRCAAGGAAAATGGAAGAGATTATTTATATAAATATATGGGCACTTTTTCTGCCAAGTCAAAACAGATCATCTCTGATCATTTCCAACAGAGATATTTTTTCCAGGTCAATTTGCACTCTGGGTTAGAAGAAAATGCTTTCCAGCAAAGTGAGGACTAAACTAGTCCACTATCCCAGGTTGCTCCAAGCCCTGTCCAGACTAGACCTGGACACTTCCAGGAATTCAGAGGCAGCCACAGCTTCTGTGGGAAAGCTGTGCCAGATCCTCACCATCCTCACAGGGAAGACTTTCTTCCCAATATCCCATCTATGGTTTTGTTGGAAGTGTCCCTGCCTGTGCCAGCGGGTTGGAACGAGATGAGCCTTAACATCCCTTCCCACCCAAATCATTCTGAGATCCTGGCATTCTATGRAGCATCTCATAAAGGGAATGTGTGAGGCAGATGAACCTGATCAGCCTCAAGGAGAGGATTGAGAGGGGATTTTATCCATGCACACAGATAACTTAAGTGCAGCTCTCCAGAGGATGGGCTCAGGCWCCTTTTGTGGTGCCCAAAAACAGTGCAAGGGGCAAAGGACACAAACCAAAACACTCAGAAGTTCTATCTGAATTTGGGGAAAAACTATCTTATTCTGAAGGTGAGGGAATCTTCGGGCTTCTGCTGGTCACAGTGACCCCGAGATGTGTTAGAAARTCTCTTTTCCCAGCCCAGCAGTTGAAGAAGGAGTCAGAACTCTTCTGTTGTCATTCTCAAGGTTRTTTATTGTTTCTTATCTATAAAATTCTTTCTCCTGGCCTGACGAGGTCCGCTCAGCAGGTCAGACAGAGGCACACTGATGCCCTCAGGGTGGTGTTATCTTTTTATATTAAAAACTACATGTASATTATTTACATTAACTTCCCAATACCTATCACCTATGTTAGACAGGGAGTTTCTACCTTAAACCAATCCAAAAGTGCCAACATCACAGCAGAAGATGGAGGCCAAGAAGAAGAAGGAGAAAGGCTGGACACGCCCAGATTCCTCCATCTTGCCTCCTGAGCTTCCATTTTAAAAACCCCAAAAAATCTATTTTTCACTCCRTGACAAACTAACTATTATTCTACTTAGACTTTCRTGGCTTGCAGATCCTTATAAAAGGTTGGTAATTTTTTCCATGGGTCATAATCAAAACCACAGGGGCATTTTGGGCTCTGTGCCAGGGTCTCTGAGCCCCCTGACAGGGGTTCAGGCAATCCAGGACAGCCAGAGGGATGTCCTGAGTTCCGACAAGGGAGCACTGGAACAGTCTGCCCAGGGAGGYTGTGGAGTCTCCTGCTCTGGAGATATTCCAAAGCCACCTGAATGAGACCCTTTGTGACCTTTTCAGTGACCCTGTTCTTGCAGGGGGGTGGCACTGGGTGGTCTCTAGAAACCTCTGTCAATGCCAACCCTCCTGTGATGCCATGGAGAGAGGGTCTGCTCTCAGGCCTTAGTCCTGGGGAAGAAGAAACAAAACTACAACAATGATAAAAAATAACCAAAACAAAGCCACATAAGAAGGAAGAGCCATTGAGACCATGGGACATAAATAGAGACAGAAATAAAATCCATTATAACTTCTGGCCTTTGAATCATAGTAACCATAATATAAGCAATGCAACAGGAAGTTCTTGTTTAATTCAGTGGATATCAATKAGTTGTTCTCAACTGAACAGCATCAAATCCCAGTCCTTTTGCTTTCTGACAAATATTCAGACAGTTGTTTAACTRTTTTTGTTATTTCATTTTTTCCCCCTGCTCCTTACAAAAAACCTGATAACTGTTTTCAAAACCTACTTAAAGTCTGAACCAAAAAGTTTGTGAAATGTTGAAATGTCATACAGATCTCACTGAAATACACACAGCTTCATTCTCCACKAAGCTTGCAGTGAAAAGGAAGCAATTACATTATAGGATTGAAGACTAAAGCATCACCTGAGTGTCTTGTCACACAGAGCAGGGAACGTGGAGACCCCAGAGGCAGAACTGTCACCTGAATTGAAAGCATTCAATGTCAAGGGACATTACCCTGAGGGATAGGGGACAAGGGAATTTTTCTCTCTGTGTTGGTCAGACATGTAAAGCTGTGGGGCCCTGGTCCAGGTATGCAGGAGCTGGTGAATAACAATCAGGCTACACTTGAGCTGTCACTGGCTCTGGGCAAACTCTTCCCATGAAAATATCCACTGRGAAGCCCCAGGACTGGAACCATATCAGACACTGTGACAGGGAGTTCTCCTGGGGGACTGCCATGCTGGGATGAGCATGATCCTCTTGGCCTCTAAAAAGAAAAAGGCTTCAAAATCTAAAATATAATACATATATACATATATTTATMTACACATCCATSTCACTCTGTTTGTATAAATAAGAYCTTTTTTTTCACATTAAACCCTTTCTTCATACCCAGCCTGGCCTTCAGGTGCTATAAAGTGATGTGCCAGGGCTGTCTGAGCTCTGCTGGCTGCGGACATGAAGCCACAGGGAGAAGGGAGCAGCAATGAATGCGGCTTCGCTGGAATTACGTAATTACTTTCTTCAAGCTAAAAGTATTTCAAGTGTTTGATTGCCAGTGCTACATAACAATCTGGAGTAATTATATAATTAGCAAGAAATTGCAGCTCCCATTAGGTACTTAGAAGAAGTCAGATTTAGGTTTGATTTTTTAAAAAGGTGGGAAGTTGTGCACATGTGGGGTTTTTGCATAACGAYATGACCTCGAAGAAGTGAGGGAGTTGATTTTTTTTCCTTTCCATAAAGGAACATTTCAGTGTTCATTGTGAAAGTAGATCAAGTAAGACTTGCTTGAGAAGACTGAAAAATCTAGTGAAATTGGTGATTAAAAAGTTCATTAGGATTAATTACTTCTAATTGTTACCAGAAAGCTTGCCAGGATAGGTAATATTGGATTTCAATACCCCTCTGAATAGCAAAAGACTTGGATTAGCTCCAGGGCCAGTCTTCCTGGGGAGAAGGCCAGAGGGTGGTTAGGGTTGGAAAGGACCTTGGAGATCACCTAATTCCAGCTGCCATTGGAGMTGGGAGAAGAAACCAGGTCTGACACCCAGACTGTGATTGTTCCCCTCTGTTGGGAGCTGCCCTCTGACACAACGGTGTTATCTGGTACTTCATACCCAGGGTTGGAGAAAAGGGCTATCACATCCCTGCCATATTGCTGATCCTGTTGTTCAAGTGATCAGCATTTCATTCATTAAAGCCACTGGAGCCTTGCCATAAATATCAGCCAAATTTCCTCCTGGAGTGAGCTCCTGACTCTTGCAATGATAAGCAATTTTATACAAAAAGAAAAACCAACATAAGAGGGGGGGAAAGTACCTATGCATTTTCCACCCAGATGTGTAAAATGAAGATCCTGCCTAAGTAACCTCTTTTAAAGTCTTGAGCAAGGCCCAGGAGATATAATTGATTTGGATTTTTTAAAAGCCGGTGCCAATTTCATCAGAAAGACGCCTTGTGCAGCTCAAACCCACCGGGAGCCAGCATGAAATAATGGAATGGTTAAGTAACTTATTATGGACAGCAAGGAGAATTTGTGGCAGAAACTGTCGGCATGTCATTCCAGTGCCAGGGCAGAGAAATCAGTTCTAAAATTGATTTCATTTGGTGGTGATGCAAAAACACAGCGGTGCCAGACAAAGGGAGATGGGGCAAGTGGAATATTCCTGTTGCAACACCGAGCTGCTGAAGGGGGAGAGAGCAATGAAACAATGGGAGAGGAGGGAAAATGGCTTGAARGGCTGCATATGAGACTGAAATTATGCTGCAAACTTTGGAAGCTCTGCKGTCACGTGGAAAAGTAATTTAATAGCCAGGCAGACAGAGAACTGAGCCTCGGCTAAATGCAGGGCTGAGCAAGCCTCATTGATTTCCATGGAAGGCAGCAGTGGGTGTACACAGATCCTGCAGTGGGGCCACAAAAATAGGGAGCATCCTGGCACAGGGATGGAGTGGGGACCAGCATCCCGTGCCACGTGCGTAGCACCAACCTTTCCCCACCACCAAGCCCCGGCAGTGGGATTGTGCCCAACATGGGATGGGAACTGCTGCTGCTCCCTGCACAGATTTTACGGTCAAAAACGGGGGGGAAAAGCAATAAATTCTACCAAGGACAAGGAATTTGATGGTGGAGGTGGTAAAGCGGGGAATGGCTTTGGGAGATAACCGGTGTCACGCCGTAGCCGATGTAAATCCCCGCAGCCGGCTCTGGCCGTTTACACCGTGAGGATCCAGCCCTTTGTTCCCCGCAGACTCCGGGATTAGGGAAAATGAAAAGGATAAAGAACAGCCCTCCTGAAGCTGCGATTCACCCGCACGTTAATGTATGCGCATAAAGGAGCGGCCACCCGGGCCAGGCTGCGCTGAGAAAAGATGCGAAGGTCATTCAGGAGCAGATGTCACCTTAGCAGAAAACAAAGCAGTAAAATGAACAAGCCTCAATGGACCAAATGCCTTTTCAGGCAGGCTCCAGAATCCGTGTTCCAGTAACAGAAATAAATGTACAGGGGGAAAATGTGTGTGTTTGTTTCTTTCTCTCGCGGCAGTAGAATTATGTCCCTGCGTCTGGGTAGGAGCTACTTGAAATAAAGCTAGAACAACGCTTATCTCTTATCAGCACTCGGGATTTGCAATAATGAAAAGATTTGCATAACAAATGCTTCTTCTCCTTCGGGTTGGGATGGAAGTATTAATTTCCCCTACTTTTCTACCTTTTTTTTTTTTTAAATATATCCACCTTCGAGCCAAAACACAAGCCTTTCTACTTTATAACCACTGCCTCAACCCTTGTCTATGCTGACTTTCTCCTGCTGCAGTTTGGAGATTGAAAGAAACACATTTTTTGCCTCATTTWTATCCTTACAGCCTCCTTATGGCTTCTATGCACTTGCAGAGAAAATAAAGACAAAAGGCCTCATTCATCCCTCGCGTGGCCCCATTTTACACCCGTGCCACTCCGCTCCTTCAGAGCCGGGGAGGTGAGAGAAGGATCCTCCCCGCGTAGTCAATTAATTATGAAGTCAATCAGGAGGTAAATATATGCATTAGCATCGGCGAGGGCTGGAGGGGATCTCTGCTGCTGTATCACAGCGTCTCTCTGCACATCAGCCTGCTCTGCCCTTTGATCATTTATGCTGCAGCCGGGCCCCCTCCTGCGAGCGCGTGTTGGAGCTCCCGAGCTTTGTGCCTCTGCAGAACAGGCGACGGGAAGGGCTCAGTGCTGCTGTGAGGGCTGGGAGCCAGAGGGATGGATGGATGGATGGATGGATGGATGGATGGATGGATGGATGGATGGATGGATGGATGGATGGATGGATGGATGGACGGACATCCAGAGGCTTTCCAGGATGGTGGTCAGATTCCACCTTACCCTAGAGTAGAAAGAAATAGGCTCAGTGAATATTTGACTCATCCCTTCATCCCACTAAGGGCTTTGCGGGATCTTCCCAGGCCATGCACCAACACAGAAGCATGGGAGAGTGATCAACACAGAAATGTGGGAGAGTGATCAACATAGAAACGTGGGAGAGTGATCCCCTGCAGCCAGGACCTGTCTGAAACTTGATGTGGGTCATGTCACATCCATGAAGTTCCCCACTCAAGCCACAACTGCTTCTTGAAGATGTCACAGTCATATCGGCGSATTATTTTTTTACCAGGTTCTTGGAAAAATTCTTTTTCCACTCTTGGAGTGGAACAGCTTTCCTAATATCKAACCCTAAATCTTAATTGTTCAAATAAAGCCTTTTTCTACCAGTCCTTTTACTGGGGAACAGCTGCATTTCCTCCAGAAGTGTATGCACACTGTGCTTGCTCTTCTCATGCCACATCATTGTATTTCCTGTTTGGTAGCAAAAAAAACCCCAAAACCTTTTTTCTCCCCTTCTCTTTCTCTTTATTCCTGCATCAGCAAAAAGTACAAATCAAGTGTCAATCTGAACTGACAAAGCTGAATTACACCTGTGGCCTCCTGCAAAATCATCATTTTACTGACTTTATAACCAAGGCTGGCCAAGCTGACTGCAGGAATTTTGAGCTTTGMATTTTTCAACCCCAGGTCACTCAGGAAGAACATCCATGAGCCTCCTCTGGAAAACTCATTAGAATTTGTAGCATTGATATTGTTTTCCCAAATAATGAGACTGCATTCTGAGATCCCCGCAAAATCCAAGATAAAGGCCAGAAGTCAGTGTATCACCCATGTGAACATTACTGTGGAAAAGCATCTATTTCTCCCCAAGAGAGGAAATTAAAAATTTTACCATTCTTTCCAGTTCATTGTGCTGGAACAGTCCATATTAATGAYATCCATAGGTCAAACAGGAAAAGGGGGATGCTTCTTCATTCATGGACATTATGGAGAAAATTTAACAGGCCTTTTATTTATTTCTTTTTCTTTATTTAGGACATTCATGCATGCCATCTCTTATTTCAGGGCACAAGGCTTTTTAATTAGGGCATAGGCTTTGAAACAAATGCACCTTGGAATTCCTGAAGAAATAAAACCAGAGGACCTCAAACTAAAATGAGAAGGAATTAAAAATTTATATGATTTTCCCCAATTTTGAACTTGTTGGGCCATCGCCATCACTTTTTTTTAACTTAAAATAGAAGAAACTTTTCTTTCCCTAATAGGGTGGTGAATCTCTGCAACATAAGAAATAATTGTTGGGTTTTGAAATTCCACACTTAGTTAAAGTCTAATTCAGTATCCAGACACTATTCTGCCATGACAATGTCCATGACTGACTTCCACATTCCTAACTACTAAGGGAAAAAATCAGGTATTTCTATCTCCAATGTTGGTCATACAAGAAATGATGCCTGTCTCCCTCAATTTCTCCTCTTGACAGTGAAGTGCCGAACAAAAAGCAGGAACAAAAAGGATCAGCATTAAAAGTTAATGCTGTAGGATTCGGCTTTTGTGTCTCACTTACAGGGGAGGAATTACAATGACAGGTGAATTGATCTGGTTTTCCTGCCCAGGGATGGGTGACAAGTTCAGAGAAGTTATGGRTAGTCTAAGGATCTTCTTCCAGGAGTCTTCAGAGTAGAATCACAGAATGATTTGTGTTGGAAAAGCTCTCCAAGATCATCCCAACTGTTAACCCAGCACTGCCAAGCCCACCTAAACCATGTCCTCAAATGCCACATTCAAATAACTTTTTAATACTTCCAGGGATGGTTGCAGTTGTGCAGTCTCAATCCTTGGGTGTTTTTAAGACTTAACTGGATGAGCAACCTGGTCTAAACCCTTTAGGGCTGACCCTTCTTGGAAAAGGAGGTTGGACCAAAGACCTCATAAATGCCCTTCCAGCCCAAATTCTCCTACAAACAAGCAAGACAACTTGTTAATTTTCCTTTTTTAGCTTGAACCCCTCACACTCAAAACCGTCCCCACCTTTAAGCAGGGGACTCTGGTACTGGTTGATGACCTGGKATATCCCATTTCAATCCCTACTTCACCTGACTTTCCTACAGGGCTCTCCATGTCTCCATCTCCATCTGCAGAACAGAGACATTTCTCTGTCAGCAAAAGGCAGCTGCGAGATGAATTTGTTAGAGATCAACAGGTCTTGAATTCAGTGGTAATAAGGGCCATAAGACAGACAAAATACAGGGTGGGAAAAATCTGACAAGATTTTGATATCTGGTCTAGTTGCCTGGATACTCTCTCCTGGCACAGAAAACTCATGCGCCACAGCCACCGTCACATGGTGTGAGCTCAGAAGTTGATTCACTTCAAGGCAGGAGGAATAAACAGAAAATAAAATGTCTTCCACGATTATTTCAGGGCCAGAACATTAGCAGTTATAAATTGCTCGGGACCTTTAGCTTTCACACCTAAGAGTACCTTGGCTGATGCAGAGGAGCAAAATTGTCTTTTTGCCACGAGGCTTGGGCTTGGAGCAGCCTATGGGTGCGTTGTGTCGGGAGCATGATTTTGGAAACTGGAGTGTGTTAGACAGTCAAGATCTGCAGCCTACTTCCATATGGCCACATTAATTTCACGGCAACTCTGCGGAGAGGAAGATGATGCACCTCCCACCATCCTTGTGGGGGAGAAGCAGTGCTCCTGCCAAGCAGTTTGCACAGGACAATAATTCTGAGCACTATCCCCTCTGTGAACAGCCTCAAATGGGGCTGCTGAATYCTCCCATCACTTCTTCAAACCGCTGCCAGGGCAACTCCTTGTAAACTTTCTAAGAGCCCAGTGAGTTTTTTTCTTCCTAGGCCACAACAGAGTGAAACAAGAGAAATAAAGTGAAATAACTTCCYTTTGCTGAGGAAGGAGAAAAAGTGTAACTGTGGTTCTTAAAAAGCTTACGGAGTTTCCAGAATATGAGAGTTGGAAGTGTRGAGAATTCAGGGAGATCCTTTTAAGGGCATTAAGGGTATTATGATACTGAATCACCAAGAAAAGTAAATGTAGATCCAGCTTGAAGACCTGTGGTTCTCTCATGGCAAGGAATGAGCCAGAACACGTTCTGGAGCATCACCACCATGGAGGCTCCCTGCCAGCTCTAAGTCAGTCTGAGCCTGCATCATCCAAGGAGAGACACCAGCCCACTGTATCCCATGAAGATGCCAGGCTGGGATTCATTAAAGTTAGGAAAGTCTTTCAGMAAGTGGGTTATTGGCACAGTGTTCTGGTGCTGTGGGCACTTATGGTGAAGAAATTGCTTCTTACCAACATTTACTTTTCCCCTCACATTTTGTTCCATTGGATTCCCCAGTGAAAACTTTGACTCCCGTCAACTTGGGTCAGAATTTGAAGTTTTAGATTTGAAGTTTCAAGTTGTAGATCCATAATGGAAAGGTCCTGACCCAGTCTCTCCCTCTTTGTGGCTGGACAAGAGAGGTGAACAACAGGAATTTGTAACAAAATTGGTTTATTTATCGGATTTATTGGATGGGGCCCTGAGCAACCTGATCTAGTGAGAGACATCCCTGCCCATGGCAGGGGGGGGAACAAGATGAGCTTTAAGGTTTTTTCCAACACAAACCTTCTGTGATTCTTTGATTACAAAGATTCTTTCAGGAGACTTTACGAACATGGCACTTTGGTTTGGCTCAAAATTTAGGATCCCACAAAGACGAGCCAACTCATCCCAGCAGAGCACCCATAAATACCACACTGTAGGAAAGGTTTTAAAACTCCAAAGACTAATCATTTTAATAATTTAAGGGCCACACCTCAAGAGCCAGTTGCCAATCCATAGGCCTGGAACACGCCTGTTCTTGGCTGCTCAGCACTACAATTGCAAATGGCCCATTCTGCTGCTTCCCAACACTAGCCCAGTGAGAAATACACAGAAAAAAAATAAAAACACCAAAAGAAGAAAAAAAAAACACCAAAAAAACCAACACATTTACTCTGCAGAACATCTGAAAAGGCATTTTCTGTTTATTTAACAAACTGCCCAGTGCAAAACCTACAGGCAGGAGGTACCTGCTGGGTGGGAGCTCCTCTGAAATTGCACAGGATTGGCTTTGKCCCAAAAATGGGAGGAGCTGGAGTGAATCCTTCTGTTTGCTCCCTGGAGTCCCCCCATCACTGGGAGACTTGTCAGTTGTAGATGAACTGGATGGATGGATGGACAGAATACTCATATCAAAACCCAACTTTCAGCCTCTGGAGTTAAACTCACATCCATCTTCCTCACAGCAAATTAAATCTTGTTTAAACAAAAAAAAAAAGCAAAAGGCAACCACTCCTCCAATAAGTTTACTGTTTAAACCAGGAGGAGCTTCTGGTGTTAAAGACTCTGGGTCATCACTAGCAGAGATAGCAATTAATTTTCTGGAAGACTGCATGACAATAGAGCCCAAATCAGTCCTGGCACTTGGTCATGCTGGACAATGTGCTGGTGTTATTAAAAAGCCAATTACCATCAGCTTGTGTTCCAGATGACAGCAGGAACAACTTGGATGGAGTGTTCCAGGGAATCCTGACATCCTTGCAGCACTCGTGATAGTTGCAGCTCCCACCTAAGTAATCATTCAGCTGCAAAAGCAACCCTGATTAAAATGTTCATGGGAGCATTTCTGACAAGAAAGGAATTTCATCCTCACCCACTGATAGATGCCTTGCTCCTTTCTCTGAAACATTCAGCAGCAGCATCACAGGGGTCAGSTTCAATCAGCTAAGATAACTCAGATATTCTTAAATTAAAATCCAGGAGAAAATAGAATATTTCCTCTTGACTTCCACCTGGCAAGTCAAATGAGGACAGTAAAATAAATTAAATTTTATGATCGACTTGATTTGGTCTCTCTTGCAGGGGGGAAGGAAGACTCATCTCATGGGTTTTGATAGGAACTGTTACAGAGGTAGGACTATGAATATCAAGGATATTTTCCATTTCAAAGATCCCTTTTGGAGAGAAAACACTTCCTAAATTCCTTAACATCTGTGAGTGTGAGTGGAGAATGCTGTGATGGCTGGATCCACATCCTTTCAGGACAACTTCTGAGAAGGGAGAGAGTGTTCTGTCATTTTTTTGGTCTGTATTGGATGGACATCCCTATCCCATGACAATCTCACAAGTCCTGGCTGTACAAAGTTGGGATCTGCAGCCTCTGGCTGACACAGAATGTTGCAGGTGGCTTTTACTCCTGTGCTTGGRCACCCCTGGATATGTCAGTGCTGCTCTGGCCTGAAGAGGAGGCCTCAAACTTGGTTTGTGACCRCTGGTGACATTCACGGTGCCAGCACACGTGTCCTTCTGAACAGAATTAACTGCAGTGTTCTGCCAAGCTCTAACTTGAATAATTATGGTCTGTCCTGCAATTTCTCTTTGAGAAAATGAGTTTGGTGCTCTAAAGAAGGGGCTCTTCATCATGAGCATGTGATATCCCATTTCATGGCTGTTCGTGGCTACCTCCCCACCACAACAGGCTGGATTTTAGTCTGATGCAGTGAATCTTTGTGCCCATGACCATGGAATCATAGAATCACAGAACTGGAATCATCTCTTCTGGAAAGAACACACAAGGATCATCAAAGTCCATCTCCTGGTCGTCCTGCAGAGGACAGCCCCAGGAGTCCCACCATGTGCCTTACATGATGGATCACAAATCACCTTCTGAGGCACTTGCTCAGTCCATAAATGCAGGACCAGCTCGAGGCCTGGGAATTGTGAGAGTGTAGATGCAAGAACAACCTGAAAACCATGGATGACACCTCCCAGGGGCACCAGTTTCTCCAGTGGCTGCTTTAGGGATGGACTGTCCTGTGGCCTGGGAGACAGAATTACAGATCCTAATGTCTCCAGCTTATTTACAGGGGACTTCAATGCACTTTCTTTGATTAATACTTGTGAAGGGCTTTCAATAGATGCTCAGCAAGGGTACGAGGTTTGTGGCACTAATGATGGAATCACAGAGTGMTTTGGGTGGGAAGGGACCCTAAAGCTCATTCCATTCCATGCCCTGTCATGGGCAGGGGGACCTTCCACTATCCCAGATTGCTCCAAGCCCTGTCCTACCTGGCCTTGATGGCACCAAGGATGGTTATTCTGCCACTTATCTGTTGATTTTGTCTTGAAATTTGATTTTTTTGCCAGGTTTGAGGACACCAGGTGGGAGATGGGCCAGGTCGGATAYGTGCAGAGATGCTTCTCTTTTATTGTCTGATATTTCCACTCTTCCCATCAACAGGGAGCTCTTGTTTCCTTCCCAAAGAAGATACATCCTACAAAGGGCTATTACAAAGTGCAATGAGTAACTTCTGGTTGTCAGGTTTTCTCCCCTAATTGACTGGCAGAGAAAAATAAAACAGCAGCAGCAACAGCTCCATGCTGTCTTTCACTTGAGCTTCCCCAAGCACTTTGAAATCCTGACTGAAATAAACTTCCCAGCCTCTCCTGAGGCAGGTGGGGAGAATAGGAGGGAAGGTGGAAGGGAAATAGTTTCCTGAGCTTACCCAATAAATCGAGACATGATTTCATCTCTCTGRACTCACTGTGATGAGATGGCTACAGGATGGGACCCAGCATGGAAATCAGGGTTGTGTTTGCTGGGAACACTGAGGAAGATCCCCCTGATGTGGAAAATAATCTTGATGTGGGAAGTTTATTCTCTATTTTTTCCCTAATAGTCAAACTGACCTAACTGGGATTCAGTGCTTTGCTTCCAATTCAAGCCTGTGGAAAGGAATAACCACCATTCATCCCTCCTTCTTGTGTCCTCTGCCACTTTCTTAAAGCCAAGTCCTTCTCCAGAAGCATCACTTGTTTGCAAGATGCCCTAAAAGCCGCATTTTTCCCCAAAAGCAGCAAACACAGAGTGAAGACTGCGGCTCCAGCTCTTTGAAAATCCCAGCTGGGCACAACCCCAGTGGGGTAGCTGGCTCTGGGGGTGCTGGGTTCCCTGGGGGAGCTGCCATCCCTGACAYGGAGCGGGGCATCAGCTGCTCGCCGCATGCCAGGGCTCGACGTGCCGAAAGTGGAGGAGGACGAGCTGCTGCCGCCCTCTGGGAGAGCCGTCAAAACATCTGTGATATTTGGGACCGTTCCAGGGCTGGGGAATCAGAAGTGGATCCTGGAAATCTGCCTATTATCCTAATGAGGATGTTTCCGTGTCGTGGCAGGGAGGCTGATGCCGGGGAAGGGTTGGTCCAAGTGACCGCCTGCYGTCCCAAAGGGTGGCCCAGCACAAGGGCGTCCCTGTCCTCCCCATCAGGATCACTTACTGGGTTGTGTCGTGTGTTATTGCCTGTGTAACTTCAGCTCCCAGGAGTGTTTTCCCATTAGGAAAAGGAGGGGGGAACAAAAAAAACCCAACCAAAAAACAAACTAGAAGCTTTGCACGGGCTTTTAAGCAAACAAAATGTGGAACATGTGTGCACACAAGATTTCACACCCACGCACAATTTCCCTTCTAACGTTGCAAATGGCTCGTGCACAAGGACCTGGCRTAATGCAAGGCAGGGAAAAGTGGGAAAAACAAGCAGAAAACAGGGAAAAAGATTAAAAAAAAAATCAGTTATTGTTTCATTTTAGGGAAACCGTGTAAATTTTCAGCAATGAAAATCAACCCCCATCCTGTTTTGTCCGATGTTTGATCAAGTTGAAGACCTTTCCCATACTCTACCACAGAAGTACTGTAAAGCAAATAAAAATTGGGAATAATAATAATAACAACACATCTGGGGTGGCAAAGTGATTTTATTTAGCACTTATTGCCATCAGTCACTCAAGATTTGCTAAATTCTTTTGGACTTTCAGGTGGAAGCCATAGCCTGGCTCATAGGGCAACAGCCTGAGGAAGATTCTGGATCATGATTTAAAGCTTCCGAAGATTTTATGAATGACAACAGGGAAGAAAAGTCCTGCTATTCCCAACTTTTTTTTTTTTTGAGGGGAAAAAAAAGATAAATGAAAATCACAGTTTTTCTGTGCACATCCAACAGTGGCACTTTGCAGACTTTTCTGAATCCTAAAAATATTCTGCTTGATTGGTGGCCTTTTTTGGCCATTATTCTGCATGGCCTTTTTTGAGAGTGAAGGTTTTTCATTGAATAATACATAGAATTTTGGGAAGAYATTAAAAATTAGGAAGAAATTCTTCACTATGTGGGTRATRGAACAGAGAAACTGTGGCTGCCTCTGGTTCCCTGGAAGTGTCCAAGGCCAGGTTGGAYGGGGCATGGAGCAKCCTGGGATAGTAGAAGATGTCCTTGCCCATGGTAGGGGGTGCCRCTGATTTAAGGKCCCTTCCAAACCATTCTGGGATTTTATGAAAATTACTTTAAGGCAAAACTACTTGCAGAAAAACATCCCAAATGAAGTCCTGGCCAGGAATCCCACGTGCCTCTTCCCTCTGATCTTCTCAGAGCCAATTTCTCCTGATGCTCATTGAGTGTCCGAGTGCTTCCTCCCCACCACGTCAGAAACACAAATGTGAAACACGTGCTCTGCTTCATTAAAAATTATGCTAATGGGAGACATCATTTAAATTGCTAATAGGGTTGGCTGTTTCTAGTAAGACATGACAAACTGTCTGGAAGGAATTTTTGCATTTTTAAAGATCCCCTTTATTCCCAAAGGGAAGCGAGTTGTTTCAGAGGGGAAAATATATATATGTATTTATATACACACACAAGCACGCACACAAACACACACACAAAGACAAACAATTATATTTTTTTTTCCTCAACAAAATGCAAGTGCTACAAACCAGCTTTTCTTTTGTGGGTGCATCTTTTTTAACCACAGTGGCTTTGGGAAAGGGGTGCTTGGGTGCCACTGCAGCAGGAGCTGCTGGAAGGGTGTCCCTTCAGCACCCGACCACCTCCCCACACCCTGCACGTACCAACTCCTGCTGCAGATTAGCAGCTGCTCTTTGCAAGGAATGCTGATTAGCAGCAGGCAGGGGAGGGAAAAGCCGCAGGGATGGATAAAAGATGAAGCCAGAAGAGCAACCAGGAGTTCTGCTCCCTCCCGGGACCAGCTCGCCTTGGAATAAGTTATTTTTGTGACAGATTGGGGCAAACCCTACAGCAAAGGGGCAGTCTCATTTTGTCTTCACTGGGCAGGGCACTGTCTATCCCATTCTTGGGCAGAGTTTTGAGGTGCCTGCATCCCACCAAGAGATATTTGCTCCCCTCAGCAGTGATAGGAAGAAAAATCTGACCCCTGGAAGTGCTCAGGGAGCCCATCCCTGCCTCTGGATTGTGCTGGCGGGAGGGGGACAGATGGCAGCACGGCCACTGGGGACACCCCCTGCAACACCACCAATCTGCCACAGGGAAAGGGCTTCCAACAGGGAGCAAAAGAGGACAGGGAAGCATTGGGAGGTGAAGCCAGGAGATAAAGTCAACTGAGGACCTCCGGCAGGCGCAGGCGGCTGCTGAAGGACCACAGCTGAGCTTCTCCAAGGGATCTGGGCATCTTCCACAAACTTCCCAGCAGCCCTCCAGCTGCATGGAGCATCTCCACGTGGTGTTTCTGACACCAGGGTCCTGACAGAATAACGCTGTTTGTATCCTCATAATARTAATTTTTTGGTCAAAACCTGAATCAGCTCTTGCCCCTCACCTGGGATGGGCTGTCCAGCAGCAGTTCATGCAGAGTCGTGGCTTAAATGCTGCTGTTGGTTGTCACTTTGTCATTTCAGTGGTTATTAATAAATTTAAGCTTTGATAGGGATGTCCATGAATTAATTGTTGTTTCAGATGAACTTCTGTCACGATTTGACACTGGCCCACCACCATCATCTTTCAAAGGCATTTGTGTTGAATGTACCTTGTTCTGTGGGGGTTCCTTTTAATCCTTCAATTTTATCTGTTTGTTCTTAGAGCTCCATATTTAAGAGCAGAAACAGCCTCGATATGTGGGTTTTTCCTTGTGCTTCAAGCTCTCCATGCAGGTTTGGAAAATTACCTTAGTCCAGATAACTTCACTTTGTGCTGCTTGGGGTTTCTCTGGGTTTTTTGGCAGAAATGGGTGCAGAGAGATGTGGGTTCAGCACTGCCCTGAGCTGGTGGGAACTGGACAGGGAACCCAGCTATGGAAGAGCAATAGGAGGTGACTTTCCCCCTTCTGCCAAGGCTGCCACATCCCCTAAAGGTGATTTTATCTCAGGAGTACAGGAAAAGTGACCATTGTGCCCATGGGCAGACCCAAAATCTCTTTGTTTCTGCTCCAGACTCAATTCCAACATCAGTTCCTCTCCCTCTCCCAGTCCTGGCACAATATTTATAATTAACAGCATGACAACCACAAGGCTGAGCTTGTCTGATATTTTATCTCACTGTTATTTTYCTCCCCTAAACCACTGCTTGGCCGTTCCATCTTGGCATTTTCACCATTTCTTTTGCCGTCTCTTTTTACCAGCATAACTCAGCACTCCAAGGCCCAAAGACAAGAGTCCCAATAACCAATATTTACATGTGTCATGGAAAAAAAAAAGGAAAAAATGAGCAAAACAACAAACCCACGGAAGGCCGGTGGGCCTGTGCTGCATTTAGCAATGAAGGACAMACTGGCTAATTCTGCCTCTGATGGAATATGATTATGTCTGGCACACAATAGGCAGAAGAACTGCCCAACAACCAGGCAGCCACTAAATTAAATTCCAAKACTCCAATTGCAACTTTCTCGCTGCACAGCTTYRGGAAATGCAGATGAAACCCATGATGCAATAAATACCCAACGGCTCAGGAAAATGGCTCCTCCAATAACAGGCTGGGATTCCAGGACATTTTTCCTCGTGAAATGGACAGTGCCAGGATCTGTCCCTAATCTGGGTTTGAGGACTATTCCACAAAAACATCAAATCACAGAATGGTTTGGGGTGGAAGGCACCTTTAAGGTCATCTAATCACAACCCCCCTGACACAGGCAGGGACATCTTCAGAGCCCCTTAGCTTGGCAAAGCTTATTCCAGGCCAAAACCATTCCAGAGTCATGCTGATGATGATTTCTGGGCTCCAAAACACTTCAAATTCCCCATTTCTGACAGACCCTAGTGTAAGATGAACACTGGTCCTCGAGAACGTGAAGTTTGGGTCTTGTATCTGATTTGTAAATAACGGCCTGAGGTAGAAAACAACGGAAACCGAGATTGGATGAGGCAATCCTGGAATATCAACCAGCTTTCTTGGGCCCTTCTTCCCTCCTGGGCATTATAACATGGGACTGAACCAAAAAGATCCCTAAAGAGACTGAAATTTGCTCTCCTGAAGCCCAGGGTAATGTGCTTGTTCTGCACCCTCCTCGCTGCCCCAAGGGTCTCCAGCTCCACCATTCCATGGTCCAGGCCGTCCTTGAGCTTCACACATCCCACCAGCCCCTCCTTTCTGATGGCAACAGGTCCAGCCTGGCCCCTCTCCTCCTTGGCTCCTCTGTCTCTTGGAGGAGGAAGTTGTGGCAGCACATTCCAGGAGTGGGATGGATCCAGGTTCTGCTCATGTGAGCAATTCGTTAATGCTGGTGWAGAAAATACGATACACACTTGAGTAAACAGGTGAAAGTACTTTACCTGCCATATTTCAAGGGAATTTAATGAAGAAATGTATTTTTTARCATGAAGAGGCTGTTCAGGAAGATCAAATAGCCTGGTTTTTTCATGAGAGAAGAGTGAAGTGTCAGAACCACCTTCAAGGTGCACAACAGGAGCATTGGGAAGATGGGAAATACTGTTCAGCCCTATAAAAAAGGTCTGTAAGATCCTCTGCTGCAGCCAGAGGTGGAATAAAACAACACAATTGTTCCAGGYGGAGATGGTACTCTGAGTTTTATAAGACTGGGATCGAAAGGATTACCTCAACTGCAGATTTATTTCAGGTGTTAGATTGTATCAGCACAAGTTTACACCAAGAGAAGGTCCCAAAGGAGTGGGTTTATACCAGARAAAAAATCCATTGCAGGCCTTTAAAAAGGTTTTTAAGGTCATTAAAAGATGTGAACCTCATCCATTTCGGTTCTCTTCTGGTTTGCTGTATTGATATTTGGAATGTGTCTGAAGTTTAAGGCAGGACAAGGGGGAATGGCTTTCCATGGACAGAGGGCAGGGATAGATGATATTTGGGAAGGAATTGTTCCCTGGGAGTGTGGTGASGCCCTGGCACAGGKTGCCCASAGAAGCTGTGGCTGCCCCTGGATCCCTGGAAGTGTCCRAGGCCAGGCTGGATGGAGCTTGGAGCAACCTGGGMYAGTGGAARGTGTCCCTGCCCATGGCAGGGGATGGGATGGGCTTTAAGGTCCCTTYCAACCCAAACCTTTCCAYGATTCAGTTTTTATAACCATACAGAGCCTGCAGTAACATGGATTCTGCCTCTGATGGAACACAATTATGTCTGGCACACCATACAGAAGAACAAACAGGCCCAACAACCAGGCAGCCRCTAAATTAAATTCCAAGACTCCAATTGCAACTTTCTCRCTGCACAGCTTYGGGAAATGCAGATGAAGCCCATGATGCAATAAATACCCAACAGCACAGAAAAATGGCTCCTCCAATAACAGGCATTGGAAAATCATAGAAGAGTTYRGATTGAAAGGGAYCTTTAAAGGTCACCAACCCTCCTGCCATGGACAGGGACACCTTCCACTATCCCAGGTTGCTCCAAGCCCTGGTCTTGGACACTTCAAAGCATCTACCACTTCYCTGGGCACACTGTGCCAGGGCATCACCATCCTCACAGCCAAGAATTCCTACCCAATATCCCATCCATCCCTGCCCTCTGACACTGGGAAGTGAGTCCAGGCTGCCCAGGAGAGGGTGGCTAACCCTGAGTGTGTGTGGCACGTGGCACCTCTCGTCCCTAGCRCTGAGTGCACCCTCCTGGCCTCCGTTTTTGTTGTATCTCACGTTAATCCTTCCTCCCAATGCCTCCTCTAATCTCTCCAAGCCTTTCCCCGTTGGCTGGCACCCCTTAATCCTATTACAGAGATTTCTATTCTAAAAGTTTGGCTGAATCACCCTCCAAGCCCTGCCCAGAGCTTCACCTGGGTTGCTGAGGAAGCCGCCAGCCCTTCGGCTGCTCCGGTTCTTTCACGAATGATGCATTGGAATGCTACTCCTGAAATAAAGCCTAAATCCCCTGTCTCTTCTTTAGCCCTTGCTCAGCACAGCCACTCACAGGGTTTGTCCTGAGAGACCTCTGGGGGGATCAGGGAAGGCTTGGATTCAGTCATTTTGAGGCTGGTTTAGTGATACTGAGATGGGGAAGAATTGAGGATGAACAGCGATCAGGATYGCTGGTCTCAAAACCCATCCTGGCCTATTAGCACTTTTAGGGTTAGACCCATTTTTTTGGATGATCCCAATTCCCATTGCACCAGCTTTCCCCCAGAATTGGCAGAGGCCTGATTTCAGCACAGTCACATCATGGAGGGCAAAATGGGATGAGTTCTCATTTGAAATGCAACCTCCAAATCTCACCTTTTCCTCCTCCTATGAGATGAATGATGAGACAGAAAGCCAGGACACCTGGACCCACATCTGGTGTAACCCCAAATTTGGGCACATCACACACTGGGTTCACCCTCACATTCACTGTCTGAGTAGTTGGGGATATTTTATTTACATTTCAAATAACTCACATGTACCTGTGTGAGCACACATCTCATCTAGGTGAGGCTGGTTTGGAGACATGAAGCTTA
The DNA here is from genome assembly GCA_014549065.1 of Cardinalis cardinalis. Taxonomy (NCBI): domain Eukaryota; kingdom Metazoa; phylum Chordata; class Aves; order Passeriformes; family Cardinalidae; genus Cardinalis; species Cardinalis cardinalis. The sequence goes on along the minus strand of JACDOX010000154.1, from coordinate 570,099 downwards.
GCTCCTCATCATCACCCACTTCTCTTTCATACACTTGATGATGAATAATTCTCAGACACTCAAAATTTCATTTAAAAAAAAAAAATCTCCATTTGGAGACAGTAGCATTTAAGTGTCRTGGCCCTTGCAAATTCCTTCCCCAAAAGCCACTGATTCCTCCCAGTTCTGTGTGCAACAGAAATGAAACATCAACTGCTTCAATTTCCCTATTTCAGCCAACAATTGAATTCCAGAAATAAACGCCAAAATACTCACCAAATTTTCCTCCCACATTGCCTAATTTTCTGCTGACATTGCTTACTTTTTCAGATTAGTGATATTGAAAATAGTCAAACTTCTAATCACATAATCCAAACAAGACTGGTTTCAACTCCTTTTGCTATGGGTTTACCTTCTGGTCTCTCACTAGGACATGAATTATAGCAAGTTTGTGGGGTTTAAAAGTTGGATTTGATGCTTATTGGGCCTCACAGTGGTGTTTTCTCATTAYCTGAATCCTTCTTTTTGTAAATAAACTGACCAGTGGTTGGGAACTGCTTCCAGAATTTCTTCCTAAAGCACCAGCAGGGGCATTTTCCAGGACAGCATAAACCAGAGCAAATTTGGGTGAACATTCCTGAKGCAATTACAGCCAATCCCACCCTGGCCAAGGCAATGCTATTCCCAGGAACCCTAATCCACCCAACACCAGCCCTCTCCCACTGCTGGAAAATCAAAGGAAGGGTGGAACCCCTCTCCTTCAAGTGTGACCATCACCTGCAAAGCTCCTCCAGGTGCCTCCAGGAACCTTCCATGTGATGTGAGCCATCCCTCCGTGCAGAGCTAGGCAGCTTAAAAATAGGTTGAATATATTAAGTGGTCAAATCAAGTTATAAATATTAAACTGTCTCTGCTGCCTGCTGGCACATTGAGCTCAGCTGAGCCAGCCCAGCGTGGCAGGGGGGGCTTCATTTGCAGGTCTGTGCTCTGCGGGGCYACAGCTCAGCTGTGGGGTGGCAGGATCCCAGCAGAACTCCGAGGTAATCACAGCCCTCCCAGAGCTGACTCCTGAATTTCTGCTCCTGTTTGTGGCATTCATCAGGCTTCAGAAGAAAGGAGAGAGCAGGAGCACTCCATCCACTAATGAGCTTCCTCCGTCTCTAATTTCCTCGCTGCTTTATTCTCCTGTCCCACCAGAATCCAGGAAAGCCAAATCTAAGAGCATTTGAACTGTAAAAAAAAGTGCCTTTTGCCATTAAACGTGGCTCCATTAGCAGGACAGAAGATGAGGGGAGAAAAAATCCAAGTGCATCTCCCCATCCAGAGCAACCTGGGATAGTGGAAGTTGTCCCTGCCCATGGCAGAGGGKTGGAATGAGATGATATTCAAGGTCCTTTCCAACCCAAACCATTCTGATTCCAGGTTGTGACCCAGCACTGACAGTAGAACAAACTCCTTCATGTCAACAGCACAGCACGTATTTTACAGAATTTAAATGCACATTGCAAATGCCTTCCAGACGTGACCATGCATGGATCCTGATCGTRGATCACAGACCAGGATCAGAGCATCCAGCATTCTGCAAGATCAAACCTCAGGAACACTGTGCCTCTGCTCAGAGAAAAAAAAATCAAAATATGATTGAGTTAATTCTAAATCAGCTTGTGTCACAAGCAGCTCTTTGCCTAGATACAGGAAGAAGAACAAGTTAAGAGTCTCTTCTGCTTCAGGAACCGGCACTGGTGATTGAATTCTGACAGCCAAACTCGGCATATGGTCACAGAGCATGGAAGAGAAACAAAGAGAAGATATTTTGATTTCATAGAATCATAGAATCACYGAATGGTTTGGGTGTGAAGGGACCTTAAATCTCATCTCATTCCACRCCCTGCCATGGGCAGGGACACCTTCCACTAGCCCAGGTTGCTCCAAGCACCTGGRYCTTGGACACTTCCAGGAATCCAGGGGCAGCCACAGCTTCTCTGGAAAACCTGTGTCAGAGCCTCTCCACCCTCATCATAAAAAATGTCTTCCTTCACTCTACTCTGAATCTCCCCTCTTTTAGTTTAGGTTTAGATTATTACCCCATTTTAGCCAACACTTTTTTTTCCCCCAGCTCCATCTTCTTCCCACTGGCAGAAGACACAAGACACAGGACATGGCTGTGGGAAGAAGAAGCCATGGCTGCCCCATCCCTGGAAGTGTCCAAATCCAGGTTAGACAGGGCTCAGAGCAATCTGGGATAGTGGAAGTTCTCCCTTCCYATGGCACAAAGCAGAATGAGATAATCTTGGCATCCCTTCCAACCCAAACCATTCCATCATTCTSTGTCTGTAAGAGCAGCCCCAGCAAATTCATCTTCCATATGTGCCAAAATCCTTCAGGGAAAGCAAAGCACGAGGATAATCATACGCTGCCCTGAAGGAGGAGTCATTTTGTGTTTCCTAAAGGGCTTTCTGTAATATTGGGGTGACACTGGAGAATGAGACAAAARAATCAATGTTTTGAAGACTCTGAGGGATTTACAGAACACTGAGCCTTGGTGGTAAGGGGAGGGTGATCCCCCTGTACAGCAAGSTGGCACCAGTGCTGGGAGAAAACGTGGGATGCTGTGGAAAAAAACCTGGCTGGGGGCTTGCAGATGTTTCTGCATTAAGGGGGAGGGCTGCTTAATGGCAGAATTAAGTGCTGGTATTCAAAGTGTGGCTGTAAATTGGTTAAACAAACAGATCTGCTCTGTTGGGCTGTCTGTGATCRTGAAATCCCAATCAACAAACAACTGGTGGAGGAATAAACCTGTTGGGAAGAATTGATGCACCTCACACCAAGGCTGAGTATTCCCAAGCTCCTTCTTGCACCACAAGCATTGATTAGCAGGGAAGAGATCATTGACARTCCTGTAAATCTCAGATTAGACTGWTCAATCCAGCTAAATTATGTCTRTATAACYCTCTTTAGGCACTCTGGAAAAAGTCATGGCTCTGGGATAGATCCTGACATTCCTTTTCAGGTGCTTTAAGGAATCCACGTGTTACAACTCCTGGTTAGCCCTGGCTGTGCAAGATTTGCCTGATGCATTGGAGATGGTTGTGTACAGATTTTCAGATTTATTCCTACATGGGCAGCAAGCCCCACATGAAGCAAATCCCTCTGCCAGAAAGGTGAGTCTTGAGGAGTGTCCTGAGCTTTGTCTTGAGGAGGCTTCGTGCTCCATCCCCCCTGGTCTGGCAGCAGTTTTTGTGTGCTGGGTTCAGCACTCAGGCCCTGGCACAGTGGTGGAAGGAGGGGAAGGACCATTTCTGCCTCACATGGGGGCATCTTACCCCTGAATTTGTCCCTGGGGTGATCAGGCTAAGGGAGTGAGGAGGGCAGCAGAGCACACAGGGCAGTTTGGGGGTCTCTGAGCCATATCAAAATGTGGTTTTGTCAAAAATGGGGAAATGCTCCCCTGCAACTTGATTTTTCTCCTCTGGTTAACTGAGCCAAGATGACATTGAAGTGGGAAGTGGAATAAATACACACAAGAAGTCTTTTCACCAAGTTATTTAATTCACCAGAAGGGACACTTAACCATACAGCAGCTCCTTATTTACATCAAACTGCTCTTTATGCATCCTGTAAACATCAGAAGCAATTTCTAATAAATTACAATCCAGGGAGCAGCAAATCAACAATATCAGTGAGTTGTTTAAATGAATTCATTACAAAATATATTGCCTTTTTCCCTGTGACTTCATTCAGACTCCACTTGAAAGCGTTATTCTCCTGAATTTTCTGTTCAGGATATACATGTGCAAAAATATCTCCAAGCAAGAAGAGATTGTATTTTAAACTTCATTGCCCTTGACCTCAGGTCCTTTTGAGTCTGTTATGTTCCAGCCTCTCTGGCAACACCATCACTGGTGACATCTAACAACAAACAGCCCCAACAGCAGGTCCCAGCTAATTCAAATTGAGATCACAGATTCAGCCATGTAAGAGTCTGAAAAAGAAATCCCTAAAATTTCTATAACCTCTGGGCTTCTCTTTACCAGAAAGGATGTTCTACACAAAGTAATAGGAAAATGTAATATTGTTTGCCAGTTTAATTGGATGTGCTCCTGTTATGAAAGAGATTGGCTCTTGCTGACCATGTATAAAACACAGGATGAGAGCAGATCCCGGTTGTTCAAAGTGACAAAAAAGCCAGCTTTGATTTGAGGTGATGTGACAGCAATGGGGACGTTTTCTTGGCCTCCATTCCAAGTGCAGGAGGGGGCTTTGAACAGGTTCTTTGGGGTGGACATCACTTGGTGGAGAACAACCCCATCGTCTGTCTGTTTAAAATGAAGTCCAAGGCAGCTCCAACAGCACAATTCCTGATTTTTGAGGTTAGTGGTGGTGGTGCCCTGCATCCCACTGCCCCTGGCCATGCAAAAATCCACTGTGGAAGCAACGTGGATTTCAGGGATATGATGGAGAGCAGGATAAGAGACCATGGGGGACTGTTCTTGCTCATCCCTCACAGCCCTGACCACTATTTTATTATGAAAACCAAGAGCTGGAAGAGCAGAAAAGGGAACCTGGGCAGAGATGACAAAGCAGCAGCAGGTTCATCTGCGGCAGAAAAGCCTTGTCCCAGCATTCCCACAAAGCTCTTGTAGGCTAGGACTCTCCGGGTGGAGTGGTTCGAGTAGCTGCTGTCTGCCTCGCTTTCTCTGCCTTTACTTACGGAAAGCCATGAGAAATATTTCATCCTCTTTGTTGAGACAGTTTCCTTGCACTTAGAGAGGCAGAACAAGTGCATTTATGCTCTCACTCCAGGACTTTGCTGATGGCTGTGAGAGGCAGCTGGGGACCAGGACTGGGCTTGTTACAGCTTCAGAAATTCAGCACTGGCATGCCTTTGCTCTGGGTGAGAACGAGGAGAGCTCTGTGCTGCCTGACCTCAGCTGCCCTCCTGAGCTGCCACAGGAACAGGAGAAGGTTTCCTGCCAGGGGAAGGTGGTCTCCAGTGAATTTCCAGCATCACAGAATCACAGACTGTCCTGAGTTGGAAGGGACCCACCAACACCATCCAGAACACCCCAATAATCCCACCCTGTGCATCCCTGAGAGCGTTGTCCAAATGCTCCTGGAGCTCTGACAGCTTTGGTGCCATTCCCATTCCTTGGGGAGCTGCTCCAGTGCTCAGCCACCCTCTGGGGAAAGAATCTTTCCCTGACATCCAGCCCAAATCTTCCCTGACACAGCTCCAGCTGTTCCTGGGCCCTCTCCCTGCTCACAGGGAGCAGAAACTGGAGCTGTCCCTCAGGAGGAGCTGCAGCCCCCAGTGAGGTCTGACCTCAGTCCCCTCTTCTCCAGGCTGAACAAACCAAATGACCTCAGCTGCTCCTCATAAGGCTTCCCCTCCAGGTCCTTCACCATCTCTGTAGCCTCTTTTGGATGGTCTCTGACAGCTTTAGATCATTCTTCTTTTGCAGTGCCCAAAACTGCTCACAGTGTTCAAGGTGAGGCCGCCCCAGTGCAGAGCGGGACAATCCCCTTCCTCTCCCTGCTGGTGATGCTGGGCCTGGGACATCCTGAGGGACATCTCTGTCCTGATGCCCCCAGGACGGGGATGTCCCTCCTGGCTGGCAGGGCACTGCTGCCCCAGATCCAACCTGCCATGCATGAATCATGGAATGGGTTGGGTGGGAAGGAGCCTTAAACYCCATCCTGGTTCCAACCCCCTGCCGGGAGCAGGGACACTTTCCACCAGACCCTGTCCAACCTGGCCTTGGACACTTCCAGGGCTTTGTAAATTACAGGAATAAATAAACCAGTTCCAGATTCTCTTTCCTTGGCCATGAGGCCTTGTCTTTGGGGTGGGAGAGCTGTCACCATGGGGTGCATGCGCAGTCTCAGCCTTCCCTTGGTGCCCCCAAATTGCTGCTGGTTCAGAGACACCTTGGAGCAGATTTTGGCACCRGGCAAGAACATTCCTGAAGTTTGAAGGGGTGAATCCCACCTCACCATGAGCAGGAAGACCTGGGTGTTGTGTAAGCCTTGTTCTTTTCACTCTATCAAAGAGCTGAAGCACATTTTGCTATTTTTTAATAAATTAGGCCCTGAAGAGTTGTCTAAGAAGGGTTTTCTGCACCCTCTGGTGGGATGCTGTCAGCATCAAGCCTTGCCCATCCTCCATGGAGCTGATGTCAAGCCCAATCCAGTAGAATCCTTTTTGGTTTYTCCATCCATAAAATGCCTTCCCTAACTTCCAAAAGGAGAAAATCCCTGCACTTTGTGCATCTCTGCAGTCAGCCATCCCAAGATGTTTCCTTGGCTATAGTTATTTCCTTGGCCATGGTAGTCTGGTGCTCTGCTTATCTCTCTGTAAGTATTGGCGTGTCTCCTGAATTTTGGAAAAGGTGCCATTGTTTTTTCTGCCAATCCCAACAAATGGAGGTCACAGCTGAAAGGCTCAGCCAGGGATACCCCATAAATGGACAATGGTTTATCCCTTTTGGGAAAGGACATTTTCTCCAGAGAGCTGGAATTTGCAGTTTGGGTGGTGACAGGAAGAATGCACCTCAGGGATTTGGGCTGTARTGGGAAAAGTCTTAACAAATAAAAGCAGATTCTAATTGTGCCTGAAACACCGCTTATAAACACCTAATTCAGCTGAAGAAAATGAGCAGGCATGGGGATAGAACCAACTGCATTTTCTGCACATGGAGATGGGAGAACTTCTGGAAATTGATAAGATTGGGCAATCTGAGTGAGTCCATTTTGGAAACCAAACCCATTAACCTCTRCCATGGCACAGGGTGGGATKGTTGGGGTGTCTCTGCAGGGCCAGGAGCTGAGAATCAATGATTCTCATGGGTCCCTTCCCACTCAGGATATTCCATGATTCTGTGATTCTCTAATAATTACTATGAATTCCTGTGTTCTGTTAATGAACTGGACATGATGAGCTCAGGAGAGGACCAGATGAGGCTCAGACTGCAGCAGAGGGCTCAGACTGTGAAGATGGAGCTCAGTTCTTGGTGGACTCCCTGGGCCACCCTCATCCAGGTGCTTCTCCTCACACCTTAATTCCGCATATGCAAAATAGAGCTAATTCCCTGTAATTTACTCAGCGTGTGAGCCTTAATTAACATTTTTAGGAGAAACCCCGGGCAGACCTGGGCTGGGGAAGTAGTTGTTGCCGTATCAGAGCAGGCATCATTCCAGGCCTGGGCCAGCAGCAGGAACTGGCTGGCATCCAACCTCCCTCTGCTCGGCGCGCTCCGGGTTTGTTAACATCCCAATCAATACCACCACGACACAAAATCCACCTTCAACTTTCCAGCTGCAGCACGGGCCGTGGGGGTTTTGGTGGGTTTTTTTTGTTTTCCTTCCCAGCTCACACCCTAAATCCTATTTTTCCAGCTCCTTTGAGCCCCGCTGGGAGATATTAAGGTGTTATTATCGTTCCCCGTTGCTGCGGGGGAACGGGGGGAATGCTAACGAGGGAGACGCGTCCTGTCCTCTCCATCAGTTCACCTCTCCCACCGCTGTGAGCTTTTAAAAATAACAAATTGMGGGTTATCCTTCCTTTCTTTGGGAGGGTGACCTTTAGGGTTCGCAGTGCACTTCGCCGAGGGAAAAAGAGAAATTTGTTTTCCAGGAGAAAAAGGAGAGGAAAGCTGCGATTCTCACAGGCGTCAGGAACTGGACCTTAAAGAGAGGGGGGGAAAAGAGTATTTTCAGGAGCTTGATAAATTTAGGAGCTGCTGGAATGTGGATTTGTCAGGAGCAGGTCGGTTCTGGCTGGCGTGGGAACCAGAGGGACGAGGGACGGGGTCTAAGCAARTATGAGCCTATTAATAATCAATAACTGCTCGCAGGGCAGGGATGATTCAGGCCAGGTTGGTGTCTAATTGCCATTATTGTTATTCTGGTTTAAACCCCGTTCCTCTCCGCTGCTGCCACCAGTGATCTGAGGCGCTGTATTTTTAATTTGTTCCCAGGCACGGCACAATCCATCACATGCCTGGATCCAAATGCCAGCGCCGGAGCAGCGGCAGAGAAACATTTTTGTTATTTAAGTTACTGTATGCTAAGTTTATGTTGATTGCTCTGAGTATCATCTCCCAAAGTTAACTAGCGTTAAAGTGTTGATAATGTCCCACTTTCGCAATCAGATTTGCATAGTGCACAACGGAGTTTAGCAGGAGAAAAAAAAATTAGCTTAAGTGCTGTTTTTCATCAGCCCTGTCAGTCTCACACTGTTTGCTTCATCTGGGTGCACGGGGCGTTTGGTGACAAATGGTTATGACATTTTCCATCTCAGCATTACGTCATTACAGAATCGCTGCCGTCCTCTGGCTCGAGGCTGCGTCCTGGCCTGGCAGAAGAGGGAGAGGGGAGGGGGTGAAAATGGGGGCAGAAAGGCAAGAATTGTCTTTGGGATTTTTAAAGTATTTTATTATTTAGGATTTTCATTCTCTCTGGAAAAAAAAAAAAAAAATTGAAAAAATTTCAACCTCTCTCCCTTCCCTCCTCCCTGCTCTAGGCAGCATCCAGGAATATTCCCGTGGGCAAAAGGGAAAGCATCCTGTTCCCCTTGAAGCCAGGAGCAAATCCCTGGATGTGCAGGACCTGGATAGAAACAGGGGTGACCTCTCTTTGTTCAGGGTGCAGATCCAGGACCACTCTTCCCAGAGGCCTTTCCTAACCCTAACCCACCTTCCCATTCAGCCCCAGATAAACGATGGAGAATCAGGCTGGAGATCATCCCTGCGACACTGTTCTATAAAATATAATTCGAACATTTCCTCAGTGTTAACAGCTCTGAAATAAAATCCCCAGAATGCAGGAATATGTGATATCCATAGCAATTTTGGTTTGGTTTTGTGTTAAACTTCCCCCCATCCCTTACTTTTTATCTTAGTTTAGTACCTGAATTAAGGAGCAATTTATTCAATTTATTCCTACCCTGGATCAGGCAGAAGTTTTCACCTGCATTTTGTGGGGTGTTAGGTGTCAATTCCTCGTTTTGGGGCTCTGGTTTCTGTTTCACCCCCTTGCTTTAGGGGTAAATACAGAGCTGTTGAAGCCCAGCATTATCCTGAGATGTGTTTTTAGCCTGAGCCCCCCCTCCATACATTAAGTAATTCATCCTTATTGCCATTAGGAATTCAGATGTTATTTTACAGAGGGGGAAGGGAGGATGGATGTGCAGAGCAGAGCATAGCTTGTATTTTACAGATATTCCTTTCTGCTGYGCGAGTTGCTGATTTACTCTTGGAAACCTGCTGGAGGAAGGTTTGAAGGACGCTTTATGGGGGAAAAAAATAGGGATTTTTGATGTAATTCAGGCTTCTCCCTGCTCCCGTGCAGCTCTCGCTGGCTGGGTGTGCAGAGCCGAATAGGGAACGGCCTCCTTTGCATTAATAATAGTCCAATAAAACCAGACAATGTTCCTGCTTAAACGCACTGAGTTATGTAGATCCTAATTCTAGCACATCAGCAAGGAAAGAAAAGCAGATATTTCGTCCTCGCCACAACAAATTCCGTGATACAAATGTGAGCCGACATATGGTAAAAATTGCCTGCAGCCCTGCTGATTTACAGAACTGTTTTCACTCACAGATAATTCATTAAAAATCATTTCATACTGGCTGTATATACATAAAAAATATTTACTTGTGTAAATATCAGTCAGGAAGGTATTGCTTTTTTTTTTTT
>JACDOX010000154.1:531435-555232 GCA_014549065.1 Cardinalis cardinalis | reverse complement strand
GAATCAACATCACCGAAGGAGGACAGCGAGCAAGATTAGGGCTGGCTAATGATAAATGAGAAGGCGCCGCTGACAGCTCCGCGCTCCGCGCAGCGCCCGCCCGGCTGCTCCGCGCTCCCTCCGCACCCTCCGGCCGCCCGCTCCGCTCCCGCCGCCGGCCTGGCTCCAGCCCCTCCTTTCCCTTTTCTTTTCTATATATATATATTTTTATTTATATATATAATTTTCACCCCCCTCCGCATAGCGCGGGGGGGGCGCATCCCACCCCCTGCCTCCCCGAGCATCCTCCGCGGGATTACGCGCCTGGCCGCGCTCCGCACCGGCTGCAGGACGGAGGGACCACGGCGGGGCTGCCGCAGGGGGTATTTCCTTCGCTCCTCTTTTTGGGGGGGGGGCGGGTTTGGGTTGGGGTCGGGCCGGGATGGGGGGGGTTGGATAGACAGGACACCCCTCAGCACCCCACGGGGGAGGGGGGATGCAATGGGGGCTGCGCTCCCACCGGCCCCCCCCCCGCGCCCTTTCTTCCCCCCTGGAGGGCTGGGGCGGGGGGGGGTGAAGGATGAAGCCAGGGCGGTTTATCCGTGGGCTCTGCCCGCCCCCCCCTCCATCGTACCCGGGTGACCTTTCAAATCAAAGCCCGGCTCGTACCTACCAAGGTGCATTGGGCAGCGAGGGCTGGGGGGTGCTGGGGACGGGGGGGGTGATGCACCCGGGCTCTCCCCCTCCCTCTGCCTTTCCCCCTCCCTCCCTCCTCCCTCCTCCCTCCCTCGCTGCTCCCTCCCTCTCCTCTCTCTGCTGCATTTTGCATGAGCTATCTAGGTCATTAGCATTTTAGCGTATGCAAGACTTGACAAAGCTGATGAGAAGCCAGATGGGCCCCTCTCCTCTTTTTTTTGCACCACTTGGGATCTGAGCGAAAGGATTGACTGCAGCAGGCGAACGGGGGAAGGTTTATTGCGCTCCTCCAGACCCCCCCCGCTTATAGCAGCGCGGCGGGGCTCGGGGCAGGCGGCAGAGAGCGGGCAGCGCTGGGCAGAGACGGAGGGCAGGTAACGGGGCCCCCCCGCCGCCCCCCACCCCACAGCCCGGGGCTTCTTTGATTTGATAGAAGGGTGGGTTTTTTTCCGACGGGGGGGCTGGGGGGGTGTTAGGTTGGGTTTTGTCCCCCCCCCTCCCCCCCGCCCATGGGGAAGGGCGCGCCGAGCCTCCGCGGGGCGCGGAGAACAAAGGCTGGGCTCCGCGGGGTCCCTCTCCCCCCTCCCTTCCTTCCCCCCTCCCTTTTTCTTCTTTTCTTTTCCCCATTTCCCCTTCTCCTTCTCTATATTTTCTTCCTTCCCGAGGAAAGGCCCCTCTCTCCGTGTTCACAGCGGACCTTGATTTAAATGTCCATACAATTAAGGCACGCGGTGAATGCCAAGAACGAGGCTGACCAGCATCGAGGCCGGAGGCGGCTCCGCGGCTCCCCGCACCCGCGGAACCCCCCGCACCCCCTGACATCCCCCACTCCCTCCCCCGAGCTCGGCCGGCAGCGCTGCGCACCGGCGCAGGTGGCACCGCAGCGCGGGGAGGGGGCGCAGAGGGACGCGTGGCACGGGATGGGATGCGCTGGGATGCGCTGGGATGGGATGGGGACGCACGGCAGCATCGGGGGGGCTCTCCGCGATGAAGGAGAAGGGGTCCCGGCGAGCGCAGGAGCCCGGGGTGTGAAATGCGGAGCTGTCACTCGGGGGTGCCCCGCGGGTGGGCCCCGGGGAGACGCGGCTGCTGCCCCCGGGGCTGCTCCGCTGCCGCCGCTTTGTGCTTTGCCTTTTCTCTCGCCTTTTCTCCACAGAGCGATGGGGTTTTTTCCCTGCTAAAAGCAAGGGCAGGTCTTGGGGTCACCGGGGCTCACGCTGCTCCCCCGGCGGAGAGGTGGGGGGGGGATGCTGAGGCAAAGCCGCTTTTTTTCTTTATTTTTTTAAAGCTTTATTATGATTTTTTTTTCTTTCCGGTGACTGTTCGTGTGTTTTTCCCCTCCGCCCTCCCTCTCTTTTTAATCCTTATAATTTAAATCAAAAGTGCCGGGTAGAAGAAGGGGGGAGCGCTGTGTCTGCAGGGCGAGGCCGGGCGTAAATCTCTCGGAGGGATAAACATGTCATTTGTTCCCTTTGTATGGTAATGCTGTCCCCCCCCCAGCTGCCCCCCCACCCCCCAGCAGCTGCCCCAGCCATACATCCTCCCTACAAAAGATCCCAATTACCCATCGGCTGCCTCATTATACTCCTTACACAGCCCCGGCGAGAGGCGTGTGTGTGCGAGGAGCCGAGGGGAGGGTGGGGGGAGGATGAAGGAGGGSGAGAAACAGCACCTGAATTATTCAGAAAATAAAATAAAATTCAAAAATCTGGAGGCGGCGGGAGGGAGGGATGCTGCGACCCCGCAGGGATGCTGCGACCCCGCGGCCTAACACGGAGCAGGTGCCCCCCAGAGCCTTCTGCAGCACAGGGGCTGCTCCCCCCTCCTCCCCCCGACACGCCATTGGTTTCTTTTTCCCCTCCTTTTTCACGCTTTTATTTTTATTTCGGGTTTTTTTTTTTCCCCCTCCACCCTTGTAGCCATCCCCACCGCTCTGCCCTGCTCCCCGCTGGGGCCCTTCACCTCCTTTCCCTTCTCCCATCCCTCTCCTCCCCTCCCTTCTCTTTGCAGCTGGAGGCYGCCCCGCATCCCTTCATCCCGGCCCATCCCAGTGCTCCCAGCAGGTGCCTGGCACTGGGCAAGGACAGGCCTTCCTGCAGGGGACAGTCCCCCACCCCTCAGGGCATCTGCAGAGCTGCCCCGAATTCGGGGGGCCCTCGGTGACAGCGCGGGGGGGTCCCATCTCTCTTTGCAGCTCCGTGCACAGAGCCTCACCTCTGGAATGGTGCCCTTGGGGACGCTGACAGCAGCCTGGGCTCCCTGGGACGCCTCTTTGCAGCCGCCGAGGGGTTCTGCAGGTATTTGGGGCCATCCCTCCCCCTGGGCTCGCATCCCGGCCGGTGCRGATGCCGCAAGGAGCCCGTCGGGTCGTGCCAATAAAGCTCTTTCCTTGCGGGTTCCTGCATCCTCTCCTTTGTTCCTGGAGGTTTCTCGGCCGTCTCCTTACGGCGGCGGAGGCAGGACCCCCCTGAAGGACCCGCACTCAGCACCAGGTGGGGGATGAATGTTAAAATCCGCCCCAAAATAAAAACCTCAGGCTTGCAATTCGGCAGCCCACGGTCGCCCGCTCAACCCTGGGTGGGCACCGCTGCATCCTGGACATCCAGGAGGGTCTGAACTGCCAGAGGGCTCCTGTGTAGTGAATAAAAGGGGGGAAAAGAAAGAGATTTGGGGTGCTTTCTCTCTAGGATTGCCCCCATCCCGGCAGGCAGATCCCTGCCATGCCGTACTACGTGCAGAGCATCCCTCTGCGGCACCGCCGGCCCCACAGCGCCCGGCCCTCACAAACAGGATGGATTTTCTTTTAAAGCTGCAGCATGGGAGAGGAAAACAAGACCTAAATAACCCCAAATAAATACACAACCTGCTTTCTGTCTTGTGAGATGGCCAGGATGAAGAGGCGCCATCACCGTGCATCCATCCAAAGGCCTGGTACCCCCGGCGGGGCCCGGCTGCCTCCCTTGGGCTCAGCCCAGAGGGATGGAGAGGAGGGGGCAGGAGGCTCTTATTAATACTAATCCCAAGAAATATTGCTGTGCCCTGAATAAATCAGGTCGGGGGTTCCTCCAAGACCTTTGCCCCCTTGAGATGATCTGCAGTGCAGCCCCTCCTCTTTGGGGTGGACACTTTGGGAAGGGAATTGGCACGGGGGATTGGGGGCTGGGGGGGTGGACAGATGCGTTTGATTTTTTCGCTGAGGGATGGAGGAGGAGGTGGCACGGTTTTATTCCAAGCACGTCAGCTCCCCCCTCCCTCCCTGTCCCCTCCTTCCTCCCTCCACCCGCAGTCCGATGTAAACATAACRCCAGGGACCTGCCAGGCTCCATCCCCACTTGGATTATGGGGGGAATTAAGCAGCTTTGATTAACAGAGCCATGCCCCSGAATAACCTTCAGGCGTCTGGCCCTCAAGGTCGTGCGCTAGAAGGGGCCGGGGACAGGGACCCCAGGGCACCCATCCCGTGGGCAGAGGGAAGGGGTGGATGGAGAGGATTCATGGGGAGCAAAGATCCTTCCATCTGCAATTTTATGCTGGTTTTTTCCTCCCTGCCCACGCCCACCCCTGACCGATTCGCTCGCCACTGCAGCGCTGGTTGGGCTGGCTGGAGATGCTTCGGCTCCAAAAGGGAGGTGGAATGGAAGATGTGGGAAATTCCTCTGTTTCCCTCATTTCCCAGCTCTCTGTCGAGTGCCAGCCCCACTGTTCACCCAGTCCCAAGCAGGATGATGGTCTCCATGTAGAAAGATCTTTTGCTTCATATCCCTGCAGCATCCAGCTCCTTTTTTCTGTTTATTTTTATGCTGTGTACCTCCATGAACCAAAAGCCAACACATCTCCTAGCAGCAGCAGTCGAAGTGGGCGTTTTATTGGGAAATCTAATCAGGTTTCGAGGGGAAAATCCTTTCCTAATGTCTCAGCTAAGCAACGAGCTCGATTAAATTGGTTAGMCTATAAAAAGGGCCGAGAGTCCCATCTCCTTTTTCCTCCCTGCTCTTCCTGGACAGCGCTGTCATCTCCGTGCTCCACTCCACCGTCTTTAAAGCCCAAACGAGCCTCAATGACACAGGACTCACATGTCATTCCCCGACATCCCCCCCCCTGCCCCGCCTCCCCCCAGCAACAGAGTCACAAATCATCTCAAACACTCTAAATTTAGCCCGGCAGCGCGACCACGAGCAGGGATTTCAGTGACATCACTACTGGAAATTAAGGGGTCAAACAGGGAGGCTGAACATGGCACCCTGAGGAGCGGGGACAGCGCTTCACTGATCCTTCCACACAACGAGGCCACCCTGTCTTGAGACATCTCAAAGCATCCCCTCCAAATACATTTCTCCCAAATGCCTGGAGTGGAGCAGGCATTAGATTAATTCCCATCAGGAGCCGTGCGGGCAGGCCCCGATGGATCAGCGCTGCGGARACGCGCGGTGCGACCGCGAGAACCCCAAGGAGCAAAGACAGTGAGCTTTGCCCAGGGCAGAGGCTGGGAGAAAGGGGACCCACATCTCACCCTGGAGCTGGAAGGTGGGCCCAGCACTCCCTGCATGGCTGGGAATGCCAGGCCAATGTTCCCATGGCATTTGCAGAGCTGTGTGTGCTCACGGTCCCTGCTGGTGCTGTGGTTATGGGGCGGGGGTGCTGCTGTGGTATCCCAGTGCCTGGAGTGATTCCTGCCTGCTTTGCTAAAGAAACCACTGCACATGGGGAAAAGGGAGCCAGGGCTGAGTCCTGAGGTGGGAATGGGGCTGATCTGATGCACAAGGTCCCATRTTCCAGAGGATGAAGAAAGAACAGAGATTCCGATGGCTGCGCTGCAGTTGGAGGGGATCCTGAGCTCCTCAACGAGATTGGATGGATTCATAAACTCACACAATCACAGGATGGTTTGGGCTGGAAAAGACCTGGAAGAGCRTCTCATTCCACCCCCCTGCCATGGGCAGGGACACTTTCCACTATCCCAGGCTGMTCCAAGCTCTGTCCAGCCTGGCCTTGGACACTTCCAGGCATCCAGGRGCAGCCACAGCTTCTSTGGGCACCCTGTGCCAGGGCCKCCCCACCCTCCCAGGGAACAATTCCCTCCCAAWWTCCCATCCATCCCTGCCCTCTGGCAGTGGGAAKCCATTCCCTGTGTCCTGCCCCTCCATCCCTTGTCCCAAGTCCCTCTCTTGGAGCCCTTTAGCCACTGGAAGGGATCCTAAGTCTTTCCAATGCCTTCATTTCTCCAGACTGAACAATAAATTGCTGTTTGGGGGGCCAYAACCAGAGAAGCTGAGATGATACTTTTAGGGACCTGTTACTGACAGCACCTACATCCTTTAGTGGTCAGTGACCCTTCGCTTCTGCTGTGGTTTTTTGGCAGCACAAAAAGGCTGGAAAATGCTGCCTCTGCCTTTTGAATGTCACGTTCCCCTTGCCCCAGTGGTGAGCACTGAAAAATAAAGCAACAAGCCAGTGTCTCCTGCAGCATAAATTCCTCCTACAGGCACAAAATACRATGTGGTGGGGAAGAGGGAAGAGGTTAGGGACTAAAATCTGCTAGAAATCCCTTAAACCACAGCAGCACACGAGGATTTCTCTGCTGTTGATGCACACGGCGGCAATTCTGTGAGCATTCACTTATTTTTATGGAGATTTTGCCTTTTCAGACCAAGTGTTTCCGTGTGGCACCAGCTGTAGGGATGAGCTAATGCAAAGCTCAGTCATTTCCCTGCTCACCCAGGCCTTCCTCCACAGCCACAGAAGCTCTCATCCAGGGAGAGACAAAAGTGATGCGTGTGCATGTGTAATTTCCAATGTCAATGTGTTCAGCCAGGAGTTGGAATCATAGAAGTTATTTCATTTATTACAATCATACATAAAGCCTCTTAGAGCTGCAGACTTGGAATAGGCAATTATGCCCATAGGTTAATAACACGCAGCTATTTGACTGACAACTGGAATTAGATTTAAACACGGCAGAGTGGCAGCTAAAGGCACTTTATTAAAACTGTGGCTGGGGATTTGTTCAAAATACCAGTTGCATACCTTTCCTGGTAAAATATTTATAGGTAGCACCATATTGTGGCCCATTATATTGCTTTTTCTTCTCCTTTCCCTCACCACTCTGCTGCACGAGGAATTTCTCTGGTCAGATTTTCCTGGGTGGGAGGGAAATGCCCAGGGTTGGTTCACATGGAGTGATGTGATGGGATGTGATTCACAGTGGGAAAGGGCCCTACAGCAGTGATTAACTCTTAGACCTAGGAGGGACCTGGATTTACCTCTCCATCCTCTCTCCTTATCACTCCCCAGTGCAGCATCCTCTTAACACYGCCCTCATTAGCCCAGAGTTAATGATCCCAACAGCCCAGACAAAACCAGGGTCAGTGACTGATAAAGTCAATAAAATAAATRTTGTTTGATTCTGTTGATACTGGGAGTTTTTCCTGCTACCAGGGGAGATCCTCCTTGTGAGAWTAGTTTAATGTAGGATGGATTACCTGCAACCAGGATGGAGACCCTGCTCCTGGGAGGTTTRAATACCAAGTTGGAGAAATGTGTGACAGGAATGGCAGGAAAAAAACACTTGATCCTGCCTTGGGACAAGGGGCTGGGTTGGAGCCCAGTATTTCCCATCATTCTTGGAAAAAAACACTAAATTACTTTAAAATAGTAGCTAAGGACCAGCTGGGGCTGGACCAAGTGAGATCCAGTGGTCTYGTTCCACCCTAACATCAGTCCATCAGTCCAGCTAACCTAAAAATAACAATTAAAATCCCAAAGGCTCTTTGTGTGCCACTTCCTTCACTGGCAGCCAATGGAGAAGAGAGGTGACACCTGAAATGCCCTTAAAAATAACTCCCAGTTCCCATCTCTTTCTTTCTTGCCTCATTTGTGTAGTCTCTGCATCATAAGAGCTGCCTTGCAACCATCCATGGGCCAGGGGTTAAAATTCAGGAGCCCTGTATGGGATTCAACGTTTTCACTTCAAAATTAGCAAGGCCAAAATCAGCAGAGAAGAAAGGGCAAAACAGTGTCTGGAGAGGGAAAATTGACAGATTTTAACCCACTGAAGGATGGAACAAGTAGATCTCCAAGGTGGTGGCCAAATCCAGCCAGGTACAAGGAGGATTCTGCATGGATTTAACAGAGGGAAAACTTCCCAGCCAGCACATCACTGGCAAACCAGAGTGTACACTCCAGACCCCCAGATTCCCATTCTTCTGCAACAAAACCTAACAGCTCAAAATCAGAGTTTAATCCAAAATACTTTCTTTAGTTTCAGGGAGTGAGAAGCCAGAGGTGCACTCAGGTGAAAAGGGAGCTTGAATCCACCATTCCATCATCATTCCATCACCATTCCATGATCATTCCCTGCCTGGCTCCAGCATATTCCAGACCAGGAGCCATCCTCTGGCTGAAGATGTCCCAGTTCCTTGCAGGGGGCTGGACTAGGTGACCTTTAAAGGTCCCTTCCACCCCAGACTGTTCTGTGATTCTGTGATCCATGGGGTCCCCAGTGGTCCCTSGTCCTCAGGATAAGGAATTAGCTCCAGCATAGCTCTAACTCCAGATTTTGATCCTACAGACCTCTCCTGCCAACCTGGGGGCCCAACCCCTAAATTTCAAACCCCTTACTACCCAACAATGAAAATAAAACAAAGTCTGAGAGGACCGGCTATAAAAAGATCATCCCAGTGCTCCCCATGCATTAAATATGAAGGCTCAGATCCTTCCTGTGATGCCAYGGCAGGGGAGCAGCTCCCTGGGCTGGGATTACCTGCTCCTGATGCCTTGACCTTTCCCCAAAGAGCAGCCTGTGGAGCAGGGTCAGCAGTGGCCATGGCAGAGGTGGCACCAGCCCCAGACACAAACACAATTCCCAGCAGCTTTTCCCAGCAGATTTCCTCAGTGGCAGCTTTGGARGAGAAAGTGCCAGGAGGTGAAATAACCAGAAGCACGTGAGGGGCACAGACTCAATCCCAGGGCAACCTCTTTTGTTAAAATGCCCAGGGGAGAAGAGACCTTGTTTTTAAATTTTTTTTTTTAATGTCCTGAAAGATTTATAACCCTTTTTGTCAGGAGGTTCTCCCTCCTATCACTGATAAAACTCATCCTGGCACGACTCGAGCCCAGGATCAGCTTTTAAAGCGTGGCAGAGAAAACCTCTGTGATGCAAGGCAAACATCCAGTCCTTGGCTGCAGCCCAGCCCAAATCCAGGGAGTATCCCAATGTTTCCAGACATGGAAAGGGGGTTCATGTGTGAAACCCACAAGGGATCAGCTCAAATGAGCCCAGCCAACCTTTCCCCTCTCACCTCAGTCCCTGCTGCATTGGGTGTAGGTGATTTGCCACCCTCTCMAAGAGATTCTTGTCACCAGCTTTTTTAATTTTACCACTTTATGAAGGTATAAATATCTGTAGGAATACATATCCATACATATATATGTTGTTTTCCCTAAAGCAACTGGCCCCAAAGGCAAAACTCAGTTCTTAAAAACCTCAGTGTTCAAAAGCTTTGAGGGATGAGCTGAGTTTACTCAAGTAGCTAAAAGAAAAAAAAAATAGAAGGCAAACCCAAAGTACATTAGAAAGAGCACTAAAAATACAATCAAGAAATTGGAAGCAATTTTGTGATCCGGGGGTTTCTTGCTGGGTTTTCTGGGAGTTTGGGGTTGGAGATAATGGCAGTGGGAGTGGAGGGCAGCATGGTTTTATTTCAGGATCAATATCAGGGTGGAGCAAATGGTGTATTTATCTGCAAGGCTGAGAAGATCTAATTGTGCCCTGTTTTGCACTAATGCAGCTCTGTGGCACCACCAGACAGTCCCAGAGTACCCAAAATGTGCTTGTTTTCTATTTCACCCCTGTTTTTTGTTGTGCATCCTGTCCATCCTGGTGTCACCCCAGTAGTTTTATGGGTTATTTCGAGGATGTCTAGATCTCTACTCCATCCCTCCTTTATACCTCAGGATAAAAAAAGGGACCAGCATCATCCTGTAGGAGTTCCCACTTGGAAATAAGGTTTTTATGGATTATTTTAACTGGGGGGAGACTTCAAGGACATASCCAGAGATATCCAGGAGCAGTAATTGCACAAGGAGATGAGATTCCCAGGGAGACCCAGCCCAGCCCCATGGACATGAAACCACAATTGTCATCTGTGATGAACAACAGAGAGGGGAACGTACAGGAAACAGCAATTAAACCATTAAAGTCTTGGGCAGCTTCCCAGTGACCAGCAGTCTTTAGATATATAAATATCTCACMTGGCATAAAAGGAGCTGTTCTCTATACCCATTATGTCCCCAGTGACCTTCAAGAGGGACAAGGGGGTTGGGATTGTCACTTTGAACTGGCATCTTCTGCTCCATCTGAGCAGTGACACATCCCTTGGGACAGGGATCTCCTTCTCCCCTATAGCACTGCTTAGGGAAATCCCAGCCTAAATTTGAAATCCAGTGGAGATCCCAGTTTAATTTATCCTAATTACTGCCCAGATCTGCCTTCTATAAATCCCTGGCTGTGATGTGGGGAAATAACTGAGCTGGAAGGTGGCAAATGTGCTGCTGTTGCCACATTTTAGTGTTAAAATAGAGGTTTCCATATTTGATGTGAGTGTTTTGTGCTCATGTTTTGTATCACACCCCAAACATCCTGAGGGATCAGCCCCAGACCAGAAGGAGTTTCTGGGCTCCAAATCCTTGTGGCTCCAGTTTACTTTAATAGTCAAGCTGAGCAAAATGCAAAATATGTCAATGAGCACTGAAAATTTTGGTCAGTAATTAACAAATGGTTGTCCTTTAATTAGCCAAAGGAACAGCCCTGAGACTGAGATTGGAACCAAGAAAACCCAGGGAAGATCCATGATGATAAAAGACGGCGACAAGCTGAGYTTTCATCAGTCAGAAATCATTCTTGGCATGTGCTGCTTGTGGGGAGAAGAGTTTTGGGGACAGATATCAAGACTGATTGCTCCATTCAGTCTGGATGGGTTTTGCTAACACCATCAACAGCAGATTTAGTGATGTTTACATTGAAATAATCACCCTGGCTTTCCAAAGCCATTCCCGCTTCCATAGGCCTGGATCTGTGCCTCTCAGATGGAGCAGTGCCTCACACTCCTCTGGATATTCCCCCTGGGGAGGCTCAGATGTGCTGCTCTGGTGGTCCCCAAGCAGGAGGAAATGCTCCCCTGCACCTCCATCGTCCCAACACCTTCACAACATGCCCCACCTGGCCAGAAACCCCCACTGTTGGTGCCAGCTGTGGTGGTTTAACCCCAGGAAGGGCTGCAGGGTCATTCCAGCAGGCTGAGCTCCACGGGGATGGAGAAGGGGAGATGCTGGGAGTCCTGCAGCACTTTTCCCTTCCCACCAGGCGTGGAGGCTTCCCCTGCAATTCCTGCTGGAGTGACGCTGCAGCAGAGAGCGTCTGCAGGATGATGAAATGCAGAGGGGCCGTAATGAGATTTCAAATAAAGCCAGCTTTTCCCCTGGCATGTCTGGTCTGGATAAATCCAAACTGTTGGCAAGGCAAAACCGCCGGGAAGGAGAAGCGCCCTTGACCTGACGAGGCTTTTCCCATTCCCACCCCTCCCTGGGGATGGGGAYGGCAAATGTGGCATCGCAAATGTTGTGAGTAGAAAAGCTGCCCAGTTTTTTTAAAAAAAGTTGCAGAGTTCACAGGTTGGGCCAGTTGCCGCCAGGGTGGAGTTCTGACTGTTTGTTGCTGTAATCACCTGCCGTTTTCATTAACTACCTGTTGTTGATGGTTAAGAATTCCCCCTTTTGTCGAGTATCCCCCTGCTGCTTCCTGGAGGACGSTKAAGAGGAGGGGACATCAGGGTTGGCATGCAAATGACATTGCAGTTGGCATGCAAATGAAGAAACCCCTCACCAAAGCTAGCAAAAAACCCCTAAAAACAACGAGCCAACACAAAATTGATGGACTGAAGTGATGCCTAGATGTGAGGAACAGAATCCAGTGTCCGCTAAGACCCTTTACACCCCTCACCCCAACCTCAAAGATGCCAGCTAGACAGAAGACCTCAAATGTCAAACCAAAAATGGGGAATCTCCTGATGCTCTCCTGCGGATGGAACCCCCAGCTCTGCCCACAGACCAGTGAACATAGCTGCACTCTTCCTCCCTCTCCATGCCACTCCTGGAAGCAGTGGCGGCGTGACTGCGACCTGTCTATTCTTCCCACCTGAGATTATTTTTAATAAAGGCATWAAAAAAAGGAGAAAGATCTCCTGCCCTGTTTATTTCAGCAAAGAGCTCACCCCGATGGAGGAGCAGCAGGAATGGCATGGGAGAGGCCAAACCCCACACGGCACCAGCGGGAGATGCACTGTGGGTGCTTATTGGTACCAATACAGCCAGATGGGACCTGCCTGGGCTTGTCTGGCCCTTGCTGCTTGACCAAAGGCGGCAGCTGTGGTGATTTCACCTCAGAGGCCCCTTTGGTTAGATGGGTGCTGCAGCTGGGTCATGGAGAGAAGTCCAGGCACACAGGAGCTCAGGTTTACATTGGCAGATGTTCCAGATTGCAAGGCAAGATGGATTCTATCACCATCTGCATGGCAGYTGTCTTTTGTCACGTGGGCAGTTTGCCTTATCTCTCTCTCTGAGTGATCACAATCACTCCTCCCTCGGGAGAGGACATCTGCTGATAACAGCTGTTGGATGTCACTGCATGACTGATAAGAACTACAGCATCCCATTGGGAGATGCTCTGCCCAGAGGGAGGAGCCAAGCATTCCTACCTGGATATAATCTGGAGATCCTGGAATTACTGCACAGCTTCTCCATTGGATTCCCCAGAGGAAGAGCAGCTGCCTCTTCCAATGGATTTTCAGAGGAAGATTACCCCCTTTTCTACAGGATCCCTGCTCCAGCAGAACCACACCTGACACTGCAGGAGGGCTGCAGCCACATTTCCAATTGAACTGCTACCAACACCCTGACCCACAGGGTGTCAGGTTGTGTTCTGACTCTGTCAGTGTTGTTCTAGTGCACTGCATTGTTATTTTTATCTTTTTATTTTCTTCCCTATTAAAGAACTGTTATTTCCTGCTCCCATATTTTTTTGCCTGAGAGCCCCTTAATTTAAAATTTATAGCAATTCAGAAGGGTGAGGAGGGCTTACATTCTCCATTTCAGGGGAGGCTCCTGCCTTCCTTAGTACACTCCTGTCTTTCCAAATCGAGACAGTCGAGAAGATTTAAGGCGAGGTGAAGGAAAGGAGTCAGTTCTGACGGAGGGTTTTGATCCAGAGCTTTATTTCTGGCCCACAGGCCTCTGAATCCAGCAACAGCTCCGAGAGAACTCTGAACTGCATGGTGTGCTGCCCTTTTAACCTGGGAGAGAGGGGGAGAGTGGGGAACCAGGGACCACCAATCAGGTACAGGGCAGGCAGGTCTCGGGTGAAAGGGACACCTGGATGGGYCAATGGCCCCCAGGGAYRGAGAGCATMGTTYGAATCTGCCCAATCWCTCAATGCTCCTCTGGAATTTCTGGGTTGATAGACAGTGCCCAGCAGGAGTCAGGGTTGGGGAAAGGAGAGGTGATTGACACCTGGGGAAGGACCAGGAGAACTGAGGCAAGCCATGACATCAGACCAGGCAAGCCATGACATCACACTGCCACAGGTGCTGCTCCCTCTTGGGGCTTCTGCTGGTCACAGTGATGTGTTAGAAAGTCTCTTTTCCCAGCCCAGTGGTTGAAGAAGGAGTCAGAACTCTTCGGTTCTCATTCTCAAGTTTKTCTATTGTTCCTTATCTATAAAATTCTTTCTCCTGGCCTGACRAGGTCYGCTCAGCAGGTCAGACAGAGGCACACTGACRCCCTCAGGGTGGYGTTATCTTTTTATACTAAAAACTRTGTGTACATTATTTACAATAACTTCCCAATACCTATCACCTATGTTAGACAGTGAGTTTCTACTCTAAACCAATCTAAAAGGGCCACCATCACAGCAGAAGATGGAGGCCAAGAAGAAGAAGAAGGAGAAAGACTGGACATGCCCAGATTCCTCCATCTTGCACCCTGAACCCCCATTCTAAAAACCCAAAAAAATCTATTTTTCACCCCATGACAAACTAACTATTATTCTACTTAGACTTTCGTGGCTTGCAGATCCTCATACAAGGTTGCTAATTTGCTCCATGGGTCATAATCAAAACCACAGGTGCCTTGGGTTCTGTGCCAGGGCCTCTGAGCCCCCTGGCAGGGGTTCAGGCAATCCAGGACAGCCAGAGGGATGTCCTGAATTCTGACAGCTCCCCATCCTACAGGAACCACAGCATCTGATTTTGGCTGTCCCTGAAGGAGCAGCACATCCCTCGACATTCCAACATTCCAGAGCAGCAGCCGCTAGAGGGGGGCTCAGCACCRGGAGAGGGACTCGGAAAATCCCTGCAGCCTTCGGGGAGGAGGAGGAGCGACTTGAAACTCTGCGTGGAGGAAGGCAGGAGGCTTGGAGAAGGGTGGATGCAAGATATGCACAAAGGAAACCACACCAAAAATGCCTGTGTGGCTTCCCAAAGTGCTGGCTCTGAGCAATCCGTCCTCTCATTAAATATTCCTGAAAATCTTTGTGGAAAGCAATGCCCTTCCAACAGCACTGAGGAGCTGCAGGGCTGGAAGGAGGCAGTACAGAGAAAAAAACCTCCAAAATATTTTCCAATCAGAGAAACACAGCTACAATTTGCTAGTTTTAAAGAAAAGCTGCTATAAATATCCGTGACTTCATCCCTGTAACCAAAGCTTTTTATTTTTTGTGGGAAAACAAGCCTTGGGAATGAAGAGCTGCCAGGTGAGCCACATGTTTAGAATGCTAAAGCTGCACAGATGTTCACAGAATCACAGAATCACAGAATGATGAGGTTGGAAGAGACCTCTAAGATCATCAAGTCCAACCTATGCCCTAACACCTCAACTAGAGCATAGCACCAAGTGCCAGGTCCAGTCTTTTTTTAAACACATCCAGAGATGRTGATTCTACCACCTCCTTGGGAAGAGCATTCCAGTACTTTATTATTATTTCTGTGAAAATTTTTTTCCTAAAAAATGGATGGACATATCCAACACCTCGGTCACTCCTGAGGTGTCTCTGCCCCTGGAGGGTTTTTGGGAAGCCAGGCAAGGTCCAGCTCCCACCCTGTCCCTGCCTGACCTTTCCCAACACTTCCCATGGCTTATAGGAAAATGGAACAAACTTTTTATTAGGGTTTGTTGCTACAAGACAAGGGGATGTTTTTTAAAGTAAAACCCAGGTGATTTAGACCAGATATAAGGAAGAATTTTTTTGTTATGAGGGTGGTGAGGCCCTGATAGAGGTTTCCAAGAAAGGCAGCAGATCCCCATCCCCAAAAACATTTCAAGGCCAGGTTTGATGGGACTTTGAGCAACCTGATCTACTTGAAGATGTCCCTGTCCACTGCAGGGGATTGGACTAGATGAACTTTAAAGGCTCCTTCCAACACAAAACATTCCATGGCTCTGTGATCACACACCTGCAGGTCAGGGCTGGACCTACAAATGTCCCCTTTTGCTCCTGCTGNAGCTCCCACCCTGTCCCTGCCTGACCTTTCCCAACACTTCCCATGGCTTATAGGAAAATGGAACAAACTTTTTATTAGGGTTTGTTGCTACAAGAGAAGGGGATGTTTTTTAAAGTAAAAACCAGGTGATTTAGACCAGATATAAGGAAGAATTGTTTTGTTATGAGAGTGGTGAGGCCCTGATAGAGGTTTCCGAGAAAGGCAGCAGATCCCCATCCCCAAAAACATTTCAAGGCCAGGTTAGATGGGACTTTGAGCAACCTGATCTACTTGAAGATGTCCCTGTGCACTGCACGGGATTGGACTAGGTGAGCTTGAAAGGCTCCTTCCAACACAAAACATTCCATGGCTCTGTGATCACACACCTGCAGGTCAGGGCTGGACCTACAAATGTCCCCTTTTGCTCCTGCTGATGGAAATCCTCTCCATCCTAAWGCCTCCCTGTGAGCCAAAGCAGAGGTTCTTCCTGGAATGGCCAGCTGTGTCCTTCTCCCAGCTGTTTGCTGCTGCAAAGCTGAGGTTGCTGTTGGCTGGGAGGGGAAGGGTGGGAATCATTGCTGAAGGACAAAATGGTACCCACACCATGGTGTCCTGGTGGTTGCTGCATGGATGGATGGAGGCTGCTTAGCAGCTCCTCAGCACTGGAGAGGGAGCACAGGAGCAGGAGAATGGAAGGGCCACTGCTGCTGATGTCTGTGGGGTCGTATGTGGAATTCCCGCAGAGCATCTGAGACCTCCTTCCCAAGAGGTTCCTGACACTGATGATGGATGTCTCGGTTTGGAAAGACAGGTGTCTGCTGAGGAAGGCAGGAGCCTCCCCTGAAATGGAGAATGTAAACCCTCCTCACCCTTCTGAATTGCTATAAATTTTAAATTAAGGGGCTCTCAGGCAAGAAATATGGGAGCAGGAAATAACAGTTCCTAGGGAATAGGAAGAAAATAAAAAGATAAAATAAACAATGCAGTAAACTAGAACAACACTGACAGAGTCAGAACACAACCTGACACCCTGTGGGTCAGGGTRTTGGTAGCAGTCCAATTGGAAATGTGGCTGCAGCCCTCCTGAAGTATCAGGTGTGGTTCTGCTGAAGCAGGGATCCTGTAGAAAAGGTTGTAGTCTTCCTCTGAAAACCCAGTGGAAGAGGCAGCTGCTCTTCCTCTGGGGAATCCAGTGGAGAAGCTGTGCAGTTATTCCAGGATCTCCAGATTATATCCAGGTAGSAATGCTTGGCTCCTCCCTCTGGGCTCACATCTCCCAATGGAATGCTGTAGTTCTTATCAGCCATGCAGTGACATCCAATAGCTGTTATCAGCAGATGTCCCTCTGGAGGGAGGAGTGATTGTGATCACTCAAAGAGAGAGAGATAAGGCAAACTGCCCACTTGACAAAAGATAATCTGCCATACAGATGGAGATAGAATCCATCTTGCCTTGCAATCTGGAACAATGGACTCACAGAGTCATTAAGGTTGGAAAAGTCCTCCAAGATCATCAGGTCAAATTATTCCCCCAGCACTGCCCTGTTCACCACTTAACCACATCCCCAAGTGCCACATCCACAYCCTTGGAACACTTCCAAGGATGGTGTTCCCACCTCAGCAGTCCAAACCCAGCTGGTCCCAAACTCACTAGCTGTGGGACCCACATGTCCAAGGTCAGCCACAAAAATAGGTCCTGGGACATCCCAGGGAAATGCAGCCCCTGGCAAAGAGTCATGATTGGGAAGCTCAGCTGGGATCTCCAGTGCAGAGCAGCACCTGGAAAAATGAGTTTATTTGGAGAGGGAATCTTCAGAAATCACTCCCAGTCTGTACAGCTCTGCTGGGCTACATTATAGCTGTGCCAATACAAATCTGAATTTCCTAAAGTCATCCCTAGAGAGCTCTGCTGMTGTAACCTGCAAGGACACAGGCAGGGAAAATTTTCCATACATCCTGAACAGCTTAAAACAGGAATGTCTCCATGCCCAGGGAAATGCTCAGCCATGGATGTTGCCTGCTCCTCCAAGGCCACCCCAGCCTGGGTTTTTCCAGTTTTGCTTGAGCACTGAAAATCCTCCTATTTCCCCCCATGCAGAAGGTGTCTCTCTCTTTCCCAACCCACTGGAGTTTGTACATGGGAATCACATTTCCAGGCTGGGAAGCAGGATCAGATCCATGCACCTTGTTCTCTGCTGTTCCCTATCCCCACTCTTGGAGACAGAATTCTGGGCTGGATGGACTCCAGCCTCCTCCAGTATATCCATTTTTGGGATATAAAGAATTCCTCACTGGATRAGGAGCAATTTCCCTAAGGGTACTGCCCTTTTTATGTCTATTTTAACACCATATCTGCATTATTTTAACACCATATCTACATTATTCTGAGGCTGCAAAGCCTTTAAACCATGCAGTCCCCTCAGAGTAAATATTTTAATTTTATGGGAATCCCTAGCATTTGTGTTTCTAATCCAGAATTAACATCATAAGCAAATGAATTTATGCCCCTTCAGTCTACAGATTTCTTAAAATATATTTAGTTTTATACACAACCCTTTCCTCTTGTGTTTTTTTTTCTATTACAGTTTCTCTCTTGAAGAGCACAGGAATACCCTTCTGTCCATCTCTTCCCTTCCCAGTGTTTTGCAGATTCCCTAACAATCATTTGATACCCTGCTCTCCTGACTGCCATCATCAGATTTTTTCTGTTCCTCACCCTCCTGCCACCAAATTATTTTGTTAATTGGTGGCAATTTATTTCTGAGGGAATTATTTATTTGCATTAAAATACCCATGAAGACACAGATGTTTGGAGTACAACTGCAAAAACTATATAATTTTAAGAAATTCAATATTATGTGATTTAAGTATCACATCACCTCTACTGCCTTGTGCCTCTGTTCAGGGATGGGGTTTGGGTGGGAGTGATTTTAAGCTGCAGGATAATGTCCCTGTGCATTTCAATTGCTCTGTTAAACACTGATTCTTATGGGAAAATTTGTTTTCCTTCCCATCAAACCACCACAGGAATACTTTTTTTTTTTCAGGACTGTTTAGTGGAGCTCCTCTCTACTAAAGTTTTCTGTCCTAAATTTATATTTGGGGCATTTTTTATTTTCAAATTTTTTGTCTTTCTTTTGCTATTTCTATAATTCCATGTAGGGCTGCTCTTCATTTGTATTTTTGTACTTTCCATCTCCCTGAATTCCTGCTTCCTGAACATCATGTCCCTCAGTGCAACAGACAGATTTTCATCCTTTGAACAGAAACACCATTTCCAGTTTACCTTTTTGAGTTTATCTTTACATCAGGTGCAAAACCAACCACACTGGGAAGGATTTCTCCCCCATGTGGGCTGAAACCTTCCCCTGTTTAATGGGATGTTTTTCTTGGCCAAGCTTCCACTGCAGTTTCAAGTAAAAGTTAATATATACCTCAGCATAAGAATTCAGTTTCTATTTTGGAGTTGATTATATTTTGTATTCTCCAAATTCTCACTTCTAGTTTTAAGGGATCTCCTTCCAGCCTTTAGCTGAGGTTTTCAGCTCCAAGTCCTGCTAGAGCCTCAGATTCCTTTAGCCCTCCAAACCTGCACATTATTTTCTCAGTATCAAATTTCTTTYTGGGAACCAAATTTCTGACACAGAGCCAGCACATGGGTAGTGCCATTAATTCCTTCTCTCAGGAAAAATTTCTTGTCAGGAAAAATTTTTTTGCAAGAATTTCTCCATGGAAAGGGTGGTCAGGCATTGGAACTGCCCAGGAAGGTTCGGAGTCCCCATCCCTGGCGGTGTCCAAGGAAGGGCTGGATGTGGCACTCAGAACTCTGGGCTGGTGACAAGGTGGGGATCAGTCACAGCTTGATGGTCTTGAAGGTCTTTTCCAATCTAAATTACTCTGGAATTATGTAAAGAATAGCAGAGATGGTGATAAAACCACAAGTCAGAAGAACCTCCTTGCTTTCAAACTCCTCAGAAAGAGCAAGCAAACCTTTTATTGGAGACAAGTAACCAGAAACCCATCCCAGGGRGATGAACTGTGGGGGCTCTCAGAGCTCAAATGAACTCAGGGGCTTCCCTGGATGCACAGGCATGGATCAAAATGTTKTTCATGGGCTGGAGAAGGATCTGTGACTAAAGACATGCCTGGAAGCGTCTGTGCTGAGAAAAGATTTGAAGGGGGTTTGGGCAGGGATGCAAAAGCCTCCCCTGTGCTTTTATGCAGCTGCTCATCCAGAGAGGAGTTCCCAACAAAAGCCCAGAGCTTGTTTAATGGTTTAACATTCCCCTGAATCCTTGGGAAGCATCTGACACACTGCTTCTGTACAAATAACCACAGCAGCACCGTACAGATGACTTATTTGTTTTCCCAGTGGGTGTGTAAGTAAATTAGCAAAAAATAAATGTCACGCGGCAATGACTTACTCTGTTTCTAAAGGCTCTGTTTTACCTCTGGATTTTTGTTTGTTCAACAAGTTCCTAATTAAATTCTGCTTTCTGGCATTCGAGCTGATGTGATGACACAAGATAAAGTTGTTTAGAATTCAAATCTTCCTCGATTTCTCATTGTGGCAAAGGAAGAGATAAGAGCAGTCAGGCCCTGCCTTCCCCTGGCTGTGTGTGGCTGTAACTCCAGCCAAGCAGGAGTTATTCTCAGCATTCCAAAATCCCTCCTGCTCTCATGGGTTTGTCACTGCTTTGAGAGGATCACACACGAAAAATAATGTGTGGGCTCCCCCTTCTGCCTGAGAACATCAGTGCCTGGAAAAGAATCAGGATGATGGAATGGTTTGGGTGGGAAGGGACATTAAACCTCACCTCAGTCCAAACCCGACACCTTCCACTATTCCAGGCTGATCCAAGCCCCATCCAGCCTGGCCTTGGACACTTCCAGGGATCCAGGGACAGCCACAGCTTCTCTGGATAACCTCTGCCAGGGTCTCCCCACCCTCACGAGGAACAATTCCTTCCCAAAATCCCATCCATCCCTGCCCTCTGGCAGTGGGAAGCCACAAAGGAGGGCCTGGATGAGTTCCTGAAGCACCAAGTTCCCGTAAAATGCACCAGGCAGGGCACTGAGCATCTCTGAGCAGCTGGAACAACCTGTTCCCAGAGGCACACGCCTCCCTGATAACCAAAAAAAAGCAGCACCACTGATTCCGGGGATGGTTGGAGAGACAGCAATGAGGATCACTGCAGATCTGCAACCTAAAACATGGAAAAGGTTGTTTGGAGTGGGAGTCATTTCCCTTTATCAAACTATAAATTAGGCCCTCTAAGCCTTCCTGTCCCCCAGAGAGAGATCAGCACCAGCAAAAAGATGATTTATCCCATGTAGCCTTGATACTTATTCTAGAAAGGCAAAATTGTCTTCCAGGGTTCGTTTTCCCTTCTCTTTCCCACTGCAGAGACAGGGGAGATGACTGATCTCATGGAACCATAAAATCTTTAAGGCTGAAAAATATCATTAATGAGGCCCAGCACCATGGGCACCCTTAAACCACATCCTCAAGTGCCACATCCACACATTTTTGGGACTCTCCCAGGGAAGGTGACTCYRCCACTGCCCTGGGCAGCCTRTTCCAATGCTTTACAACCCTTTTCTGTGATTTGGTTTGTATTTTTTCCTGTATTTTTAGGAGCTGAAGTAGGACAGAAAGGTGCCAACCTGTTCCTATCCAAGCCTYCAGCAAGTTTCAGAGCATCTCTGTAGAAAATATAAGGGTGGGAAGCAAACAATCTCATCTATCTAAAATACAATTTAGAACATGAAGATAAAATTATCTGAAGGCCGGGATWAAAACCAAAACTGACTCAAAGTGGAGATAAAGCACTGGCAGCTCTGGTTATGGAAAGAATTGAAGATTTAGGGAAAGAATCAGTGTGTAAATTCATCATTTCTACAGAGCAGAGGGCTCAGAGGCTTCAGTGGTCCCTCCTTTCTCTGGGATACATCATTAAATACAAATTCTGATTTGGGATAAATCTGGGCATGCCCTGGCCAGTCTCAAATCCACCACTCCAGTATTTCTGGTTCTGCTGTGAATCAGTGCTCTCCTTTTGCAGGGTGATTTGTTTAGCTAATTCATGTGAATATTCCACTTGTAGGTGCCTATTTTAACCCAGGCACTGCCCCGAGGGATGTGCACAGCATCACCCATGAACTCAGATGAGTTTTGGGCTGGAAGAGTAAGGGATGGCCCCTTCCTACACAGCAGAGGTGTCAAAAAACTGGTCAAGAAAGGGATGTGCAAAACTGGAAATAAAAGGCCTCCTGTGGAAATCAAGGGGAAAAGTTCCCACTAACTCTTGGTGAGCAACACAGCTTTCCTTCTTTTTTTTTTTTTCATGATTTGAGCACAGATTAGCAGTGACTTAGCACAGAGCACATTCAGTGAAATCTTTAATGCCACACAAGATCCCTGGGATAATTGGAGGCAATGAAGGTTGGCTGCATCTGGCAAAGCCCTGAGCACATCGTTTCCACAGGAGTCCCCAAAMACAACATCTGGATCAGCCCTTGGACTCAGCTCAGCTGAGTCTTCCTSATGCTTCACATTTTGATGCTTTTATTTGGATTTTTGTTATTTTCATCTCACCAAGGAGAGRAAGAAACAGAGAAGCTCGGAGGGCTGAGGTTCTGTGCCGAGGCTGAGCAAGGATTTCTGTGTGGCCTCAGGGCTGTGGATTTCTGAGCTAAAGATTCTGAAAACTCCCATTTTGCTGCATCTTCACCAGTGCCAACGCTTCGAGAAGGGAAAAGGGAGATGGAGGTGGAGAAGGGAATGGAAAAGAAGGAAAAGCCAAAGGGCAGCCTGGCACAGGAGGACCTGGARGGCATTTTCATTCCAGAGCCACTTTCTCCAGGTGCAATTTGTTGATTCAATATTTGCTGAATGTTAAGAGCTCTGTTGAAGCTGTGAAGCTGTTTGACAACGGAAGAAGATGGTTTGGATGTCTGACTATCTCCAATGAAGGGAATAGAGCTGGGGAAGGGGCTGGAGCACCAGGAGGGGCTGAGGGAGCTGGGAAAGGGGCTCAGCCTGGAGAAAAGGAGGCTCAGGGGGGACCTTGTGGCTCTGCACAGCTCCTGATAGGAGGGGACAGCCAGGGGGGTCAGGCTCTGCTCCCAGGGAACAGGGACAGGAGGAGAGGGAACAGCCTCAGGCTGGGCCAGGAGAGGTTTAAATTGGATAAATTTGGAACAATTTCTTCCTGGCACAGCTGCCCGGGGCAGTGGTGGAATCCCCATCCCCGGGGGGGGGTTTAAGGCCATGTGGATGTGGCACTTGGGGACATGTGATGCTCATAATCACGTGGTTTTTGGCATTTTGGAAAGCACAAAATATTTAGTAAACACAAAATATTTAGTAACACAAAAGTGATGCTCCTTTCTACCACATTCAAGAGAGAATTTCATTATTTTCATTCAGCTGTTCCCACATTTTGAGAGATTTCTGCATTTTCTTAATTGTGCAGCCAGCCATGAGTGAGGGATCAGAGCACCAAGATCTCTCTCTCCAACAACCCTCCCCTGCTCCATCTTTTCAATCTGAAACCACCACCCAGCTCCTAAATCCAGCAGCACCAGGGAAGCACAGAACTGGAAGCAGAGCCAGCATCAAGATCCAAATATCAGAGCTGGGCTTTATCTTCCCAGTAAAGCAAACTGGAGTGCTCAGACCTCARCCTGAGCTGCCTCTCTTTGCATGTTGAGATATGGATGGGTGCCTTAAGGAACATGGAATATCACAGCTCTCCCACACAGAAACATCTCAGGAACTTAGATATAGGAACCAAACCATTGGTTTGTTCCACGGACACATTTCCAGGGGAGCTTGTGACACCAACTCTGAGCAGTTCTCTACCAACTCTTGACATTTATTAAAGCCACAGCTCAGTGAGTGATGTAATTACCTGGACATTTCCATTTTCATGTTTAGTAATTCCAAGTGAAAGTCCAAATAAAGCCCATTTTTCATGAAAAATTACTAATTTAGCTCTTTTTTTAGCACTCTCCTTGTGATATTTAACCATTCACAGTGCATTTCAGTAACCACTTAGTGAAGGTATTCAGGTTACATCCACAGTAGTAGTAGAAAAATGCTGTTTCATTCCTTTTGTCCCACAATTTTTAGTGTGTAATAAACAACATCTAGCAGGCACAAAGCAAAAAAAAAAAAAAAAACCTTCCAGCTATCCACCTCTTTCTGACAACTGAGCTAATTTTGTTATTTTAGATGAAACATGGTTAAAATCCCACCTCATGTCTTGATGACCACAAGCCTGGACAAAACCTGGGAAGGGCTATGGCAGGATCAGTGGAAATCCAAATTCAGGATGCCAGGGCCCCATCTGTGCCTCCCTGCTTGGCTGCAGAGTTTTGGGAGCCACGGGAGGGGYGCCAGCATCCCTTTGCTCTCCTGGTTTCTTCCCAAAGGAGCTGGTCCCAGGGAACCCAGATCCCAGGGAGCCCAAATCCCAGGGAATCTGTGCCAGCAGGTGATGGATGTCCATTCTCCAGGGGGTAGAAGCACATCCCTGTGTCAGCTCTTCCTTTAAAAATCGGCAAGAAAAAAAAAAGAAAAAGAAAAAA
>JACDOX010000154.1:429436-531302 GCA_014549065.1 Cardinalis cardinalis | reverse complement strand
AAAAGAAAAAGAAAAAGAAAAAGAAAAAGAAAAAGAAAAAGAAAAAGAAAAAGAAAAAGAAAAAGAAAAAGAAAAAGAAAAAGAAAAAGAAAAAGGAGCACTAAACGAAGAGAGAGAAAGGGAACATCACAATCAGAGCTGATTTTATTTTGCTCCACAGCCACCGGGTGTCACTCTTGCCTGTGGAGTCAGAAAGGAATTTTTGGTGGCTGATAAAAATCCTTTTTCATCAATAAAATCCAGCGGCTCGCACTGGTGACAGCATCACTCCCACCTATCACAGTTTCAGGGTTCCAAAATTCGAATCACCAGCTCATTAGATCTGGGGAGATCTGGAGCTGGCACTTTGGCCTGGGATGATATTTGCAAAACGCATTAAATAATTTTTATTGTTATTGGTGCAAATGCAGCTGGAAAATTTACATCTGGGTTTAGATCAGGTGTCAGAGGGAAAGTGATGAGGCAAGAAAGTGGGGAGGGGTGAAAAAGCCCYAAAATGTGGCTTTTGCAGGTGTCTCCTCTGCAGCAAGAGGATGACTGAGCAGATGAAGCTGTGACACATTCCAGCCTTTGAAGTCGAGGCACTTCAGGTCACACCGATCCTGTACCTCAGAATCAGGAGGAGATAAAGGCTGCAAACATCACACAACTCCCTAAATATGCATTCTTCAGAGTATCGGTGACTGCCTTGTGTTGGGGGGGTTTTGCTTTTCTGGGATAACAAACTTGTCTTGCAACAGCTAAACCTGCTCTCCTGCTGAATTTTGTATTTTTTGAGCTCTCTGGAAATTCTCCRTTTCATCCAAGGACAGAAAATCTATTTTATTTTCATACAGAAGAACTCCAGTGTGGAATCTTTATCTGAGGAAGGAACTACTCCAATAAAATGTGACATGACAGGTAAAACCAGTTGCTTTGGCACAGGCTGAATCAGCAAACTGAGCAGCTGATAAGGAAAGTAAAAATTTTTAGTCAAAAAGAGGAGAAAATTCTYATTAGGGGCCTCATTCTACCAATACATAAATTGCTGATATTACCTGGCCCTGTGTTGCTGCAAGAGGTAAAATTTGTGTTGAAATCCCACTATTAAAACAAGCTATAAGGCATTTCCCTTCCATAAACAGGGCATGGATGGGATTTATGGAGATATCAGAGCCTGGGACTCCCTCTGGGTAACATAAGAATAAGCATCACATCCTATAATGCCATAAAATTTATGGCCAAGACTTTAAACTTTGGAATAACTTTTAAAAAGTGGGAGATGTCTRTAAAAAGTTTGTTTGGGGCTTGACTCTGTTATATTTTGCTGCAAGAAGACGTCAAGGATTTGTTTATTTATCTGGGGATTCTTTTCACAGTGAGGGCAGGAGGTCACACACAAATACCTTTAAAAATCCATCTCAGGATCAGTGTAATTCAGAGTTATGGATGGCCTTGGAAACGATTAATCCTTCAAATTTACAACGTTCCTATTAATATAAAAAAGCACAGAAAGTGCTTTGCAAGAATTGGGGCGAATCTCCTGAACCTGCTCATTTGCACAATGTGTTGCGTGAGAAATTTCACCAATTCCTCTGGAAATAAATAAATAAACTTTCATAACAAGCAGAATTTTGACACAACTGATTTGGAAAAATTGATTTGCTGCTTTATCCAGATTTTTTTTTTTTTTACCTATTCGTAATATTGGTTTTCCTTGGCASTTTCTAGTAGAAATAAATTCATACCATCTTCTGGTTTTGCTCGTACCTCCAAATTTCTACTTCCTTTATACATTCATGTCTTCAGGCTGAAAAGCGAGATAAACCAGAAGACAAAATCRGATAAAAACTTGTTAACCCAGGGACTGGACAAAACAAAAATATCTGAAAAATATACAATAGCAACAGGTTTTACTTTTTAAAGCTTCGCCACRTATTTTGTGCTGAGGATCTGATCCCTGCAGGTGCTAAAGAGCTGCTTGATGCATCCCAGGGCTGTCCCAGAGATGCTGAGCTTTTTGGAAAAGCGGTGAGCGCTTCAAAGTTTGACTAARCCCTGCTAAGATCCCCTGGTTTGGKTTTCCRRCTCCTGAATGATTTATGGGCACAAAGTAGGTCTACAGCAAATCTATATTTGATGCCTCTCTTTCGGCGCGCAGGCGAACAAATGGGAAAGCGGATTTAAAACGCTCTTGATTTGTTGCTTGTTGTGGTTTGCATGAACGGACATCCAAAGGACTGTCGTGTTTTTTGGCTTGCCCGGAGATAAAATTCCTTCTAGATGATCCGAGAGCTGAAACATTCGGTACCTTCATCAAGATACAAGCAAAAACTTCTTCCCTGGCAGGCTGGTGATAACGCAMGCCCCGGGCAGGACACACTAATTTCTAAACAAAAGTAATCAAATTTAGTTGTTTTAAAAAAAAGAAAAAAAAAATATATTTTTTTAAAAAGATATGAAGGACCTGGATATGCGCATCCCTGTCCAAGCCCTGCCGCAACCAGGTGGGCACAGCAATAACTGTGGCTCCTCAACCTGATGAAAACAGCGTCGCATTCAGAAACTCGATAAATGAATGGGAGGGACAAGTAGTGCCTCCCCCCACCAAGGATGTTTTGTTAATTAAATTAGCATCTAAATAGCCAGAGCTAATCTGGGAAGTCAGCCCCTCATTACAGTAACTAGGAAGGGGGGAAAGAGCCGCAGACAATTCCCTACAAGATGGGGTTAAGTTGGCGTTTCACAAACTATTYGCCCGGCCCGTCCCTCCCAAGTGAAAGCTGCCACCCCCCCTTCTTTCCTCCCAGCATAWTTAGCATGTTCCAGGGCTGTGAATGGAAACAATATCCTCCCTCCAAGCTGTGCCCCTCCAGGGAGATGCTTCCCACAGATTGTGGAGCCCTGAGCCAGGGAAAGGGCTTGTCGAGGAATTCACAGTGGGGTAATTACACCGAGGTAGAGCTTGTGCCAGTGCAAGAGGAGCTGCGCTGCTGTAATTCAGCGCAGGAAGCAGGCAGAAGGATAAAAGGAAAGTGCAGGGGCAGGACTTGCAGAAGGAATGAGAATTTATTGCTCCCGAGCATCTTCCCAGAGCGCCGAGCAACAGCATCAAAATTGGGATGGGTGTCTGGACTCCAAGGATGTCTCTGTCTTTGAAGAACTTCGCAGAAAATAGCAATGGTTATATRTAAATATGGTTTCTCCTTGGCTATTAGAAGTGAAGGAAGGCTAAAAAAGTGATTTCTCAGATGTTAAATTCTTCATTGCGAGTAGAAAACTGGAGCAAAGCTTGCAAGAAGAGCGTGATTGCACTTAAAACGCACTGGCGCCTCTTTGGAACAAATTAAAAAGTGGTGTGTGATCCTTCCCCTGAAAGATTTGCTGTTTAATTTTACCTAAACCAGCGGTGAGTGACACAGGAGAGGAGATGCAGAGGAAGGGCTGGCTTTGGGTGGCACCTGCCATCCCCAGCAGAGCACACATCTGGCCAYGGGCTTCCTCCCGTTTCTCTAAATCAAATTCCAGGTGACTCAGCCCGAGGTAAAAACCACCCACCCTCCTCCACTCGTGGTGCTCAGCTGGAAAATGAGGAATTAAATTCATCTCCACGGCCAAAGCAGTCGGTTTCAGAAAACCTTGGTGCGGTTTTGTCGAGGCCCCAGCTGGAGAATACCACAAGAAGTTCAAAGCTGGGTTTCATCCTGTAATTGGATCCTCAAGTTCACAAGTGCAAGGACCAACTGTGCAGGCTCAGAGTGGGATGTCCCCTCTCCCAGGGAGCTGCAGAGATGATGCTTTGCCCTGCTGCAGATTAAAACTCCGTTTTTGCTTCAAGCTTTCACAACTCTGCTTGTTCTGAGCTGTTATTTAATATTTTTTTGTAGCTTTAAGACATCTTCCAGACCTCATGCTTGCTTGGGATGCTCTTAGGAACGTGGGCATTAATCCCAGCATGACTTAAATGCCAGCTTAATATTCGTTTTCTCTCTGCTTTGACAAGATATTCTTCAGGTCAGACAGGCATGAAATGATAAATATTGAGTACAGTTCTTCTGGGCAAAAAGTGCCACCTGCCAAAATCTTATCTCGAACCCACTTGGACATGTGTTATTTATTTATTTCTGTCACAAAACCTCGTTCAGTGTTGGAAAGCCAAAGGATTACAACTGTGAATTTTGGAGGGGGGGGTGTTTCTGTCCTTGCTGAAATCTGCCTTTTCAAAACAGCATTGAGAGAATCCTTGTTTTGAACTAAAATAGCAGCTGCAAGGGTTTTCAACCATGACCATTTAAATGAGGTTTGGGGTTTTTTTGCATCTTTGCATTTTAGTTTCATTCTTGGTCTTTGCAATAGGTGGCTGTGGTTGAGCAGGTGAGGGGTCTGGTGAGGATAAATTGTGATTTTGTTTGATATTGTTCAGGCTGTGTCTGAGGTTTTTACTGAGCTGCCTKTGCTGACCCTGGACTCACCAGGGGTTCTTCTGTGAAACCAGACCCAGACAGGACCTGACCCATGGTCTGTACCTTGGCTTGTGGCTCATGATGGTTCTCTGGGATCCTCGGCACAGGGAAGATGTGGAGCTGTAGGAGTAAAACCAGAGGAGGCCACAGAGATGCTCCAAGGGCTGGAGTTCCTCTGGAGCCAGGCTGGGAGAGCTGGGGGTGTTCCCCTGGAGAAGAAAAAGGATCCAGGSAGAGCTCAGAGCCCCTTCCAGGGCCTAAAGGGGCTCCAGGAGAGCTGGAGAGGGRCTGGGGRCAAGGSATGGAGGGACAGGACACAGGGARTRGCTTCCCACTGCCAGAGGGTAGGAATAGAKGGGATAYTGGGAAGGAATTCCTGGGTGTGAGGGTGGKGAGGCACTGGCAGAGGTTGCCCAGAGAAGCTGGGGCTGCTCCTTGATCCYTAGTGGTCCAAGGCCAGGCTGGAYGGGGCTTGGAGCACCCTGGGATAGAGGAAGGGGTTGGGCTTGGACTGAGATGAGCTTTTAACATCCCCTCCAACCCAAACCATTCTGTGATTCTGTGATCTTTAACGTGAYGTGACTTATAAAGTGATTTCTGATGGACAGAAACCCCATGGAACACAGAGGAAATCCCAAGGTGAGGTGTGTAAGTTCCAGAGGCGATGCTATTGTCTGCTCAACATGAAATACCTCAATATTTCCCCAAAAGGAGGGGACTGAGATGTGATGGGCCCCCCAGAGTAGAGTGGCAGGGTCTGGGGTGACCCTGATCTCCCTCCACTCCATAAATGCCATTTTGTTGCACCCCCTCCCAAATCCCTCTATTCTGAAGGACTCCACATCCAAGYATTCAATGCCTGGGCCTCTCACTTCAGTATGGATATTGAGGGGCTGGAGGGTGTCCAAAGAAGGGAGCAGAGCTGGGGAAGGGGCTGGAGCRCCAGGAGGGGMTGAGGGAGCTGGGAAAGGGGCTCAGCCTGGAGAAAAGGAGGCTCAGGGGGGACCYTGTGGCTCTGCACARCTCCTGACAGGAGGGGACAGCCRGGGGGGTCGGGCTCTGCTCCCAGGGAACAGGGACAGGAGGAGAGGGAACAGCCTCAGGCTGGGCCAGGTTGGTCATTAGGAAGAATTTCTTCACAGAAGATCTGGTGCCCGGGAAATTKCACCYGAACAKGAGGAAGAGCWTCTTTCCTGTGCAGTGACCAAGCACTGGAASAGGYTGATYRGAAAGGGCGWGGAGTTTCCCTCACTGGTGATATTCCAGGATTAGCTGGATGCAATCCTGTGCCCTGTGCTCTGGGTTGACCCTGCTTGAGCAGAGGGGTTGGACCAGATGACCCGCTGTGGTCACCTTTAGATTGACCAGTTCTTTGATTCTGTGCTTAGACAYTGGAAGGGGCTGCCCAGGGGAGATTTTGGAGTCCCCATCCCTGGAGGTGTCCAAGGAACACCTGGATATGACACTCAGTGCTCTGRTCTAGTGACAAGGTAGTGATGGACCACAGGTTGAGCTCCACATTAATTCCACGTTAATTAATTCCGTGATTCAKCCAACCTGCCTCGTTACCAAGCTGGGGGCAGCGGGAGGAACTACATCTCCCAGCGCGCACCGCGGCGGCCCGCCGGGAGCTGGAGGGGCGTGGCGCTGCGCGATGCTCTCTGGGAATTGTAGTCCGGCCGGCATTGGCCCGGCGCGGCGCCTCCCTCCCCAGCGCTCCTCCCCGCTCCGGCTCTCCCTCGGCAGACGGAAGCCGGGCAGGGACGGGGGAGTCGGGAAGGCTGGAGCGGCAGGATGGGGGACTCCAAAGTGAAGGTGGCGGTGCGTGTCCGCCCCATGAACCGGCGAGGTGAGACTCCCCCTTCTTCCTCAGCATCCCCCTCCCCTGTCCTTCCCGGGAGCGGCGCGGGCCGGGGGTGCCGGTCCTTGGGGACAGGTGTCGGTCGGGACAGGTGTGTCCCAGTGCGGGTGAATCGGAGCGTGTCCGTGTGTGCTTCATTATTTATTTATTAATAAACACAGCCCGGCTCGGCGCAGGCGGCTGTGCGGCCGCAGCCGCGCTGTGCTCACCCCCCTCTCCCGATATCTTTTCCCAAACCTGGGTTTTTGGCTTTATTTTGTCCCCTCCTCTCCCCCGGGGAACAGCCTTCTCTGCACCTGCTTTACAGCCGGTTCCTGCTGGGACAGCGCTTCCTCCTTCCTGCTTTGCAGGTCTGGGGGAAAATGCCTCTTTTTCTGCATTTTGCCCCGTGCTAATTCACCCCGCTGCTCTCCAGCCCTCGGTGCTTTGAGTGGGACGCTGTTAACCAGATGACAGCGACACAAGGACAAAAAACAAGCAAGAAAATACAGAAGAGGAAGCGAGAATTGACAAGAAAAATTTTTGTTGTTGTTTTTGRGTTGTTGTTGGGCTTTTTTTTTTCCCCTCAACGAAACTTGCCTAAGGGTTATGTTAATCAGACCGTGGTCTGGGCAGCTGTTTAAATGTTTATTACTTGTCTTAATTAGAAAAACTTGCTCTGGATGATGAGGAGGCGAGTATGAAAAGGCAGCTTCAGCCAAGGAATGGGAAGGTGAAGAAGGCAGAAATCCAAGAAAGTGTAGGGTGGATTTTTTTGTAATCCCACATTCTCACAGGAGTATGCCAATAACTCCTTTTGGGGAAAGGGAATCCACTGAAGTCAGTTTAGTAGTTGGAGCAAAAAAATGAGGGAAAGCCCTTTATTGCCTACATCATGTGACATATTATATATTTTTTAGTTCCTTTCTATTAAAAAAAGGGTTAAAGTATTAAGAACAGTGGTTCTACGCCTATAAAATGCTAGCAAGGGAATATTCACTGAGTTCACAAGAGCTCCTGAGTCCYACTTCCAGAACAAGAGATAATGTCTTTACAGTCTGGTGGTTTAGGGAAACTGAGGATATTTTGACTGAAAGTGTTGTTAAACTTCAGGTGCCAGCTCTCAAAACAGAGCAGAACCCATCCTTCCAGAGAATAGGTTGGAGGAGATGGAGTGGCAGCGTGGAGGAGTTGGTAGGAGCTGGAAGGTGGTGCCCGGTGTCGGTGACAGATTTGGGCTTTCCTCTTGCTCATGTCCCTTTCCTGACATAGGTCATTTCCTTGGCTGTGCCCCAGATGTCTCCTGACTCTGCTTGGTGTTCCTCACCCCCGGGATTAGACAATAATTCGGGTTGGAAGGGACCTCTGGAGCACATCAGATGAGATGARGTCGCACAGGGCCTCGATCAGTGAAGTTTGGAATGTCCAGGGGTGACTAATGCACCTCTCCCTCCCACATATATCCTTCTGTTCAGCCCTGAGTTTATCCTCATGTCCCTTTCCAGCCCTGAACTGTGGGGGAAGTAAAGGAATCTAGAGAAATCTAGATTGTATCTTGRTACTCTCTTTCATAGAATATCCTGAGTTGGAAGGGACCCACAAATCCAATTTCTGTTTGTCTTTTATTCTGTATAAACTKAAGAATCTTATGGAGAAGATGACTCCTGTCAGGAAGCTCATCCAGGAGTGAGGGACATTTGACTATCAGTCCTTGATGCTCCTCAGAGAGAAGGGGGGCCTGAACCCCCCACTCTTGGCAGCTTGCTGCTATTAAACATCCCTGTTATTTGTGAATGATGCCTAAATCCATTTARGTCTAGCCTAGAAGATCCATGTAGTTTTCTCCCTCAAACAAAATGTCTTGGAAGTGTTTTTTTTTTCCCAGCAGATTATTTGTTACAGTCCAGATGTTTTGGTCAGGTCTAAACAACTGATATCTCTCTGTGGTGTTTCTGATACACCTTGAATTTATAGAAAGAGACAGTGGTACCAAGGCTACAATTTTTCCTCATCTTTTTAATGTTAAACTTAAGCATTTTTGCAACTGATTTTCTGAAGAGTCATCCATTTGTAAGACTTCTTTGGCCTTGCTTTTTTTTTTTTTTAATTAAATTTTGAGGCAAGAGGCAGCTTTCCTGGAAGCTTTTTCATACACATTTTGTTCTGAGCAGTATTTGTATGGACTTCTGGGGCTTTGGACCTGAAGCAAGTATTTGTTTTCTTCAGGATCACGAGTAATGTTCTTTCCTTCCCCCTGCACCGAAGGGCTTAACATTACAAACCTGTCAGGTGGCTGAGACTGTGGAAAGTTAAGCTTTGAAATATTCTTGGTGTTTACTTGTGGTGGTGGTGGTTGTCTTTGGTGTTTGAGTTATGAATTTCTTAAGGCAAGGGTTTATTAGGTTAATAAAAGTGGTGCGCTTAACTGTTCGGAGTTTTTACAGCTCATAAAAGTATAATGGGTTCCTTGCCTGCATRTGGAAGGGATTTGTGTATCAAATAATTGGTTATTTATAGCACTCACATTTCAGGGTGTTTGGATTGAGGGTCCTGCTTCATTCTCATGCAGAGTGGTAATCCATAAACTCAGCTTATAGCACTAATTTTTACTGAGGGGAAGTGGGGAAGTGTTTCTAATTGTACTTGGGTTTGGGTTTTGTTGTTTTTTGGTTTTTTTTGCATCCAGGCTACTTTATTTTGGGTCTCGCTTCAAAGTAGACCTCAATCCTACCAAGCCTGTGTGGAAGTTTTGCTTTTATAAAAATGCTGCTGTGCCCACACATTCTCAGTGCCACGTCTGAGGTTGGAGGCTCTCCTGGGTGGCAGCTGAGGCGTCTTTTTTTACATCCCTCCTACTTTGCAAACTGGGATCTCGATTAACAGGCTTTTATGAATTAAATAATTCAGTACTGCTCTGTTAGATAAGGCTCCTGGTCTTTTATTTTCTTGGCTCTGTAATTCACTGAAGTATTTCCTAGTGCACTGCTTTATTCAAATGGGGGTTTGATAACAATCAGGAAGTTCTTTTGCTGTTTTATTTAAGATTTGCAGTGGATTTCCTTTCATAAGTGTCGTGTTTGAATTCTCTTAGCAGATATTCATCATATTTCAGGTAAATGCAAATCTCAAGCCATACCATGAAGCAAAGCAAATGACAGCTTGAAGGCTTTTTAATTAAGATTTTTCTGACTGAATGCTTTGTTTTCAGGTGATGTTTGGGTACAGACAGTACATAAGTCGTTGTGTTTCCTTGTGCTTTTGAATCAGTTCAGTGTCATGTTAATTAATACTGATAAAAGTTGTTCTATTTTAAAAAGAACATGACTTATGCTCAAGGGTATGGCTGATGCCATTTAAGCCMGTCCAGACAGATCTCACTTGGGTCAATACTTTTTGAACAAAGAAAGGGCAGGAAAGCAACTGCCTGTATTCTGGCAATGCTGCCATWTTAAACTATCCTAGGATTGTGGTGTAAAACCTGTAGTTCCAGTTTAAATACCTGGATTACAGTGTTCTAGAACTGTAGTGTGAGAGCTGCAGCTCTAATTTAAATATCTGGATTAAACTGTTCTAGAGCTGTACTGTGAGACCTGTTTAAACCTCCAGTTTAAATACCTGGATTGTCTGTAAATACACATTCAGGTATCTGTTTTGTTGATATGTATATTTATCCAGACTATCAGTTTTGAAATAGGGATCTTCTCATACTTCGATGCTAAACTTTCTGTTTCCAGTGCTTGTGAGGAAGGAATTTGCTTCTGTATCTGTACAAGCTTCTGCTCGTTGTGCCAGCTGTTAATTTGATGTCCTCCTACTCTTCTTGGAGGAGGTTTCATTTCCAGCTACTTGAAATGGTTTTGGGGTTTGAGGTGAGGAGGTGGAGGTTGTTCCCGTGCTCTTGTTTGTTTTCCCATGGAAATTACAACAGAGACAATTTATCTATAAATTGGAGTTTGTGCAAGCGGGTTTATGAGATTAATTACAGTATTAGAGGGTGTGAAATGGCACCTGTTGTATCCTGATGGCAATGTGCAAACCACAGGGCTTTTCTTCACCTTTATCCTTGTCATACACGAGTGCCTGGAGTTTGGAATATTTCCTGGTGATGGTTGATAAGCTATAAAACAGTGTTTGGGCTATGAGCAGGAKTAACCTTGAGATAAGGTGCCAGATGGGTAAAGGATGCAGAGTTAATGTTTCATCTTGTGAGGCAATGGTATTTTAAGAGCTTCTGAGGTGCTACAGCCACAGCCAGAGACTCCCAGACATGCAGCCTGGATGCCACAAAGGAATTTTAGTGCTAATTGCACCTTCCAAGGAATTTTAGTGCTAATTGCACSCTCTGAGCTCCAAGTGCAGGGGGAGGTTCCCTTGCTGCTCTGGTTTCAGGTTGGCTGCTCC
The DNA here is from genome assembly GCA_014549065.1 of Cardinalis cardinalis. NCBI lineage: Eukaryota > Metazoa > Chordata > Aves > Passeriformes > Cardinalidae > Cardinalis > Cardinalis cardinalis. The sequence goes on along the minus strand of JACDOX010000154.1, from coordinate 520,619 downwards.
TCCTGTGGATCAGATGCACCTGGAACAGCTCTGCCTTGGCTTTTGAGTGCCTGGTGGCTGAGCAAACTCTTGCATTTCATGCCTGATGATAATTCCAGAGTGCTGAACTTCCCTGGGAGCTCACCAGAGTCCCCACACTGATTTAGTTACTCTRTGCCCACAAGCCCAGGGGTGTTTGCAGCAGCAGAGCTGGCTGTGAGCAAGGTCAGTGTCCAKATCCATGAAGTGCCTTCACTAAAGCGGTTAGGGAAGCTCTTTCCATGAAGAAAACAAACAGAGAACAGAACACATTTTTAAGCATTTGGACAACATGGAATTAACATGAGAGGGCACCTTGCCTGTTCCACGTGCTYGTGAGTTTGAGTTGATTTTCCCCTCGTGGACAAGCTTTGATAGCATCATGTGCCCTTCCAGATGCACTCATACATATTTAATTACCTTTAATTGCTGCAAACTGAAAATTTCATGACTTACATTTGAGCAGTTCATATAACAAGAGAAGCTTGAAAGGTGCCTTCATGTTGGTAGATGTAAAGTACAAGGGAAATTACTGTATTTTTGTCAGAATTTATCACTGTCTTGCTTTTACACTCTTTTTTTCCATGTAAGCCCTCAGCATTATCATGTAGATGGAAGTTATTTTCACATTCACTCATCTCCTCAGTTAGTTTTGCCTTTATTTGTGTTGGCTCCTACGTGGCAAAGAGATAAGTCACTCTTGGGAAACAAATCTTGGCAGGGAAACTTGAGGACTTGCTGTCTTTGAACTGGCTTTCACATTTCTTTTTCAAACAAAAAAACAACAGAAGACCCCAAACAACAGCTTCTTTTTTTTTTTTTTTTTAATTGATTGGTGTGATAAACAAATATTTTAACTTACTGTTTAAACATTTCTCAGTTTTTGCCATTTGTTTTTCTAGACCAAGAAAAGTATGAGAAACCAATTGTGATTTCTTATCCAATGCAACCTGACGGCTCAGGGTACAACATTCCAGGACTAACCTCCAAGGGAATGTTAATCTCCTGAAAATCTACTGGCAATTTAAAATATAAAATTTCTATCGTCTGTCTTCACAGGAGATTATTTGAGCTTTTGTATTTGGGGCCAATTTTGGCTTATGAGCTTAGGAGGGGCACTTTAAACCTTTCACATTTTATTTGTTATACTTCACTTGGCTTTTGCAGCTTTTGTGAAGCTCTGCAAGGCCAGTTGTTCTGGTTCCCAGTGACTCTGTAGAACCTGAGGCTCATCTCCAAAGGGTCCTGAGATGTCACTGATGGTGCAGCTGCCCTAAATCTGGTAGTGGAACSAGGAGGAATCTGAGACAACTTTTATTTGACCTGTCTTGTAACACCAGGTTCATGGCTCGGTATTTGAAAGGGCTGGAATGTTATCCACTTYCCTAAACTAATTTCTTAAATTGAGATCTAATGGAAAAACTTACCTGGAAATCAAAGCTCTKGATTAATTGGGAAGTGCTTTCCCTTAATTCATAGAATCATGGAATGGTTTGAGTTGCAAGGGACCTTCAAYTCATCCTCTGCCATGGGCAGGGACACCTTCCACTATCCCAGGTGGTTCCAAGCCTTATCCAGCCTGGCCTTGGACACTTCCAGGGATCCAGGGGCAGCCACAGCYTCTGTGGGCACCCTGTGCCAGGGCCTCCCCACCCTCCCAGGGAACAATTCCTTCCCAATATCCCATCCATCCCTGCCCTCTGGCAGTGGGAAGCCATTCCCGGTGTCCTGTGCCTCCATCCCTTGTCCCAAGTCCCTCTCCAGCTCTTTTGTAGCACTTCTAGGCACAGGAAGGCTGCTGCCATCTTATACAATGAGAAAAAATAGGGAATGTAAAATGGAAAATATGGAGAAATAATTTGTAACAGACCTTTCWTCTGCCCTGGCTGTGGTACTAAAACCTCTTCTTACGCCATGGACCCCCAAACCATAAGTTTAAAATCTTGCATATTCCCTTATTTACTGTATCATTGTTCACCTTAAGATTATTTCAAGCTGTCCTGCACAAGCTTTCTCTTAGGATCATTTTGTTTGGGTCTGAAATGCAGTGCCCTGCAGTGGGATGGTTTTTAGGGTCACGGCTGAGGAAGATGCAGTGTCACCACGTGGCAGTTCAGGTGTTTCTGTTGTGCCACACCTGAGGCAGCCTCTAGAGTTGGGTGCAACATTATCCAGCCTCTGTTGTCTGTAGTTGCAGCCAGTCCATGGAAACAGTTCCCTGCCAGATCCATAAGCAAAGACAGGAATTTCCCATCCAACATTTTCCAAAATACCTCTCTCCCCTTCCTCCAGGATTCACACACACTCCTTGTCTCTGCCCCAAACCTGATTAGTACAATTCCAAGTGGCACYTTTGCCAGTGTTTCTTAACTCTGTTGTGGAAAATCTGCTGTGGTGAGTTTATGATTACCAGACATGTGACTGCTGTTACAGAGGGATTGGAAATTCTTACCTGTGGTGGGAATGGGCCAGTGCCTGCTGAATCCACAGTTCCTTGCAGTGCTGAGCTGCTCCTGGGTTTGCTTTTCCAGCTCTCTCTTGCTTGCTAACTTTTCCATCCTGTTTGAAACTCACTGAATTTCTTAGTGAAAAAGCCCARAGTGATGGGGAGTGAGTTATTTTTAAAACACCCACAATGCTTTTATCCAAGGCATARTAGTGATTTGAGACTTACACAAGTGTGGTTTCAGCTATGATCTACACTGAATCCCAGTTTTAGAAAAGTCRTGTGAGGTGTTGAAAAATCAAGGGAATGAGGAAGGAGAGTGGCTTCTTTCAACCCCYACCTTCCAGTTTCACAAGTGAAATAAAAACTCATCCAAGGAACTCTCAGTGAGCAGCTTGGACACAACACTCTAACAATTATTCTTACACTCAGCCCAGCTTTGCTTAACACTTCTACTGCTGGGAAATGTAAATGTGGAGAAGTGACTCAGATAAGTGTTATGCTTTTATTATGGATGTCACAACTCTCTTACTCTAAAGCTGTGGAAGAGATTTTCATTCTCTGCAATAAATGGTTCTTGATGTTGAGAGTTTTGAGTTTTTATTCTTCAAAGAGGAATTAGCTGATATGTTTCTTGATTTGATGAAGCAAGTGAGTAGTTGATTTTGTTTGCTCAGTAATGACTGAAGCTAGAAGCAAGTTAGCAATAATAACAGGTGAGATTTTCTTTTTGTTTGAGGTGCAAAATTTGAGATAAATCTCCAGAGTCTGACAGTGAGCTGCTTCTGTCATCTTTTAATTTCACCTTTAATTTCTGAATTTCATGCTCCCTGAAAAAACCACACCTAAATAGTTGAAGAAAATAATACCAAACTTTGATAAGTGAATCCTTACTACAGGAGGAATTAATTGGGGTGTTTGGATGTACRTCCTTATGATCTTATCTTGGTGCATCCCAATTTTGCTTGTTGTTCAGGAGCAGCAAGTACCCAGCTCACCTGGGAGACACTGAAACTAGTAAAAGTAAGGGTGGAGTCCTTGTGTGATCATATCCAAAAGAGCAGGCAGATAATYTGACTGTAAGGCCAACCTGCTTTAATGATATTAAGAATGTAATGAGGTGGAAATGATGATGATATAAATTTCAGTAGTGGCTGATGTAAGATTCATCTCTCTGTGTACCRGAAGCATTAAAGAATTTAGAAATCTGCCAAAGAATGTAATGGAGGCAGAATTTGAAGAAAGTGAATGATGTGCTGTTCAAACAGGATTTAAACAGTTGAAAGGAGGGTTTCCATGTGAGCCTTTGGCCAGGGTAACTGGGATAAGCAGCCTTAAGGCTGTCTGGATCCAGACCCAGCTTAGAGGCTCCATATAACTGTTTCTTAGGGGTTTGTTTCATGTGACACCATGAACTGGTGGAGCAGTTCATCTCAGCTGGGACAAGATCTCTCCCAGCTCCTCTCTTCCCTCTGCACAGCTCTCCACACCTGTTTGCATGGCCAAGCTTTCAATGGGATAGAGCTTCCACAGGGTCTGGATACATCCATTTTCCATGCTGGGAAGTTTTCTGCTGTTGAAGTAACTTGTGATGACTTACAGAGGATCTGCTGAGCATGGTAGTGGCAGAAGGTGAGCAAGAGGCACAGGAGAAAAGGACTGGAACCTCTCTGTTTGGAAATAGCTGCTAGTTTGGCTCAACACATTTTCCAAAATCATGCTGCACACCRAGGTGAGGGGTTTYAACATTACCCGTGCGAGAGTGATAATCAAACAAGGTGTGTTGCACGGGACAAGTTGGCTTTGAACCTTTTTTCTTGTGACAACATTTGACTTTAAGGAAGTCTTTTATTCTGCTTGTGTGCTTTCTTAAGGTCATTTCACAAAGAGAGGTTTAATGAGCTCTGGTAAGATGGAGTTCACTGGGCAGTCATGGATGCAAAGCCTGCCATGGGCGTTCTCTCTCAAGAGCTGCATTTAAAAACGTGGCAGAAAGCATGCTGCTTGCAGACCTTTATGCTTTGCATGAGGCAGGTAAAACCCTTCCTCAGGAGCTGGGAAAAGCAGGTCACTGCAATACAGAGTGTTAATCACTAACCAGCCAGACCAAGATAAAGTGCCTTGTCGGATATGGGAYGTACGGAGAACGTGGTTTCATCTGAGCAAGCATGTGTTGCATATTAATGATAGGTGAATTGGCTTTCAGGGTGTGGGGAGAAATTAAAATAAACACTGGCTTCTGGAACYCGTCTGGCTCTTCCTCCTGCAGAAGCACAGTGTAATAACAGAGGAGCAGCTTTGCTCAGAATTGCAGTTTCATGTGACTGCCTGCTTTGGCCTGTGATCTTGAGTTTTGCTGTGTGTGAGGTAGCAAAAAACTGTAACATTTCTTTCCAAAAATGTTCATGGAAGAAACTCCCTCTTACTGAGTCACTTACCAGGAGAGAGAAGTCTGCAAGATGCTGTGCAATAAGCACAGCCTGAGAGATTTCCAGACTGAGTTTATAAGGTGCTGTGAGGTGAAAGAGCAAGGACAGGTGACTGAGGAGGAAAGAGCAGAGATGAAGGAGGATGAGGATTATAATTAACGTGATTAGACACGAGCGTATTTGGGTGATTCAGCTGAGGTGCTGAACCCTGTGTGGAGGTTATTCCCTGTAGCCCCTCGTCATCCTGGCGTGGGAGGGTGTGAACAGTGTGTCATGGCCATCAGAATCAACTTGGGAGCCTCTTCCAGGGCCAGTGTCACCATTCTTGACCTGCTAACTYAACTTAATTTAGTTCTGGCCTTAATTACAATTTGTGCTATCATCTCTAAAATTGTAAAAATAGTCTTTGGAAATYTGTAGGGAAGAAAAAGTTATTCTATTATTAACAGAGGATCTGTCTCAGAAGGGTACTACTGAAAAATGAGACTACAAAGTTGCATTTTTTTTTTCATGAAATTTTAAAAAAGAAGGGGTTTTTTGAAATACAGCGATGAGCTTGTAGTCTTTGGAGAGCTTCTATGACTTTGTCAAGGGCTGTACGAGCTTTAGATGTTAGAGTTCTAGGGGAGTTGATGTCACAGGTTTTTTTTTAATAAATTGAAAAGTGGACTTAGTTCATAGTTGGTAATTCCCAAAACAGGTCTGACTCAATTGATTTTTTTTTTTTTTAGAAGCTGTTGTAAATGTTTGTGTGCAGGCCCCACGTTCTGGGTGTCTGTAGCAATGACTTTGGGTATGAACAGTGTGTCCTGGCCATTGGAATCAGCACCTGGGAGCCCTTTCCATGGCCAGTGTCACCATGCAGGGCCATGTTTGTGTCTAGGCTCCACGTCCTGGGTGTCTGTAGCAGTGACTTTGGCCATGACATCCATGAGAATGAGCACTTGGGAGCCCTTTCCATGGCCAGTGTCACTGTGCAGGGCCATGTTTGTGTGCAGGCCTCACGTCCTGGGTGTCTGTAGCAGTGACTTCGGGGGTGAACAGTGTGTTACGGCCATTGGAATCAGCACTTTCCAGGGCCAGTGTCACCGTGCAGGGACTTGTTTGTGTATAAGCTCCACATCCTGGGTGTCTGTAGCAGTGACTTTGGGTGTGAACAGTGTCCTGGCCATTGGAATCAGCACCTGGGAACCCTTTCCAGGGCCAGTGTCACTGTGCAGGGACTTGTTTGTGTGCAGGCTCCCTGTGTCTTGGGTGTCTGTAGCAGTGACTTTGGCCATGACACCCATCAGAATCACCAYTTGGGAGCYCWTTSCAGGGCCAGTGTCACTGTGCAGGGMCATGTTKGTGTCCAGGCYCCATGTCCTSGGTGTCTGTAGCAGTGACTTTGGCCATGACACCCATCAGAATCACCRCTTGGGAGCCCTTTCCAGGGCCAGTGTCACCRTGCAGGGACTTTTTTGTGTSCAAGCTCCARGTCTTGAGTGTCTGTAGCARTGACTTTGGGGGTGARCAGTGTGTCATGGCCGCCAGAATCAGCACCTGGGAGCCCTTTCCAGGGTTAGTGTCACTGTTCAGGGACTTGTTTGTGTGCAAGCTCCACATCCTGGGTGTCTGTAGCAGTGACTTTGGGTGTGAACAGTGTGTCATGGCCAYYRGAATYAGCACCTGGGAGACCTTTCCAGGGTTAGTGTCRCTGTGCAGGGACTTGTTGGTGTCCAATCCCCRCATYCTGGGTGTCTGTAGCAGYGACTTTTGCCATGACACACTGTTCACACCCATTGGAGTCAGCACCTGGGAGAGCTTTCACAGTGTCACCGTGCAGGGACTTGTTTGTGTGCAGGCTTCACATCCTGAGTRTCTGTAGCAGTGACTTTGGGTGTGAACAGTGTGCTGGCCATCAGAATCAGCACCTGGGAGCCCTTTCCATGGCCAGTGTCACCGTGCAGGGACTTGTTTGTGTCCAAGCTCCAAGTCTTGGGTGTCTGTAGCAGTGACTTTGGCCRTGACATCCATCAGAGTCAYCCCTTGGGARCCCTTTCCAGGGCCAGTGTCACTGTGCCGGGACATGTTGGTGTCCAGGCCCCATGTCCTCGGTGTCTGTAGCAGTGACTTTGGCCATGACACCCATCAGAATCAGCACTTGCGAGCCCTTTCCAGTGCCAGTGTCACCGTGCAGGGCYATGTTTGTGTGCAGGCCTCACGTCCTGGGTGTCTGTAGCAGTGAGTTTGGGGGAGAACAGTTTCCTGGCCATCAGAATCAGCACTTTCCAGTGCCAGTGTCACTGTGTAGGGCCATGTTTGTGTGCAGGCCCCRTGTCCTGCGTGTCTGTAGCAGTGACTTTGGGGGTGAACAGTGTGTCACAGCCATTGGAATCAGCACTCCCAGGGTCAGTGTCACTGTGATGGGACTTGTTTGTGTCCAGGCGCCATGTCCTGCGTGTCTGTAGCAGTGATTTTGAGTGTGAGCAGTGTGTCACAGCCATTGGAATCAGCATCTGGGGGACCTTTCCAGGGCCAGTGTCACCATGCAGGAACGTGTTTGTGTCCAGGCCCCACATCCTACAGCAGTGACTTTGGTGCAGGCTGTGTGCTTTATCCCATACCGAACTCCATTTGTCACTGGGTGGATACCTTGGACTGCTCTCRGTGTTATCTGAAGCTTTTATTTTGCTTTCCCCGCCTCTATGGCCGAGAGAATTCTCACACACTCCAAATATCCTCATTACTCATAGTCCACATCCACTGCCTGATGTCACTTGGGAGAGCTGGACTTGCCTGGAGCCTGTGGGGGAAGGACAAGCCCTTTTCTACGTGCTTGCACCTAAATTATTTTTGATGGGACTTGAATTTCTGCGAGCAGGTGCCCCAGGACTGGCAGCTGGCACCGTATCACAGCAGTGGGCAGGGAAAATGTGCTGCAGATGGCAGGGGCAGCTTTCCCTGTGAGGCATTGAGGGAGCAATAAGAAGAGCTGTCAAAGTGGTACCAAGCCTAAATGGTTCTTTTCCCCCAGAAGAAATTTCATACTGCCCTTGTATATGCTGATTGTCCTTCAGTGAAACCCAAATGCTTTTTCTTGCTTTGAAAAGAGTGCTTGCTTTAAAGCTGGACAGGATCCATCCCATCAGAATATCCCTAGAAGTGGAATTTGGCAAAAGTCCTGTTTCTATTCTCTGGCTGATGGGTGGCTGTCAGGCTGCATGAATAAATTTGGTGTCTGGAGGAAGTAATGGTGTACATAATCCCAGTGCTTTAGGAGCAGCACTTGACACTCTCTCATTTCTTTATAGAGCTTGATCTGCATACAAAATGTGTGGTGGATGTGGATGCAAACAAGGTTATTCTTCACCCCGTAAACACCAACCTTTCAAAAGGAGATGCCAGGTAAGATTTTTGAATTTGGAAGGTCAGGTTGCATAAATTAAATATGAGTCTAACAACTAGGAAATGTAGGCCTTGATAGAATGCTTCTAGTTAAAAAATTATGTATATTCTTTCTGCAGTGTAATTGCCATCATCCATAAAATAAGCGTGATTTTTACCCTSCTGGGAAGCTGCTTTGAAAACCTTGTGAATTTTCTTCCTGCCCCCAACAATATGTTCGTGGTTAATGGATCCATGAACATTCATTTTTTTTCTCATGTGCTGCTATGGGACAGGAGAAATTTAAATCTGCAAAACAATTTGAGCAGAGCACAGTTTGTCATTTTGGAATGAAATTAATTTTCGCAGTTGTTTTCTTATAATGGGTCATGGTGTAAGAAGGTGAATGGGAGCATTCTGGAGAGATGTACCTCTAGGAGTTTCTTGACAGTGGGGCACTCTATGCATCAAAAATCCGTGGAGAAGTTTGTGTTGGAACTGGCATTAATCTGTTAAATTACTGTGTAACTGAAAAGTCATGTAGYGAGTGATAGAGTTAAGCTTGTGACTACTTAATTTATTGCTTGATGCAAGGGGAGGAAATGGAAAAATACATGCATGAAACAAAATAATGGTGCGGGAACAGGCAAAACCTGTTGCTGGATCTCTGCAGTCAATCGTCTGTTTTCTGGGGGGGGAAAAGGGAAGAGTTCTTAAGGGTAACAGGAGAAAAATTCTCTGTGTTAAATTAAACCACATAGAAAAGCTTTGTKTAAATTTTCATGTGATGCTGAGCTGTGTATCAGGGGTCAGAATTTATAAACTGATCTCTGATCATTTCAACTCCTCAAACCCAAGTGGACAAGGRAAGAGATCATCAGGTGCAGCACTTACCTTCCATTGTCATTAGCTGAAAGATTTATTACAGACAGTGGGACTGGAGCTTTAATAAGTTACTTAAAACCAAACAAGCTGTGTGCGGGGGTGTGTTTTTGTTTGTATCAATATCCTCCTCCTCCAGGAACATGTGCATTGTTCAGCTGCCAAAACCCTAGGTTGATTTGAGCCTTTAAAAACGGCAGGAAATTGAGATTTTCAGAAGCCAAGTCAGCCACAGCTGGATTAAAAACGTTACTCGTAGTTTCTCTAAAACATGGCARTGAAATGCCTGGTTTATAGTCCCTAATATGTGTTTAAAAACGTTCATGGGGCAGCCACACATCATGCAAATCCTGTCCCTTGGCAGGGGAGGGCTGGGTTGGCAGTGGCTTGAGGTCCCAGACAAGGTGGTGAGCTCAGTGTGAGAAGAATGCTTCATTTGCATCCTCACAAATGGCCATTGCTAATCTAAGCAGGAAGCATAGGAAATTTATCTGGGGTGATTTAATAGAAGAGGGGAAAGTGGGGGCCCATTAACTGCACTGTGGGTTTGCCTGGACATGGTGAGACAGCAGATCCCAAAAACACAACTTGGAGCGGTGAGGGTTTGGAACAGGGTCCTTTTGGAACAGGCTACACCCTTGGGAGGCTGCTGCTGAATTGTCTTGGCTGCTGCAGCTCCATCAGAGGAATCTTAAATATCAGCTCAAGGAAAAGGTTTGTTGTAGCTGCAGTTTTTCTAAGTCTGGGGTTTAATCTATGCTCAGGTTCTGCTTCCGTTTCCAAATCCACCGTCAACTACTTCGCCTTCTGTTACAAAATCAATTCCTTYGGATTTCAGAGTTTCCTGGTGTCTCAAGTGAGCTGAAGGAATTCTGGCAAACCTTATAACTAAACAGGGAAAAGAGAAGTAATTAATATTGTAAATACACAGTTTAGCTGCTTGCAAAGCAGGGCAAGTTTGGAAACCTCCAGAGCTTTGCTGCGTTTCTCATTGAGATGCCAGGGTCAATTTAGGAACTGGGAAGAGAATTTTAGAGACAGAATTCAGTGCTGTCACCTCCCCACTTGTCATGACTCAGCCTTGCTCTGGAAGGGAGTGACATTTGGAAAAACAACCCATGACTTTTGGATTTAGGCATTTTTTTCCCCACTTCATCTCCAAGTCTGGGAGATGAGGAGAAGCAAATAAAACCTCCAACTTGAGGTGTGTGGGAYCTGACTGTTGCATAGGGCAAATTGTGTCCATTAATTGCCACTGAAATATTCCTAGGTCTTCAGAAAAGTGTCTGTMGCTGTTTCAAATTTGGCATTAAAAATTGAGGAATGTTTTGAAAATCCTGATGATAACTGATGGACCTTAGTTCCTCTTGTGTCTCAAACTGAATATATTATTTATACATTAATCTAGAGACTTGAGGATTAATAAGTACATGTAAAACACTTGCTTTTAGAAAAAGTCACTTTTCATATGGCTGTAAAAAATGTGGTATTCTCCTGTTATTCCTTAACCAAGAAATGACCTTTCCTGAGCTGGAGAGAGGCAGCAGTTATTTTATTGAGCAATCCTTAATGCTGTTGTGCAGGTTTCAGTAACTTGATCACGTACAAAAGATCAATTTTAAAATCCATGGGATGACCTCCAGGCTGGGCAGGCTTTGCTGTTAACCTTGGGCTGCTGAGRGGGTGGCTTTGGTTGGGTGGTGGTTTCTTGTGTTAAAATTAAAATTATAGTGTGTGGAAATGCTCACCCTTTTCTTTAGCTGCCATCACAAAATTAATTGTGACAGATCTTTGAGTTCTGTCACAAATTTCCCCAAATGACCTCTGTGAATGAAAACCCCCCCGTCAAGGATGTGTGAAGCTCCAGGGATTCGCTGTGGRTGGATAATATCATTAGCATGACTTGTCCCCTCTTTTGTTTGCCTTCCCGAGCTGTCTGCTCCCTCTGCTCTCCCTGTTGCAAAGGTCAAGGCTGAAGTTGCTTTATCTACTCGGGATTTACTCCGTGCTGCAAAGATTACTCACAGCATTCTTACCCGGTGGCTGGGGCTTGGAAGAGGGTGTGAACTCATTGTGATTGAAGTTAATAGATAAGTCCTGGGCAACAATTGGAATGCTTATGGGAATTAATTTTTTGGAAAATCTCCAAATTGACTCTAATTACTCCAGGTTCCTTTGTAGCCTTTTTTTATTTTTTAACCATCAACTTGCTTGTGGTGTAATTTTACATCTCCCACACAAGACCTGTTAAAAAGATTGAWTTTTTTTTTTTTGACAGGTCAGACAAAGGAGGTTTATTCTGTCTTGCAGACATAACTGTAATTGATGTGTAACTGATATGAGCTCAGAGATCAGGGGTGTATCAGTCTGGCTCAGCCCTGTGAATCAGCCGGTATTTGTAAGGCAAAGCATTCATTAAATCTGCCCAGCAAACCCTCTGAGCCTTTTTATTAAGAGAAAATGCTTAAAAATGAAACAAGTGCTGACTTCACTGTGCTTTTGTTGCAGTTTGTGGTTTCTAGCTGCTTTCCCTCTTGTTTTGCAGAACAGAGAGATTCCAAAGACTGGCACAGGGTAAAACTCTTCCAAGGAGTGAGTGCAGCTAACTGGAGCTGACAAGTGTGTTAAACCAGGCTGGGTTTTTCCTCTTCAGCTATTGTAATGTCTTTATAATTGGTGCTTTGTAGTAGATGATTCAGTAATTGAGGATCTTTATAAAGATTTGCTTTTAAAGTATCTTATTTCTGGATTTAAACCAGTTTACTTTTCTGTACCCACACACACAGGTTTTTTGCTCATCGARTCTTAGTGCTTAAACTCAATTCGGTTGTTTTTAAGGAGTTCTGGAAATTGAGAAAAAATCTTGAGGATTTTTGTAGCCTTGCAGCAGCTGAGCTCAGTGATTTCTGCTTTGATGAGGAACTGGGTGAAGCCCAAGTATATTTTACATAGGAAAGAATATTTTTAGAAGATTCTTCTGCCATTCCAATTCCTGTTTTCTTTCTGAAACATATGACAGTCCTGAAGAAGGTTGTGAGGAAATGGGCTTGGAGCAATCTGGCATGGTGGAAAATGTCACTGCCTGTGGCAGGGGGTTGGAATGGAGTGAGTTTTAAGGTACTTCCAACCCAAACTATGATTCAAGTGGGTAATAAATTGCTSATTTCAGGTGGATGATGGACTTCAGGCAGCAGTTGGGTTAAAATGAGCAGCCCAGTGTGTTCAGACTTCCCTGAGTTTGTCTTTGGACTGAAGTTTCTTTCTTCTTACAAAGCTGAAGAAGCTTTTAATCCTTCTGAAGAAATGAAGATTAGGGCCAATTCAGGCAGAATCCTGGCAAAGATTTAAATATTGAGAAAACTCTACCAGAAAACAAGAATTAGGGTCTCAAGAACCAAGCAACGTTAATTCGCTCTTTTTGAAGGGTTAGGCACAAAGTGGAAGAATGGTAACAAACACACGTGACTTGGAATACAAAAACAAACAAAAACTGGAATGGGGTGTTCTTGCAAGCCCACACAAGCTCCCTGTGCTCTGTGTTAGCCAGGAATCCCGTGCTGGGGAGGCAGGATAAGCCTGGGCAGTTACACAATGCTGGGTCTGCCCAGAGCAAGGTGAAGCCGCCTTTCACCTRCCTGGGGTGTGTGGGTGACTCCTTAGCGTGACTCCAGAACTCCCCTTAAAGCTGCTGGAAGCTGAAAATAAGTCATGACTTAGGAGCTCTTGCTGTGGGGAGTGTCAGAGACCTCGAGATCCCTCGATCATGATGGGAAATGCTAATTTTAGTGTGGAGGTGCCTGATTGGTGAGATGATGAAAGTGCACGTAAATTGATTTCTGGTGAGAAAATTATAGATAAGGGAGTGTGTTGGTTGGGGTGAATGCACATTGAGTGGAAAAACAGTTTAATTAAAAAATACTCTGTGACTCTCTCTCTCTCTCTMTMTATATATATATATATCTCACATATTTCAGTGAGCTATACAAGGAATATATGTGGAATGATAAGCAAAAATCCCAGTTAAAAAACTTGGCAAAAATTGAACACGTCATGGTCCTACTTACCTTTGTTCTGTATCTTACAGTTTTGCACATAAACATCCATTTGCCTCAATCACAGAGCTGAGATGCCTAGAGAGGAAATGCTGACAGGATTATAGAGATGTTCTTAAATATGTAGATATATAAGAACTGGAAAAGTTGACTGGTAGGAGTAACCAAGAAAAAYTGACTTTTAAAAAATAACTCATGGCAGCAGGAGCACGTTGGAGTGCAGACTTCACTTCCACCCTAGGAAAGGACATGCTTGATCAGAAAAGGAGACAAATGTATGAAGGCATTGCTGTTTATGGAACTAATTTGCAGAACTCCACACTCCCAAGAAAACAGGCAATTACTGGTAGATAGTCATGGAAAAATGCCCACATTTTCTTGAAAATCACCCAGGATCCTGCCTGATGTTTGGCAAGAACCACTTGGAGAGCYGTCTCATCTCAGGCATCTGTGTCCCCAGCTGTTCCTGCATTTGATTGAGGAGTCTCAGCTGTTGGACACCACCAGAAATGGAATATTGGGCTCACTGAGACCATTTGCATGCTGTGGTATGGTTGCTATTTGACAGCAAAGCAATTTAAAGGGAAAAATATTATTGTCTTTGAAGATGGGTGAAAGCTAATTGCTGTGCCTTTGCTTCTCCATATCTTTCCTGGCATYGTGTTAATTCTGTATAAACCACTTGGGGGTGGGGAAAATTCAGATTAGGATGTGTGGCAAGGACACAGAGTTGCATTAAGCAGGAATGGCTCCCCTGACTGAGGTGTCACGCTGGTGCATAAAATTCTGAGAATGAAAATTTCTGGGTTAGTTGTTGTCTCAGCATTGTCATCCAGGCAACAGATTTGTGCAGTGTTTTCATGTGCAGCAGTGTTGCAGGAAGCTGGGGGGGCAGGGAGTGTATTCCTGAGGCTGAGAGCTGACAGCCAGGAGAAAGGGAAGTCTGCCCCTTTTGACATCCAAACTGTTGGGTTTTGGGCACAGAACAGCTCACAGGAAGTTCATGTTTGCAAAAACAGCACCATGAGATTTTCCTGTACTGCCAGCTTGGCCTCTGTTTTATCCCTGCTCAACTCTTACTTCAAGCATGAGCTTGTTCTGTAAAATTATAGTTAYTTCTGTTGGATTTTTTTTGGCTACTGAACAGCCTTAAGAAGTTGGAAGAGAAGAGAAAAATAAGAGAAAAATAAGGCTAATTTGCAATTGACAGAGTCATTTAAATGAGTGAATGAAATTGCTTTTTCAGTCTACTGTCAAAGCTTATTTTGTAAGAAGTATTAAACCTATAATTTGGAGGTGAGCTTGTGCTGGGGGAGGTTTARTTTGGATATTAAGAGCAATTTCTTCACTGGGAGGATTTCAAGCAYTGGAAGGGGCTGCCCAGGGAGGTGCTGGAGTCCCCATCCCTGAAGGGATTTGAAAGTTGTGTGGATGTGGCACTTGGGGACTTGATGGTTTTAGAGGACTTCTCATAATTCCTTGTGCTAATTAAGGCTAGACTGCATCCAGCCAGTCATCTGTTTCTCTCAAAATTATCCTTTGATGTAAAAATTATATGACTAAACACTTCTGATGAGTTTCTGCAGTACCTAGAAATAATTATAAGTGTGCTGGGGACAGCAGGGCTGGCACTCAGGGCTGTGTCACTGCACCTCCCCAGGCTTTGGCTGCATAAGGGAGAAATTAATTTGCACAAGGAGGTGAAGGCTCACCATATAAACTCCTTATCTTGTGTAAAATTGAGAAGTGGGAGTTCTGCCAGGAGAGAAGGGGGTGGCTGTGCTTCCAAGCTGTGCTTTTGAGGAAGTGTTTGCTCCAGCTCACGTGCTTTGCCTGAAGTAAAAGTGAAAATCCGAGACAGAAACCCTGTGTTAATTTTTGTGATGGATAAAAAGTAAACAGAAGTTCTGAACTGTGCTTGTATGTGTCAATGTGCTTAAAACAGACCTGTAACCTATTTTGTATTGCTTAAGTAAATAAATGGTGAGACTTGTGTTAATGATTTCTTTTATAGCTGATTTCCCTTCCCACCAGCTGGATCACACCTATTTATGTCTACCTTTTTTAATGGCAAACATTGTCATAATTAATTATTATTATCTGTTATTTAAAAGCTTTGTGCCCATGTGGCAAGTGAAAACTGCTTTACCATGAGCCATTTCTTCCTGAAGTGAGAATTTGGGTGGCTGTGTCACTGCTGGAATCATCCTTGGCCCCCCATATTCCTTGGATGAACATCAAAGAGGCCTTTTTTTGATTTTGCTGCTCATTTGACCAAGTTGGTAATAACCTGCTGCATTTGAGGGAAAAAGCAAATAGATGAAAAATTCGTTTGTTTCGCATCATGTAATCTGAAGTACAACCCTCAACTTGTGCTTTATTGATCCTTAATCTCTGGTGCTTTTTCTCCTTAAAACCCAAAACATTTGTAAAGTACCTGCAGCCTTAATTCTTCACTAAATTGAAGGGTTTTGCTGTGCAATCTGTGTGCAGGTTCTGAAGTACTTATGGGGTTATTGATCTGCTTGCAGACAGCGTTTGGAGGTTGGTGGTGGTAATTGCTCAGCMTCCAGGAAAACAACTTTCCTTCAGGAAAACTCTGGGGCTGGCAAAGGGTTTTGGYTGGGATTTCCCTGAGGAATTGACTTCAGCTGCAAACAGAAAGTTGCCTGTGGTCTCTTCCCAAAAGTAGGGCCACTTCCCAGAGCTGGGTTGTTTTCTTGAAAAAACTTCAAGACAAGCAGAAAACAAAAACCAAAACCACTCTTGGTGCCATGTTGAAGCTATTAGAATGAATGTGTTTAATATTTGAGTGGAATGTAGCTTTTATTGAACCATTTATGGYAATTTTGAGGGAACTATCTCAACAGTTTTGGTTTCCAAGCCTACCTGTGTCAGAAGCTACCAGTAACAGGTTGTTGAAGCTTCAGGGAGGCTGTGAAGTTTTAATTGTTTTCCTGACTTATTAAGTCTACAAACCAGACAAATTCTTTTGTTTTAAGAGGAGTCTTTCTCCCTCTCTCTCTATATATATATCACTATTTTTATGCTCAACCAATTTTGTTCTGCAGATGTTTGAGTTTAAACTCCAAAATCTTGATCTCAGATTAATATAATGAGATCAGAAAGAGATGCAAGAGAGGATATTTTCCACCCTCCAACATGACTGATCAGAAATAAGCAGGATAACTTTGTCCTGTATGGCTCTCACACTCTCTGTTGCAGTCATTTTGATTGTGTAGATGTGTCCCCCAAGCTAATCTGAAATAAAATAATCTGAATGTTCAGGGTTTGATGCTCTCCTAAGAAGGTGGATTATGCCTCATCATATTATCAGTGATTTTATGGTCAACTGGAAGGCACAGGCAGATAATATCATTTATTGTCTTCTCAATTCCTTGTGTTTTGGAAAATGGATTAGGAAAACTGTCAGGGTTTGTTTTATATATATAAATTATGTATAGGCTTAGGATGAAAAGTAAAGAAAAGGAAAAACCTCTTAGTGTCTTACAGTGATGGTCCTGAGGAAACTTGAACAAGTTTTTAGAGTTGAGTGCATCAGTTTGAGGTAATTTGTCCTTTYTTGTTGTAGTGGTGTTAATTTTAGGATGGCACCTTGCACTTGATGCTGCCTTACACTTATGGGGTTTATTCTGATTTTGTCACCAGCTCTGTGAAGTCTGAAATACAACTACTGAATGCAGAGGAACTTGTTTCTGTGTTTATTACAGTAAAATGAACAAATTGGAACTGCAGTAGCACCTCAAGATTTGCTTCAATATTTGACATTCTTCTATTTGAATTTCAGTAGATGAGGAAAAACACAACAGGCCTGTTTGTTCTCCTCCTCCTGTGAGGAGAAATCAACAATCAGCATCCTCTAGGTATTTCTGTTTTCCATGAKCTTGGTCTGCAGGAATGCAGCATCTGCTGCTCTTGCATGGGCAGCACCCTTCCCTCTGCTGGGAATGCTCTTCCTGCCTGGAAAGAAGCTCTGGAAGTCTGGCTCTCTATGGCCTCCTCCTAAAAGCAGCACTAAATTTTRTGTTGTTGCAGTTTTAAAAGTACCAAACTCTATTCCCTTGGTTGTMATTTGCATTCAAACAAGTCGTGTCTTTCTCCATTTGTTTTGTGTGGAGCAGGACAGATTCTGGGGGTATAAATCTGCCTGTGGGATGAGCCTTGCATTCATTGCTCTGGGAGTATGTGAAATAAAATGACAYTTTAATTAGTGCTCAAAAGTTCATGGCAGCCTTGATAAGCATAARGCTTGATAAGCATATACTGCTTCACAAATCTAATTATCCAGTTGGAGCTCCTTTGAGGAGAGAAGCAGGGTAATGGTGATTTTTTTTTTTTGGCTAAAGGAAGAGGGCTGGACATAAAGGATATCAGGAGAGGAAGGATGGACTTCTCTAAGAGTGGTGGCTGCAGGAGGGGATTTAAGTTTTGCCTCAGCTCTACCATATGCTTCTTATCTGACTGTGAACCGCAGATTCCTCACTTCATTTCAAGCCTCTAAAACAAATCGAGCATTTTTCCCATTTTTTTGGTTTCTATCTAGTCCAAGAAGCGTTTTACTGTGTGGGAGGGTGGCTTTTTATTGGTTTTTGGTTTGTTCTTCTTGTTATTGTTGTCATCTTGTGGTTTTTTGTGTTAGGGGATTTTTTGGTCTTTTTTTTTTTACCCCAGCAAGAAGCTTCCTGTGCTGGTATATAATTAATTAGGTCACATCACTCAGTGGGGCCAGAACTCTGGGCATTTGTATTTTGGTAGTGACGTAAAGAAACCCTATATCTTAATGTGTATTGTCTGAGGTTCTTAGCCTCATCCACTTWACTTGAATTTTCAGCCTTTTGGAAAGCACAATACCATTTTCTTCCTTTCTCCTCAGGGTTTGTAGCCTCCTGCCAGCATTTTGTTCTGTCCCTCAGCAGTTGTAGCCTTACTGTGCTGATCAGATAAATGAAATGAAGGAACAGGATATCCACTCAGCTTTATCTGAGCAGTCCTGCAGTGATGAGCACTTCCAGCTCTCTGGATTTTTTAAAGCATTACTTCATGTGTACCTTCATGATCTGAATTTTATTTAGCAAATATAACCACTCAAAAAATAGTACCTAATATGAATAACTCCAATCAAAATTTAGCTCTGATCAAACTGCCAGAGGGCAGGGTTAGATGGGATATTGGGAAGGAATTGTTCCATGTAAAGAGGCCCTGGCACAGGGTGCCCAGATAAGTTGTGGCTGCCCCTGGATCCTTGGAAGTGTCCAAGGCCAGGTTGGACGGGGCTTGGAGAATTCAGAAATTCCAYAAAYYCCAACTTGGAGGCACCAGGTGCCTGAAATCCTGCRCAGATTCAATCCCAATTCTGAKAAGCTGTGGCTGCCCCTGGATCCCTGAAAGTRTCCRAGGTCAGGCTGGACAGGGCTTGGAGCAGCCTGGGATAGTGGAAGGTGTCCCTGCCCATGGCAGGGGTTTGAAAGTAAATGATATTTAAGGTCCTTTCCTACCCAAACCATTCTGGAATTCTGTGGCAGTGACATTATCCATTGTTTTATTCTTCTGTTAAACCTTTTCTTGTTTGAAGGCTCTTCTCCCTCCTCCTCTGAGCTCTTGGAATGGTATTTGCCATCAGCCAACTTCCGTTAGGAATGTTTGTATATCACAGTCCCTATATTTCTTATTTCTTCTCAGAAAATGCACCTAAAGATTATATCTTTGCAGAGTTTGCAGGCTTGGCGCCRTGGAGAGGGAGAATTACAATATGATCTGCAGAAACTTCAGAGGTGTGAAGTAAAAAAAAAAAAAAAAGAAGACAGAGGAAAAACCACATGCAGATTTTGTGGCAGAGAAGACAGAAATAGGGATGGTTGTGAGAGGAAGCAATTTTCTGSTTGCTGACACCACATTTGCACCAGCTGAGGCTTACCAGCATCTCTAGTGCAACTCTTCAAGTTTTCTTACTTAAACACCTGCCCCAAGCAGCAAAGAGGCTRTGAAGCAACTTCTGCTGAAAGCTCCCACCCTTGCTCTGCTCCTGCCTGTGCAAATCCTCTCTGCAGAGTTGGCACACGTGGTTTTTTATCTCCRTGTCACCACTGAGGTGTCTTCCTGTGCTGCTAAGAGTTTAATTGAATTGCAGGAGGAGCACTGGCAGGCCTTTCACAGGCTTCCCAGTGCAGGAATTACACAGGATTAATAGAACATGGCAGGTTCTCACTGCACAGGAGTGCAAGTGGTACAGAGTAATCTCAGTTCTGGGTGCTGAGTAATTACTGCAGCATGTGGACATAGGTCTGGAATTGGGCATAGTCCTCCATGACCCCATTTCAGGTGATAATTAAGAATCTCATGGTTAAGTAGTGAGGTGTTTTACTTGTGAAGGTGGCACAAGGTGAAACTGGTAGAGTTGAGTTCTGTGAGAGTGTGTGATGTTTATCCTGGTAGATGCTGGTTCAGCTTTTTGTGAAATGATGTCAGTCTTTGGAGTCACAGAATGGTTTCAGCTGCAAGGGACCYTAAAGATCATCCTATTCCACCCCCTGCCATGGGCAGGACACCTTCCACTATCCCAGGCTGCTCCAAGCCCCATCCAGCCTGGCCTTGGACGCCTCCAGGGATCCAGGGGCAGCCCCAGCTTCTCTGGGCACCCTGTGCCAGAATCTCACCAACCTCACAGCCAGGAATTCTTCCCAATATCCCACTCAAATCTCCCCTTTTCCAGTGTGCAGCCATTCCCTGTGTCCTGTCCCTCCATCCCTTGTCCCCAGTCCCTCTCCAGCTCTCCTGGAGCCCCTTTAGGCTCTGGAAGGGGCTCTGAGCTCTCCCTGGATCCTTCTCCTCTCCAGGTGAGCACCCCCAGCTCTCCCAGCCCAGCCCCAGAGCAGAGGAGCTCCAGCTCTCAGAGCATCTCCGTGGCCTCCTCTGGACTCTCTCCAGCAGCTCCACGTSCTCCTTGTGCTGGGTCCCCAGAGCTGATGCAGTGTCCCAGCTGGGGTCTCACCTGAGCAGGGCAGTGAGGGAGAATCCCCCCCTCTCCTCCCCTGCTGCCCGCACTGTGGGTGAGCCCAGGGTGGTGTTGGCTTTCTGGGCTGAGATTGTTGTGCACTCTGCAGCCAAACATTTCCTCATACCTTTATTTTTTTTGTCCTCTAGTTCCTGTTCAGGTTTTTCAGGTAACACTTTCCCAGGTCAGGTCATGCCACCAACTCCTTTCCAGAGGCCAGGGCTGATGTGAAAAACGCCAATCACTTGTTTTTAAAATTTTAAAAGTTTAATAGTAATAAAATGGTTATAAAAACGGTAATACAATTAGAGTAATARCAATTTGGACAATTTGAATTAGGACAATTACCTTTTTCTGGGCAACACGAGCCTGAAAAAGGACACATATTAACAAATGATTAACCCTTAAAAACAGTAATCTGTTGCATATTCATACACTTTATACATGATGCATAAATTCCATTCAAACACAGGATTCTGTCTGGTCATCCTCAGTTTCTTCCTCTGAATCCTAACAGCCCCTTCGAGGTGGGAAGAAGTTAATTTCTTCTGATAAGAGGGCAGTAAATTCTTTTTCTCTGAAAGATTCAGGTGTCCTGTGGCTGCTATCTCGCTGCCAGTCCTTTCTTTAAAAAAAATATCCTACATAGCATAGTTTCTATTTTAACATTTTTTATAACCTAAAACTATATTTACCACACTACGTAAGAGAATGAATCCAGCATTACTTYYTAACACAACACAYMTAATATTCATTTGAATATTTGCGAAAAGCCAATCTTAAAATAGATGCGTTTTTCACAGCTGGGATTCTGTGTGCTCTGTGACAGCTCTTGCTGAACAGGGACATCACCTGTCTGCMTCCAGGTGAGAGGCAGAGGAGTCCTGGAATGCTTTGGAATTGCTGTTGGAGCGAYGGCAGCTTATTCATGGCACTCTTGGACACTGGGATGTGCCTGTGGAGTCACAGGCTGGAAGGAGCTTCTGGAGGTATCTGCTCCATCCCTCCCTCCTCAAACAGGATCTCCTGGAGTTTTTCACTCAGGATTATGTCCAGATATTTCTTTACTATCTCCAGAGATCATTTATGTAGCTCTCTGTGCATTAATAAAACCRTAAGGTGTTTGTGTACTGCTGAAGAGTGACCTGATCCTGAGTGGAATTTGGATTGCACCTGCCTTGCTGAGATGTGGGAACTAAGCTGACAGAACTCAGTATAAATACCAGCTGCCACTGGATAATTGTGTCCATAATTAATAYGTTTGAAAGTGAGAGACAAGTTCGTTTTCAAGGCAGTAGTGATGCCAGCAGTTAATTGTAGCTTCATTTGTTAGGGGTTGTTGGCAAGCCACAAGTCTGCACCTTTTGGTAAATTCTATTTAGCAGGACATCCATCCAGAAACTGTAAAAATTAATCACAATTATCTAATGTTCATCTTGAATAATTATCTTCTAAATGAAAGCTTGGTTTATACCTCGTGTTGGAGTGGTACCCAAAGTAATTCCAATTCAAGCAGTGCTGGGTGCTTCTTGTGTTATTGGCTGCTTTGGCTTATGTGGACACAACCTTAACATCACATCCTTTGTCCTAAAAAATCAAGGATTAAACAATTATTTCTTCTTTCCTTCAGTCATTTTTCATTTGGGGAACATCTTGCCTGAGTTTTGGGGTTAACTATGGGAGGTTTTTCAGCACATCAGTGATTTAGCAAAATTTGCCAGACACCTCCAGGTTACCATGGCTTTTGAAACAACTTATTTCCCTTACATTTTGGACATTAACTACTTAGATCCTTGAACTTGACAATGGCAGAGGTTGGTAAAGTGTTTTTTTAAGTCTGCTGTAAGGAAAAACATTGGATAGGAGAATATTTGAACAGATTAATTCAGACACTGCAGGTGAGGTAGAAAGATGAGTGTTTAGGAGTTCCTGTGCTCTGCTCATGCATGTGCCTTGCTGCATATTTTGGCAGATACAATTCCAAAGACTTCACTGGCACTAACAAGTTCTAAAACTGTTGCCAGGTTTATAAAAAGTCATTAAACCTYGTTTATTGTCAGGATTAATGCTTAGAAAGAGCTTGATTCCTTCAGGAAAAGTATTGAAATCMATCCTTGCAGAAAAATGAAGTTAATTTTTATCACAAAAGAAAGTGACTTGACAATTTAGTCTCTCCTGGCATCCTTAGGCCAACAAGAAACTAATTACAGCATAATTGTGGTTTCCCCTGCTGTTGTCCCATCTGTGTACAGTGGTTCATAAAATAYCATAAAAATTGATGAAATGGCCATAAGTTAAAAATCTTTGCTGTTTTGCAAATGATTGTGCTTGGAATTATGACTGGAGTTTTGGAGCAAGTTTTTAATCTGCATTTGCAGGGGAACATAATGAAAAATAATGAGTTTATAATCAGACTTGAAAATCTATTTATGGGAACTCAAAAAGGGGGGAAAATCTTATGCTGAAACAATTACTAAATTTTTAATTATGATTCKAAGGATGTCATTTGAAGACATTTTAAAACCTATTTATAAATCAGATTCTTTTAGAATACAGTACCAAAGGCAGTATGGAAAATGAGTAATAATGGCAGGAGTACTTGTTCTCCCTTAAAAGGAGATATTCAGTTTGTTATTTGAATTCCAAGTCGCTGGAGCCTGTTCTTATGTGAGTCTCTTGCTACTGATGCTTTACAGGGAATCTTTTTCATTGCTAAACCAAGTGAATGTACTCAAATTATGGCTTCTCCTATAAGGCTCATTTGTAGCCTTTTTCTATTATAAAATGCTAAAAGAAAGAAAATAAAAAAATCAGACCAATGGCGCATCTGAATTTGGGGGAGGGTTTCTTCTGTCTCTCAACCTTGTTTAAGGTTTTTGAGTGACAGAAGGAAAGGGACCCCAAAATGTCCTGCAGGGTGACCTCACCCTGTTGCCATGGTGKTGCCTCTTCCCAGGAAGGGCACAGTGGCCAAGACTAATCCAACTTGTCCAAAAAGAGAATTATCTGTATTACAGGATTTGTGCAGAGACCTGTAGTGATCACAAAGGACAAAAAACGCCCATTGGAGTGATTTCAGTGCTTTCAAGATGATGCTTGTTCAGGAGGTGACTCTTTTTCTCCTTCCCAGTCATCTCCTTTCCCTTCCATCCATCATGTTTGTGATGTACAAACATGGACAAGCAAACTGTTGGCTTGATTTGAGTGGAATAAATCAAATTATAGAATGGTTTGGGTGGGAAGGGACCTTAAAACTCATCCMATTMCAGCTMCAACACCTTCTRCTCTCCCAAGCCCCATCCAGCCTGGCTTTGAACACCTCACAGATCCAGGAGCAGCCACAGCTTCCCTGGGCAGCCTCTGCCAGTGTTTTACCACTTCTGAAGTATTTTGGGAAGCACAGTTCTCACTCCTGTCTGCTCTGTCAGTTTGCTGTCCAGAATTAGATGGATTAATGTATTTTTGGGGTTCCAGCCAGCTGTTAAATGCTGCAGAGTAGTTGTAACACCAAACTTGGGGTGGTTTTTGGTCTCTACTGGGTCTGAGTAGCACTTTTCCACCTCTGAGCTGCTAATGCAGGGTATTTAAGGTCAGAAAGGCCAAACCCAGACCTGAGCAATTCTGAGGAAGCATCAAAACCCAGCATTTTCTGCCCTCTTGGAATAATCTCCCTTTTAAAGGGCGTGCTTTTCCTGGCCTGATGTGCTTACCTAGGTGACCACAGCTGCTCTAAATGTTTTATTATTCTTATTTATTCTTATTTATTTTTCTTATTTATTATTTTTATTATTTAAAATAATTTTAAATAATTTGTCTTATTTCTTATTATTTTTATTATTTTTTATTAATTTTTAATTAATGGAGAGCCATGAATTACTTCACCAATAACTTGGAATATTTGATGGAATCAGTGAAGTGAGCACGTGGCAGTTTTGTCTGCTGGCTCACAATTCTCCCTGAAGCCTTAAAAGAGCTGCCAGTGCTGGAGTTTTGTTTTAACCCCCTGCAAGGTTTACCTTGCCATTTATCAGTTGAAACAATGCAGCCACAGAGAACTTCAAAGTCTCTTTGTTTCACAGCAGTGATCCAGGCAGAGCAGGTTCCTTCCTGTAAACACTCACTTTCCATGGCTCAAAGTCTTTATTTTTAAAAGTATCTTTATTAGGAATCACCTACTGATGYTGTGTCCAGGAGTTTTTCAGTGTGTGTGATCCTTCTGTGCTGTGGGAAATTAAACTTATCTTCCCATATTCTTAGAGAGTTGGACAGGGTGGATTGAAATGAGATTTTTGTTGATTTTTTAAAATGTTTCTACATGCTATAACTTTTTATTCCTGGTAGTTAAAGGTAGACCTTGCACACAGAACCACCAGTGCATATCATGTTTATCTGATGAGTCAGTGCTTCAAAATAGCCCATTCCCTTTCATCAGGTTTTTAATTAGCAGTAGTTTAGGATCTGATGCAGATGGAAATACTGTTGATCATCTGAGACTGCTTATTGCAGTGAAAGATTTACTGCTGATAAATCTTGTGGTGTCAGCAACAACAGTGATGCTGGTTCAACACTGCTCACTTCAGGTAAATAGGGGCAAATTGAATTCTTAGAAATGACAGCTATTTTCTAATAATCTGAGTGATTAATTATTCCCTTTTCTACTTTCTGTCCCACTTATTTACTGATACAGTCTGCTCATCTCCTGGCACTTGAGACTTCTGATACCATGGAGATTTTGGCTGAGGATCTGTGCTGCTCTCATGTGGGGATCCCTCTTTAGGTGGAGCATTTGTGGAGCATTTTCCTTGACAGAAATGTGAAGTGCCTCTTGATAGATTTATGCTTTCCATTTAGCTAAAGCAAAAAAAACAGAAAGGATTTTTATGTCTGCCATTTGGTACTTGAAAATTTGGTGCTTTTAAATTTTTTTGCAGTAGTTGTTCTGTGRAAACAAGGCCATTTTCTGTGCTGTAGCCTTGTGTGTTTGCTCTTTGCCATGGCATTTTTCATGGTGGGATTTTATTGGAATAATTCAGTAAAATATCCATTCCCATTATATAAACTACATAGTCTGTAAGCTGAGAGTATGGAATGGCTCTAGCTGCTTATCCTTTGTTTCTTAATTTTCATAAGGAGGTCTCATGGAAAGGTTTGTAAGACACCTCAGGATGGGACTGAAGATAAAATGTGGTATTTTGTGTGTAAGATASATTCTGTCAGCATGTATTTGTCACRTTACTGAAATTACTTTGTTTTGCTGATATATGCCTTCACACCACAGGATTTAGAGGCTGAGGGATCATAAATAGTGAAGTATTTAATGTGCTGGGGCTACCAGAGAACCTCCGTGCTTGATACAAAGTGCTGCCATCACCTTGGGAACCTGTGGTGTGACAAGGGAAAGGTGGGATCAAGACCAAGTGTATGAAAGCCTAAAAGTAGAAAAATCAAAATTGAGAATTTATCTGTGTCACTCTTAAGGGTGAAGGGTATGAACTGTTGGGACTGGCTGTGACAGGTAACAATGAGTTCTTGTTGGCAGGAATAAGTTTCCAAAGGGAGCAGTGATGGCCAGTTGTTTTAATTGTGTAGCTGGTGTCTGCAAGGTCAGGTTGGCTGTGTAACTTTTCTTTCCAGCTTTAATATCTCTGAATATTGAGAGGATATGATGGGCAGACTTAGTGTGGTGCATGGTTGGGTGTGAGTTGGAAGGGACCTTAAATCTCMCCCAGTGCCASCCCCTGCCRTGGGCAGGGACACCTTCCACTATCCCAGGTTGCTCCAAGCCCTGTCCAACCCGGCCTTGGACACTTCCAGGGATCCAGGGGCAGCCACAGCTBCTCTGGGAAACCTCTACCAGGGCCTCTCCATTCCCCTAGGGAACAATTCCTTCCCAATATCYRACCTRACCCTGCTCTCTGACASTGGGARCCCATTCCCTGTGTCCTGTCCCTCCATCCCTYGTYCCAAGACCCTCTCCARCTCTCYTGGAGCCCCTTTAGGCTCTGTAGGGTTCTGGTTGCCTTGGCAGAAGCAGCTCCATGAACAAACTTCAGTTAATTTGGCAGAAGGGAGGAATCATCTGGGACAAGGCAGGGCAATGCTTTGATTTTGGGCCTTAAGAAATACCATCTCCTTCTTCTTCCCTTCTTTCTGAAGGCCTTCAGTGCTGGACAAAATGATTTGTGTCAAGAAATTCTCTTTCTTGGGTTGGCATGGGTGGCAGTAAAACATGGAGCAGGGAGGGGGGATGAGAAATACTGAGCTCAGGCTCTGCTGCCAACACAGCCTTGGATAAGTCACTGTTCCCCTTGGTCATCTCCATGCAGTGGGAACAATGCAGGAGGCATCAGCAGACTTGTGATTCTTTTAATTTGTTAAAAAAATGAAAATAAAGGAAAGTTTCACATTTATTCCATCTGTTTCTCAATCTAGTGTGTGTTGATGGCACAGGTRGCTGAGTTCATGTCAGTGACCCACYGGGCAGATGCATTCAAGAACCCAAATCCAGCCTGATCTAAGGTTTATAACATTTAAGTGTAGATATTTTTTAAATATCATGCTGTGCTAGTTTGATAAGACATGTTTAAGAACATAAAGCAAATAAATTCACTGGGCTTGAAATACTGCCTGCTTCATTGTGTATTGGTAATTGATAGATCTCTGGGCTCATTAGTTAAACTAAGCAGGGTTATTTTTATTTCATTTTATTTGCATCAAGTGCAGGGATGTTGTGTACTTGTCCATGGTTTTCTTTCTAATGAAGGGTTGTTTCCCATTAAGGGCTGTGTCATTTGAAAGGTTTTCATATTCAATTTTTCCTTTAAACGCTTGTAAGTCATTGGAAAAAAATTACATTTAGCAGTTGAACTCAAAAAAAGCAGTTCCATTGGAGAAGAATAAATAGGGGAGGATATTGAGAGATCTGTTTTTTTTTTTTTTTTCCCTGGTAATTTCTTTTGGGTTAGCTCAGTGATTTTTAGGCAGGCCAAGTCTCCTGCCTGATTTCTGAAAGGAGCCTTGGACTTGACACAAGCCAGGACCCTTTGAAAGTCTAACAAAGGAGCTTGAGAGTTTAAAAATCACTTTCTTGCTAYTGGAACCCACATCAGCTTAAAAATAAAAATCATACTAGCCTCTTACAATGCAGCTTTATGCCTGTAACATATTTTCTCTTCCTTTCTTTTTGCAAGTCATGTTTTAAGCACATTTCATTCCCTTTCAACTCTGGAAGGCAAATGTAATGTTTGAAATGCTGTGTTGTACTTGGAGAGGCTGGATTTTCCTCTTATTCTGTGAAACAATAAATGGAAACTTGCCTGTTTGGAATTGCACAACCCAACTCTTCCCCCTGGGAGCATTCGGTCATTAAATTCCTGATGGGAAAATTGAAGTTCAAGGGTAAAAAYAGAGGTGTAAGGAGGGAGGTGTGTGCAGGGAAGGGTTTTTTTCAGGTATTTGCTTTTAACACAAAAATGTTCTGAAGCTCTTCTGTGTGGGCCAAATGTTGGATTTTAATCCAGCTCTGATTCTTGAGAGTTTACAAAACCCTGTGTCCTTTTGCTATMAATTCTGCCCAAAACCAGGTGGCTCTGGGTGCCTGGGCAGTCAGGTGAGGCTGCATCCCAGTGCTCCAGTCTTGCATAAATGCTGATTTATGGATTGTACTGGGGGAGGAGAGAGAAAATGGCACAGAAGGCGCCCCTCTACCCCTTTGATTTATAATTGTGCCACTTGTACAAAGTGCTTTATTCCCTGGAGGTTGATTTCCTGGACACAGTGCTTTGCTGTCACCCCTTAGTCCAGCCCTAAACCAGGACTAGGGCAGGTTGTCCCCAAGGATAAACCCCCTCTGCTCATCCTAAACATGTTGGAGTAGTCATAGCTCACAAGCTGCTACTAATTAATTAAGCAAAGAAATTGGACTGCTGTGACAGTCCATCATTCAACATACTGTCTTCACCCTGTGCTTAAAATAGCACCTTAAATCTCTGTTTGGCTTTGTTTTTATGGGAGCTGGTTAGGAAATCCTGGATTGCACATTCCAAGAGCTTGGGCAGTTCTAAGAAGGGCAGTGCCTGTTCCTGCAGTACCTGTAGAGAGGAATTTTCTTGCTGTGTCCTGTTTTCCTGTGRCATCAAGTGACCAAATTGAGTATCCAGCATCTTTTCTTTGTGTGTTGTTATGCTTGGACAGACTCATTCAATCAGCTGCATGAATGAGCATTTAAAGGTTTTATAAGCCAGAGTGGACAAATTATGGTAATTAAACATCTTGTCTATTTTGTTATCCTGGCTGCAGAACAATAATGAGGTTAAAGGGATACTGTCAAGGTGACAAAGGTACCAGACTGTCTTTCCTAAAACCTGTACTTTTTCTGTTGTATACATCTGAATACTTTGATTTTAGAGTATTCTTTCTGCCTGTATTTAATTTCATGACGTTCAGAGGCAGAAACAGTACAAATTTATGGTGTGAAATCCATATCAGCTTCTTATTTCTTGAAGTTTGTCTCTTTTAAATGCTGTCAGATAACCTGACAGTCTCTGAAGTTAATTTTATACAATAGGTCACCTGTAATGGTTGTAGAAATTCATATCTCACTACTGAGTATGGCAAACATGCATTTAATATTACAGAAAACTGAATGCAGTAGAGAAATGGGTAACTCCTTAGGGTATTGCTGCTTAGGAATGCCAGTGTCTTTTATATGGGCTTTGCTAAATAATTGTGTTTACATGGYTGAGAATTGGATGCTCATAATCAAAGGTGATTAAACAAACAAAAAAAATGCAACCAGCTAAAAGCCAACCAGCTTAGTAACRTCAAAAGTGGGTAAATTAGCTGATATCATATGTTAAAATCAAACCTGTGTTCAAGGAGAACCAGTAGTAGTRGCCAAGGACAGCAAAGTTGTCCTGAAGGCTGATTTTTGAGGAACTCACTCAGCTGGAACATGTGATCTGAAAGTTACATCAATATCCCTTTGCTTTTTTTCCTCTCCTGTACWGTGTCAGTTCTTGTATTTAGTTCTTAGGGTGTCACAGGTTTTTATCTGAAAAGTCTGACACTCATTTCAGACATATTAAGTTTGTTTTCTTTTTGTCAAAGTCCTTTCCCTTTGCAAAAAAAAAAAAAATGCTGAGGGAAAGGGACTTTTTTTACCCASCACTTTCAGGCTGTGTTTTGGGGAAAACAATTGTTAACAAACTATTTTTTTTGCAACACAGGCATCATCCTAGAGCAGCTGACCTTGGCTAGTGTCCCAACCTGCCTGAAAAATAAGGACTTTGCCTTTCTTGTTTCTGTTGGCAGCAGCAGGAGGAGGATAGCCTGGTCTGTCTAAAGGAATGGGTTCCATCCCATGATTTTAGGGCTGGCTGTGGGAGGGAGGCATGGATGTGCTGCACTGTCACTGAAGGCTCTGCAGAAGAAGGTYTGCTGTCTTTATATGCAGATTTATTCATTTTGCCTTCACAGACTCTTTAGAAAATTGTGATGGTTTTAATAAGTAGAGGGGGGAAAAGCTGAAAAACATTTGTAGATGTTGTAACAGGCAGAAAACTTCTGTCTCACTGTGGCTCCAGGCATGAGCTGTGTGAGACAAGCAGCAAGAGCGAGGAATGTGGAGAAGGAAAGTGTGTGTGGCTGTTCAGAGTGACTTGATTTTACCCTGCTGCCTGCTCATCTCCCTGATCTCAGCCCTGTGCTGCAGATGAGCAGAGCAGACTGTGACTCTCAAAGATCATTTTGGCTGTTGATTTTCACCCTCTCCCTGTTCAGAGAGGAAATACTGACTAAATGTCTGTGTTTTCCTTGGTGTAGCACACTTGCAGTTTCTGTCTTTAAATCTCTGCTAGCTGCTGGTGTGCAGCAAACTTCTTGGTGAAGTTACCAGTTTGGGGATTATTATTTTTCCCCTCACTTACTGCTTTTTATGACCAAATGGTGGTTTGTAGTGGTGGACAAAGTGTGAGCTCTGTGGAACAACTAAWCCACAAATATTCTGTAGTTTATTTTTAATGAGACTTCTGGTCAATTTTCACACAGTAACTTTGCTCCCTCTCTGACAGGAGTCCTCCTTCCCATTCCCACCCCTACCCCCACCAAAACAGAGGTTGGCCATTAAAGATAATGTTTTCTTTAGCARCTTGTATGTGTGGGTAGGTTTTGTTTTGTGAGGAACTATTTGGGGGAGTTACAGCCAGGGAAATATCCCCATGGAATTGAAGATGGTTGAGCTTATTTAATGTAAGTGGGCAAAGAATTGTAACAAGGAAGTGTTGTTAGAAAACATTTTTTTATGGTAATGGCACAAACAGAAAGGAGAGGAGCTGGCCTTCAAATTCCACGTTAGGTTCCAAGTGTGATTGTTGGGGTTTTGCAGTGGCTGTGAAGCTGCTTTGTGACTCTGAGCTATGCAGGCACCAGGGAATCCAGCAGGGCAGTTTTAGAGGAATAATTTATTTAATGATTCTTGTTTTGTCATTCTATATGAAGAGGTGTGTGTTGAGCATTAGATGTATAATCTTTAATGGACAATTTAATATTTGGCTTCCAGCTTCTTAAAATGGTCTGATGTCTTTTGGATTTAGAAGAAGAAAATAGGGGTGATTATAAGAGCAGTTGCTTCAGATTGAGAGTAAGCCAGTCCTGTTCATCTGATAAAATTCCATTATCTGCCTGTTCATCAACATAGATGCTCATAGCTGCTCTGTGTAATTCAGGATGAACAGAAGTTATTGTTGAGCACATTTCTAATCCCCAAATTTCATTCAGCATTAGCCAAAATAAAGCATTTCTTGGTGAGATATGTGTTGAAAATAATTAAAAGAGCTTCTCAAGATACAAGYAGACATCTGCTTTTATTCTAGTTTTAGGGAACTGCTGTGCTCAGTGCTAAATCATGATAATGTCACGTCAAGAGCTTTTGCATGTGCTGTCCCATATGAAGCACAGTCAAGCAGGCTACAAGTTGCATCTAAGAGCAAGATATTTTTCAGCCAGAAGAGAAGAGCAGCAGGCAGCCTGGGAGTTCAAAGTTAGAATTCAACAGGAAACATCCTTTRGTTCTGTTCAGTGCACATGAAAAGSCTCACATCCCATCCCTGTTTATGAATACCAACAACTTGCAGTGTAGCCCACACTTGCAGGCTAAAAATAACTTCTTTGCAATGCAAACTTGGCACCAGGAGCTGACAAGTTTATTTGGTATCACCTTTAGGTGTTTGGTTTGGTTTTTTTTCCCCCAGGGAAATTAATGGCTCCTTTACTGTGTATGTGAACTATCACACTTTATTTTCATTAATTTAATCACTGAGACCACAAAATACGAAACTCTTTTCCACCTGGCACATACAAGAATTTGTCTTCCAAATAGATCMTTGGAAAAGGAAAAGAGAGGTTTTAAGTGAAACCAGCTGCCAGCAAGTGTCTGGTGCTGGTGGCTACTGGGGAATGAAAGAACAGTGTGAGGAGGTAAACATCAGTTCAAATTTGGGGTGGAGTTGATTTTTTTGGCCTTGTTTTAGGTTTCTACACTTCTAGAATTTCARCTTTCTGCAGAGTGTTGTGCCCCAAATGAGCAGAACTCACTTGGAACACAGGCTGTATTTCCCTCATAAAGAAATTATACAAAATTTGCTGTAATTGTGGTATTGTAGTGGTGGTAGATTAAAGAAAGGTTGCAAGAGTGCACAACTCCGTGACAGGAGGTTGTAGTGAGGTGGGGATCAGTCTCTCCTCCCAGGTAAAAAGTGACAGGATGAGAGGAAATGGCCTCAGATTGTGTCAGGAGAGGTTTAGATTAGACATTAGGAAAAGTTTCTTTGTGGAAGGGGTTGTCAAGCATTGGAACAGGCTGCCCAGGGCAGTGGTGGAATCAACCTGCCTGGAAGTGTTCAGAAAAGTCTGCATGTGGCACTTGGGGACCTGGTTTAGTGGTGACTGTGGTGGTACTGCTGGTTGACAGCTGGACTTGATGCTGGACTTGATGCTCTTAGAGGTTTTCTTTGACCTTTATGATTCAATAATTCCACATTTAGGTGAAGAATTTAGAAGTACTYACAAGAAATTCCTCAGATTCCTACAAGGAAATGTGGTTGCTTTTCTTAGTTAGGAGGGGTTTTCCTCTCTTTAATTAAATTGCTTTTTGGCAGAATTAACTGGTGGCAGTATTTTTGGAGGGCTATAGCACATAGTCGCTGATGAGAATGGATATATTTTGATATTTTCCTCAATGCCCAAGTATCCATTTTGTATTAATCACTTGTGGCAGTGGGAATCAGCACAGGGGTCCCAATTTCTGAGTGATGGATTGCTCTGTTCATGAGGGCTTCCTATAAAACCACTTTATTATGGTGATGTTCACAGAAAAGCCAAACTGTCTTCATCCAGGATGGGCATTGTAGATGTTTTAGTCCAGAAAAAGCTTTGGAGCATTGAATTTACAGCATTAGATCTGTCCTGCAGTTGGAGCAAAGTCATTTTAGATTAGATCTAAGAGGGTTTTTAAAAAGAGGTGGTGGGRCCCTGGCACAGGGTGCCCAGGGAAGCTGKGGCTGCCCCTGGATCCCTGGAAATGTCCAAGGCCAGGTTGGATGGAGCTTGGAGCAGCCTGGGATGGTGGGAGGTGTCCCTGCAGGGTTGAATGAGATGACCTTTAAAAAGTCCCTTCCAAACCATCCTAAAATTCTGTTCTCAGTAATTACATGAGACTCACAGCCCTGGGGCATCATTTCTTGTTATCCAGCTCTGTGATTCCCTGTTCTGTCTGCTATTCTCCCTATTTTCAGCCCCTTTATGTTGTCTAAGTGAGGGGAAGGTACTAAAGAGCCACAGAGCTGCATTTGTGCAGCACAGAACACTTGACCATACAATGAACTTTTAATTGGCCTGAACTGAATGTAACCCAGCACATGTGTAATGTCCCAAAAAGGACTTTTTAAAAATATCTACAGCCATAAACAGGCTTTTGCTCCAGAAACAGTGTTATGGAAAGTTTAAGTCTCCTTTTGGGGTGCTTTTTTTGTTTGAGGGAGAGGTGTTGAAAGGGATTTCAAAAGAGAAGGCATGCTGGGGAGATAAACAGCTCTGGGAATAGGAGCAGCACAGGAAGTGAATCCATGGTGTTGCTTGTGGGAAGCTCTTAGAAGTAATTAGGGATAAGAGTGAGGCAGGAGGAAATCTGGTTGGCAGCTGTGGCACTTTCAGCAGCAGCTCTGACCTTGGCTTGTAGGTGCTTTGAGGCTGCTGGGGAAAGATTTGCTGCCAGAGCTCCTGGGGTTTTACCTGAATTCCCTTGGAAAATCTGCGGGCAACCTGCAGAGTGTAAGTTCTCATCCCATGGCTAAAGGCCCTGCATCCCTCCTTCACTTCAGGCRCTGCAAAAATATGTGATAAAAGTCAGTGATAGACCACAGGACTCATGTTTGCAATTTTTAGAAGCCTAATCTAATCCTGGAGCACCAGGAGCAGTCTCCCAGAGGTCTCCCAAAGGTGGGAGTTGCATCTTCCTTCCAACATTGCTCTGCTCTGCCCTGGGACAACATGAGGGTTGGCAAAAGCCAGYGAGTCTCTGGCCAGGATCCAGGCCCAGGAGATTGTTTGGCAGAAAAGTGCACGGTGGGATTTAGTCTGACACAATTTACTTGGCTGAGAGGGATAAGTGATGGTGCACGGTGCGTGTTTCACCTTGTTAGAGATCTGCTGCCAGGGCATGAAATGATAACTTAATCCCTGATTGCTCCTTACAGCCCTGCAGGCCATGGTCTCTGGAAGAATGTTTGTCAGCCAAAAATGATGTGCAGCTTCACCAAGCCCAGTTTCAGTGCCTTTTCCAGCTAACTCATTTCTGAATTAATTTGGGGCCAG
The DNA here is from genome assembly GCA_014549065.1 of Cardinalis cardinalis. NCBI lineage: Eukaryota > Metazoa > Chordata > Aves > Passeriformes > Cardinalidae > Cardinalis > Cardinalis cardinalis. The sequence continues at coordinate 486,545 of JACDOX010000154.1, read as the reverse complement.
ATGGTTTTGCACTCTTGACGTYGTAGCTCCTGCACTTGGTCCCACCAGTCACACGCCTCTGCTAATGCCTGTTCCTGATTCCTGTTTTCCCCAGCATAAATAAATAATGAACAAACCCTTCAGCAGCTGCCACATTGGTTTTTTGGGTGCTGGGTGTTGGTACAAGTGTTTAGTGAAAGAATTTTTTGTACACAAGAATAACTATCATTGGAACAAGAGATAAGAAATAAAAGCATATTCAAAATTATCTTCCTCATTAGATTCTTCAGGATTATCTGATTGTCCAAATGAGAGCTTAAAAGTTGGAACACAATGGGTATGAAAGAACTGCAGTGCTTTGAAATCRTTCTGTAGTGTGTTGACTCAAGACYRGTTCACAAAATATTKCTTACACTTAAAAATGGCCACAGCCATTTGCTGAGGTGGGAGGGAGAAGAATAGACAAAACAGATGGGTAGGTGCATCATGTGGCCAAAAGAGGCATTTGGGACATTTAGGGTGCAGAGACATGCTACAGTGAATCAGCAATACCTATTTAGGAAGAAACAAATTAAAATATTGAAAGAAGAAACAATTCATTAAGAAATAGTGAATCAGCAACACTTAYTTAGGAAGAAATAATTGGGCTTTTYCCACCAAAYAATGAAGGGGTCTCTCTTTCCTTCTCACTCCAAAGATGATAATTTTTGTCTGCAGAGCAAGTTCTCAGTGCAGATCTGTTCACTTTAATGCAATTCTAAATTTAAGCAAATATTTAATTCTGCCTAGAGCACTCTGACATTTTTTTCAGCAGTCTGGAGCCATTAGCAGGGCAGATACAGGACATGGGAGCTGAGCTGTCATGGTGAAGGCTTGCCTTCATAATTTTCATAATGTGCTGTATTTTCCCTTTGCTTTTCAGCAAACAGGTCAATTATAGCTTATTTCTCATCCTCATGCTGGGAAGGAAAACCAGCTGGTTGCAGTGGTACACTGAGGATGAGGATTGCTTTTCTAGGTCAGCCAGAAGAGGAGCTTGGTTCAAAAATGTTACCCTGGAARACAGTTCTTTCTTGCTTTCTTTGGGACAAAGTTTGTATTTATTTCCTTATGGCAGGTACTCACTCCTGTAGTAAGATTTCTGGAGTTAGATGGGATAGAAATTGGAATAATAGAATTTTAGAATTGTGTAGGTTGGAAAAGGAATTGGATAGAAATTGGAATAATAGAAATTGGATAGAAATTGGAATAATAGAATTTTGGAATTKTGWAGGTTGGAAAAGACCTTTAAAATCTTGGAGTCCAACCATTAGTCCAGCACTGCCAAGCCCACCATTAAAACGTGTCCCTAAGCACCACATCTCTGCATCTGTTAGATCTCTCCAGGGCTGGTGATTAAGGATATTGATTGCTRCCTCCTTCCTTATCTCCATGCTGTCAGTCATGTTGTCCTAAATGGGTTGGAGGAATATAGACAGCATTGAAAGCTTTGATCAGGGAAGGTACAGACTCTGTGCTCTTGGGAAGAGCAAAAGACAGCATGATGTCATTATGTTTTGAGACATACAAACACTAATTTTACTCTAGCTGAATGTTTGAGGCTTCTCATACATGTCAGGTTTTTGTTGAAGTGCATTTTTAGGGATGCCAGTGCCTTGACAAGCTGCTATTCTTGTTTGCAGCATGGTTCAGATGAGTTGTGCTGTTCTTTCACCTCCCAGGCTCTTTGGATGCTGATGGAGGGTTTGGGTTGAGAGTACCCAGATCTTGTAACAGCCTCTGGGTTATCACTGTGATCATGGAATGTGGATGTGCTGAAGTGAGGAATTTCAGGGTTACTGAAGGTGGAGCCACGACAAATCTCTTTTTTATGCTAATGACCAACCCTTTTTGCCTACAGCTCTGATCTTCTCCCTCCTTCCCTTTCACCTTCCATTAGACCAACATAATTTGTGGTTTCCTCTGTGTTTGTATTTTAAATACTGCTTGAATCCCTCATTTGGAGCTGGATCCAAAACATGCCATGAAGAGACTTCACCACATGAAAATAACACTGTGCTTAGCAGACATCTGGTTCTGGAGGCGCCAGAAATCACTCTGAGGTACAAATTTTGGCACTGTGCATGCACCCTCTTCATCAGCTGGAGATCCAGTGGTGCTGAAATTGCATCAAGATTCAGAAAGTGACAGGCTGCTGTACCCAGTGAAATTCCCAATCTCGTAAATGCCCTGTGCATGCACAAACAGCACCATTAGGATTGATGCCTTTACAAAATGTTGGCCACAGCAATGTTCCCTTTTGAACTGCTGCCACTCCGACCATTTCCTACTTGCTTAATGCCTGGTGGATGTGGTAAAGAAGTTGGAGAACCAATTCCAAAGAGAGGAAGGTGGAAAGTCCTCCTCTCCACTGGAGGAAAAGGCAGACCTGTGGAACAAAAAAAGAAAGTGAAGGAAGCAATTTCACTTCTTATTTAGGCCTCAGGGCTGGAAGGTGTTTCCCCAGTTGCATTGGTGATTATCTAACACAAATTGCCCAGACAGTTGTGAGATAAATGACTGAAAGTTCTGTGGGGATGTCAAAAAATGTTGACTGTCAAGTGTTAGGAGCACAGAGCTGCCTCATGGTGTTGGTAATTCAGTAGGAGAGTAGATGGGGAATGAGCAAGTACTCAGAGACATCTCTTCTACACATTTGTACTTGGAGGGAGCTAGTGCCTGTTTAAAAGACATAGAAAACATTACCAACATTTTCAGAATGCTCTTGGTGGGGCATTTGTTTCCCTGAGTTGAAGAGTCCTTACAGTAATTTCCTTAGTGTGGAATGATTGATTAATGTGAGGGTGAAGAGCTTGTGGGCTGCTCTGGAGCCTCCATGGCTGTTACCCCTTTGTACTCCTGCAGATGTCTTGTTTTTTTCTTTTTCTTTTCCTTGTTTGAAGCAGGGAGGGGATAAAGGAGATTTTAGAGAGAAATTCTTCCCTGTGAGGGTGGGGAGGCCCTGGCACAGGTTGCCCAGAGAAGCTGTGGCTGCCCYTGGATCCCTGGAAGTGTCCAAGGCCAGGCTGGACGGGGCTTGGAGCAACCTGGGATGGTGGAAATTGCCTCTGCCCATGGCAGGGGGTGGCACTGGATGAGATTTAAGGTCCCTTCCAACCCAAATTGYTCTGGGGTTCTTCTTTCTTCAAAGAATATTGGGTACACWTTTGTATTTAGGTACTTGTGTAAATATCCCAGAGTCCTTGGAAATATCTACTCGCTTTCCAAGTGATTCTGGTCGGTGTATTTGTGTTTTCAAGAAAGACAGAAACTCAAACCTGGTGCAAGGTGGAGGCTCTAATGACTTTATGGATTGGATGATGCAGCTGGGTGATCTACCAAAGGTGGAAAACCCAGTCTTGGTGGACCTGAGAGAGTTCWAGAAATACCTTTCAAGGATTAAATTCCTTTTAGTTCCAATTAAATTCCTTTTAGTTCTTTTCCTTTCTGTAGTGCCCAGGAGATCATTCTGGGATTAATCCTGTGTGCCAGTGGCTTGGCTAAAGGTGATCCTGGATGTGAATGCTGAGTTTGTTGATGCTGTAGAACAAGATTACCTTGTATTGTATATTTTCCTGTACATGCTGCTCCACCTGCCATCATTTTCCATTTGGGAYCTCCTGGAGGAGTTAAAAAGCTGCCACATCCTAAGGAGGCTCYTTCCCTCCCTCTCATGGCTATAAAAAGGTAGCTACAGCCCACTTGATTAAAAAATACTGTAATTCACAATAGTAATGGAAACTTTGGGGACTGGCTGTTCACCAGACATTCTCTAGAGCACAGTGGTATCCTGACATCYGAGTATTTACAAACAAAAGGATAAAGTTGTAATCCCCTTGTCATAACACCAGCTTTATGGGATCCATGCACCGCTTGAATGTGGTCAGGACTAAGCAGATTATTGTACCAACAATACAGAAAATTTAGCTCCAAGTACAAAATACCTCAAACCCACAAAGCTGCTGCTCAACCAGAGTTCTTGGGGTTTGGGGCTTTTTTTTTTTTTCTTAATTTTTTTAAGTGAGCTTGCAAAAATTAGTTTTGTCAGTAGAAACTAAGTAACCGCCAACTACGCCTGGAATGCCTTGGAGCGCTGGAGGAATTTTCCAAGGAACAGTGATTACCTTTGTTCCTTTTAGCTGCACAAGTTTAGGCTTTGAACTGTGTATGCTCTTTCACAGGTTTTTTTTTTCCTTTTTAATGTATTTGGGGATTTTGTTTTAAAGAGGCTGTTTCTGATTGCAATAAAATCTTTTGCTCAAATAGGGCAGTGTGGTTTTCTCCCAGAGAACTCAGTGTTGCTGTGGAAGTAAAAATGAGGATCTGTAAGAAAAATATTAATTGCAGGACATCATCAAAAATTGGCGTTTGGTGGGCTCCGCATTTTGATGCCACATGGCCTGAATGTAGAAATGGGATAAAAATATTTACAAACTGTTAAACAGTTGTGAAACCCAACAACCTTAAGGACTTCACAATCTGAAATATTCTRTGAAAATGGATTTCTAAGTATCATAGGATAAGCCTGAAGTGATCAGACTTAATTGAATTGACTTTTCCTGTCATAGTATATACCTGGCAGCAGCAAAATGGATTGCAAGTTGTTTTTGTCTGATAAGCAGAAGGAGAGGAAACAGCTTCTCAAAAGAATTCTGATTTTTGTTGTCTGTTATCATACTGCTACCTTTTGGTTATATCTGTGTTAGTAAAATCATTAAATCTATTCTCTATGCTTTATTTCACCATTGGCTCGCGCTTTTTTATGTCATGAAAGAAATTCTGCAGCTGAAATTTAAACAATAAACTCTGACCTTTGCAGTTCTGGCTCTTAAAAATGCTTCATTCTGAGTCCTGTATTCATACAGGAAAAACAAAAAACCCAAACCCACACAAGCTACCAGTTAAAGGATCCAAACTTCAAACAAACAAATCCAAGATCTTTCTGATACTTTTTGTTTTGTTTTGTTTTGGTTTGGTTTTTTGTGTGTTTCCTTTGCATCTGCTGCAAGGCCTTGAGATGTTCTGGTGCTGAAGCTCTTCAGTAATTCCCACAGCACTTACTAGCTTTTCCACTCTAGGAAGGTCCTGCAGTGAAGGATAGGGAAGCTTGGACATCATAAGCCCAGGTTGTTCAGAATAAAAGACTCTGGGTTGTTAAATCCCATCTCGTGTTCAGGAAGCTGTCTAATGCTGAGGCAATGAGAGCGCTTCCTTTGAAATTCCACCTTATCTACACCCAATATKTCCACTCTGAGATATGGCCAGGGGCCTTAAAATTATAGAAAATCCTGAGCTAGAAGGGACCCACCAGGATTATTAATSCAACCCCTGGCCCTGCACAGACACCCCAACAGTCCCACCCTGTGCATCCCTGAGAGCRCTGTCCAAACRTTCCTGGRGCTCTGGCAGCCTTGGGGCTGTGCCCATTCCCTGGGGAACCTGGGCAGTGCCCAAACACCCTCAAGACCCAAAAACCTTGTTTGAAGGTTGAGATTTCTTGAGAAACCCTTCAGTCCATGAAATCCATTATGTTCTAACCCACTGCCCTTCAAACAGAGTCTCATTTGCTTAGTAAAGCTCTGTGCTGAGGTGCTGGGAATGGGATATTTGATGTTCCTGAGGTGCTCCTGGCTCTGTTGTGTTTGAGTAGGGAAGCTCATGGCAGGTGAGTGAGAAGGAACAAGGGAAAACACCTTTAATTCCAGTGGAAGGTATCACTGCCAGGGGCACAGGATTGCAGTGGGATATCTTTAAGGTCCCTCCCAACCCAAACCATTCTGTGATTCCATAAAGCTCTGTACAGGAGTGTGTTAGTGTACAAGATGTGGCCGGGGGTGTGTATTCTATTTGCCATCTGTTAGAGGTGTGGCAGTTATCTTCTGTTCATTGGGCAGTTTTCTTTATCTCTTCCACAACCAAGCCTCCCTCCAGATCTCTTCTGTCCATGGTCAGTGAGTGTCACTGCATGGCTGATAAAATTCCATCATCCCCCTGGGAGATGCTCCACACAGGGGAGGAGCCAAGCATTCCTACCTGGATATAATCTGAGGTTTGGAACRCCACAGGCAGCCTTTTCCACTGGTTTCCCAAAAGAGTAAGTTTCTTTTCCACCAAATCCCCAGAAAAAGACCGGGCTCATCTATGACACCTCTAGACCTTCATTAGAAAACTCCACCCTTCTACAAGATCACTGCTCCAACAGAACCACATCTATTGCTCTAGGAAAACTGCAGCCACCATTTAATCAGACTGCTGCCAACACCCTGACCAGCAGCGTGTCAGGTCCTATTCTGACTCTGTCAGTGTTTTTTGTATTACTGCATTTCTGTTTTAATTTTTTTCCTTAATAAAGAACTGTTATTCCTACTCCCATGTCTTTACCTGGGAACCTCTTAATTTCAAAACTATAATAATTCAGAGGGAGGATTTTACATTCTCCATTTGAAGGGAAGCTCCTCCCTTCCTGACCAATCTTTTCAAACCAAGACAAGGAGCCACAAAAAAATTGTGCTTCAGGGTTTTTCATGCTGGTGCTGTTTTGAACCATACTTAACCAAGGAAGGAAAGATTTGAGGGGATGACAAACTCTGCCCAATGTAGCTTTAGTTCTTTGATTTCAGGGAATATTGGTAAATGATACTGTTGTGCCTGTCAGAACCTAGGATAGTTGTTATTGTACAGCTTTTATCTGCAACAACTTATTACTAAAATCCCAGAATTCCAGAATGATTGCATCCAAAAAGTAATTTGCTATTACACATAATGTCAATTTTATTTTTAATAATAATATTTTTTTAGGCCAGCTGGGAACATAAAGATGTGGCCTTATAGAGTGATCTCTTGGGGGATGCTGACACCTTTTCACTTGTAAACCCCAAGGAGTTTTTCCCCTTCAGTTTCTTTTTCTAGTTGCATTTTTAGCTGCTTTCTAGAGTTTATGCTCTAGTTTCTAGACAGTTTCTGCAGAAGGGCATAGAATAGCACTAATTACACTGGAATTTGATATGGTTGTTTTTGCAGTGGTTATGGAAGATTGAAAGTGGAAAGCAATAAGAATTTCTGGAGAGATTTGCTGAGAGTTTCCTGATTCATAGTTGGAATTGTTGCCTCTTTTTTTTCCTAACCCTCAAATTTGTATTATATTTTACTAGTCCAGAAGCTTCTGAAAATGACAAAATGTTATGTTTTAATTCCATAAATCCAGCATAGCTTTGTGCCAGTTGGCAGCATCACTCCAATGTACAGTTTGGATGTTGCAGTTGCTGTTGCCGTAGGAAATATTCTTCTACCAAAAAATTCAGAGAAGAAAACCCATGCCTGGCATGTCAGCTCCTGTCCTAGAGCTTCTGGAGCTCTTTCCCTTRCATCCTGCCTTGCCACCTCCCACCTTTCTCCTCCCTTTGCCCCATCTGCCAGTTTCTGACTTAGACAAGAAGGGAGATGTGCTGTGACTGATTTAGARCATGTGCTGATTTGCCAGCTGGCTGCTATCTCTGAGCTGGGGGGTCAGCCAGACAGAAGAGATAAGGGCTGAGCTCTGCTCTCCTCTCCCCAGCCAGGGTTCACCTCTGCTCCTTTGCTGGGGTGTTTTGCCCCTCATSATTTGCACAATCTGAAAAACACCCAGGCTTACTAAACCTTCCTTCCCCACTTTGAACATGGAAAAACTGGGTGTCACTAAAATGCCACTATTAACTATGGTTGAACAGTTTATTGTGTTTGAATATGTAATTTAATTATTCTATTAAAAAACTGAAGCAGTAATGGTATTGCACATGCATTGATGGTCTCAGCTGGGACCTGCTCTSATTTTATTCATATTTTTACATTGTGCTTAAGATTTGTGGAACCACCAGAATTATCATAAAAAAGCAAGTGTGTCCTGATGAAGAAGCTGGATCAGGACACRTTTACACTGTGTAAGAGATAGTTTAAACAGAAATTATTACCTAAGCTCCAGGTCTTCATTCACTCTCAAAACAGCATATATATTCATGGTATCACCAAATTATTTGAGTTGGAAAAGACCTTAAGGATCRTCTCATTGMAATTCCCTGCAGTAAATAAAATACTCTTAAATGTAGGATGTTGTTTTGGAGTAGTCTTCCTCCTTTTTTAATTTTAGAATTAAATTAGATGCATTAGATTCCCTCTACTTCTGTTTGACATTGAACTGAGAAGAGATAAGAGAAGGGAGTTGGCAAATTCCTGTCAGACTGGATACAAGTGAAAACAAGTAGCTGGAAGCATCTCAGTGACATCCTTCAGTGGCTAAAAGATAAGTTTTCCCTCCCTGCCTCGGATGCTTCTGCTGTATCTGAGATAGATGGGAATTTTTGGSTGTTGGCCGAGGAGCTGCCTGCACCTCAAATGGCAGCATCCTTGGGGATGGAGAGGTACTTGGGCCAAGGGATGGAGGGACAGACACAGGGAAGGGCTTCCCACTGCCAGAGGGCAGGGATAGATGGGAATTTGGGGAGGRATTGTTCCCTGTGAGGGTGATGAGGCCCTGGCACAGGCTGCCCAGAGAAGCTGTGGCTGCTTCATCCCTGGAAGGTTCTCTGTGCCAGGGCCTCCCCAGCCTCATGAGGAACAATTCCTTCCAGATATCTTAACCTAAATTTCCCCTCTTCCAGTTTGAACCCATTSTCCCTTGTCCTGTCACTCCAGTTCCTGATGAGCASTCCCTCTCCACCTTCCCTGTCACCCTTCCAACACTGGAAGGTGCTGTGAGGTCTCCACACKACCTTTTCCAGGCTGAACAGCCTGAAATTCCCCAGCCTGTCTCCTTAGGGGAGGTTCTCCAGTCCTCTTACAAACCTCATGGCCTCCTCTGGACTTGCTCCAGCAGTTCCATGTCCTTCCCATGCTGGGCTCACCAGAACTGTGTGCAGCATTCCAGGTGGGGCTTGACAAGAGCAGAGGGGGAAAGTCACCTCCCTGTTCTTGGCACACAAGGTTCCTGTCATGTTTTGTTGTAGGAGATCCTTCCCTGCTGTGTGGGTGGTGTTGTTCTTGGTATTTACCTTTTCTTCACCTCTGGGATGGACAGGAGCACTTGGGTGTGAACACCCGGTGTGTCCTTGAAGCCAGCCAGGCTGCTGTGGGTGCTCTATTTCCCCATCTATTCAATTCCCAAGGGATTTTGCATCAGGCTRAAAATCTTTTCATGGGTTTCTGGGCCCAGCACGCAGCTGCAGCATTAATGGGCTCATATGTTCACAGCACAGTGATGCAGGCTGCACCCTTAATGCTTTCCTTGGGGAAATATTTGTCCCATTTATTCTCTTTGTGGTCAGAAGTACATGACACAAGCTGCATCTCTGTGTGGCTGTGCTGTGTCCCAAATGCTGTGCACTCTGGGTTTTGTGAGGATTCTGTTCCCTCAAATTTGGATTAAGCAAGACCCAAGACCTKGGTTTGTGTGTTTGTGCAGCCCTTCAGAAAATGAGATGCTTAGCTCAGACTAAAGGTCTTCAGTTAAGCTTGATGATACATAGCCCTGTGTAATCCATAATCTTAAAATTGTATCTGTGATAGAATTTCTCAGATTATATCCTTATGGCTGCTTTAACCCAAATACTCAATAATATGCCGTATATTGAGGGCTGGGCAGATCAGCTGGGTTGTTGCAATGTAATCCTGCCTTGGAATTGGGCTGGGGAATGTGAGCAGGGCAGTGTCACATCTCTGAGTGCTAAACTCAGACTCCGAATCCAGGCTTGCTGCTCCCTTTGTTTTACAAGGAGAAGGTTTTTGTAGGAATAGTAGTTAACCTGCCCTGTAAGCAGAGCTCCCCTAAAGGCAGTTTCCAGTGAAATCCTGCAGGAAAGTGCCCCATGAGCATTTCAGAGCACAGAAACCCATGAAAATGCTCCTCTGTCTCTCTGAGGGGGATCCAGAGGGGCTCCCTGGAGTCTGCTGTGTCTGGATCAAAGCCCCAGTGAAGGAGATTCCCTCAGTAAAATCCACCCAGGAGCAACAGCCACGAGTCCACACCAAGCTGGCTGCCAGACTTTGGGAGAGCCTTTATTTCAGCTAAGCCAGATGGCAGAGGAAAGGGGGTCATGTTGTCATTGCTGACTTGGATGACCSCGTGACAGGGGGGGGCCTTGATTTCAGTAATCATCCTGCTCCCCCAAGTGCTCATCGTTCCTGTTCTGTCAAACAGATCCAGCAGATCCAGGCATGAGCAAAAAGGGGTGGTGATGGATTTGTGTCATAAATAATTGGTTTTGAGAGACAGTGCTCAGAAATTACTATTTTTAGACTTGCTTCTCAAGCGCTGTGAGCAGCAGAATCTTTGAAGGGGATCCAGAGGGGATCTCTGGAGTCTGCTGTGTCTGGATCAAAGCCCCATTGAAGGAGATTCCCTCAGTAAAATCCACCCAGGAGCAACAGCCACGAGTCCACACCAAGCTGGCTGCCAGGACTTTGGGAGAGCCTTTATTTCAGCTAAGCCAGATGGCAGAGGGAATGGGGTCATGTTGTCATTGCTGACTTGGATGACCCCATGACATGAGGTGACCTTGACTTAAATCATCATCCTGCTCCCCCAAGTGCTCGTCGTTCCTGTTCTGTCCAACAGATCCAGCAGATCCAGGCATGAGCAAAAAGGGGTGATGGATTTGTGTAATAAATAATTGGTTTTGAGAGACAATGTTCAGAAATTACTATTTTTAAACTTGCTTCTCAAGCCCTGTGAGCAGCAGGAACTCTGAGGGTAATCCTGTATGGCTCCCATGTCTTTCTCCTGCTCTGCTCAAAAGAAATCAGTGTTGCTTGTCACAAGACTTTACTCATTGCTGATGTCAAGAGTTTCCTAATGTCATTTGGAAGGTCCAGGACAAGGGGAATATCAGTGGTTTGTTGTGTGTTTACTGCTTTTCTCCAGCCTCTGATGTGGGGAGGCTGCATAACCTGCAGTCATCCACTGGGGCCGTGCTGGTATTTTAAAGGTCAYTCCAGTAATTTTGTGCTTGCTTAAAAACAAACAAACAAAAACCCCCAAACTTTTAAATTCTGCACATAACAGAGTAGAAGAATTGCTGTTCTCTGCTCATTCTTTTGGGGAGGCAAATGTTTGCTCTGCTGTCCCAGCAACCAGAGCGAGCTGGGTTGGGCAAGCCCAGGGGCTGGGCTCTGAAATTTCCTCTTGAATAACACTCCTGAAGTTCTTGTTCAAGTGGTTTTGGAAATTTTTATGTTACTTGGGTACTTTGTTTTTAGGAGGCAGTGACACCCAGAGAGAGGGAGAGGTGTCACAAGAAAAATAAACCTGTGAGGGAATGAGAAAGACATGCAACATGAGGAAAATCAGTGRCTTTGAATTTTAAATCAGCTCTGAGCAGCATTTCAAATCATGCCCCTGAAAGGATTTATAAAGTGACTTGGGATCTGTAAGCAAGGAAAGATCTGAGGAGAGAAATGAACTTTTAATACAGCATTCCATTGATTAATGATGGCACAATTAATCTGAAATCACTACAACTAACAGTCTTTGTTTTTCTTTTGTCTTTTTTTTTTTYYTYCCCYKRMCCTTGTACCAAATCCTTTCCACTCCTGATACATTGGGAAACAGCAGAACTCACCCAAAGGTAAGGGCTTTTATCAGTGTGTGGGAGTTGTCCTATCACTTGCTCTCTCTTGGGTTATCCAAATATTAAAAGCATTTTGCAGAGCTCTGTTGCTGATCAGCTGCTGAGTAAGAAACTCGAAGCATCTCCTTGCTGCAGAAATGCTCTGTACAGCCTGTGCCAAGAAATGAGTCAGAGGAACAAATGAGAACATCCACACTCAGCACTGCAGACTCTGAATGGAGGATATTTGTTCTTTGTGGGCTTTTTAAAAGCTTTTTCTGGTATTTGTGTTAAAGCAAACTCATTTTGTTTTTATGGTCCCGTGACTTTGTGCTTGTTCTGAAGACTCTGCCCTGGCAGATCAGGGTTCAGCTCCATGGTTGKGCTCATACAGCCACTGAGGTTTTATTGAATGTTCTGAAGGCTTGGGATGCTTTAATAATATGTTTAGCTGTAAAATGAATTCAAAGTAAAAAAAAAAAAATAAAGTGCACCATAATTTTTAACACACAAGCTGTTGTTTCCTCAGTTAGAGGATATAAAATAACTACTTTATCTCTTGATGCTGGTACRTCAGTGCAGTATTGGGGGGGAAACAGTGTATTTTTGAAGATAAATTATTTAAATTTCAAGGATTTTGCTATGTTAAGCATTTTCATAAATGTTGGTAGTCAGCAGTGTAACAATGCAGGACATCCAAAGGGGAAAGAGCAGCTTCCATTAAGCTTAGAGGGGAAATCCACAGCCTGAGAGCCCCACATTGCACTTCCCTTTTCCTACATCCTACAGAATAAATTTTGTGAATGTAGGTCAGACATTACCCTAATTAATATTTTTCCTTGCAGATACATACCCAGGGGAGCTGTTTTTGCAAACATCTGTCCCAAAATACACATTSTATTATTTCAGGTCATCTTTCAGGATGAGAGGTGCCTGTGGACCTTTTGAGGATTTATGGCAAAATTGAAARTTTTCTACTAAAAATATTATAATGCTCTTTTCATTATAAAACTGATTTGCTTTCAGTTATTCTTTGCAAATATTAGACTTTGATGATTCCTTTGATTTGTCATGGAATGTAAATAAATACATACTCCTCTTGTATGGAAAGAGCTTCCTACCCTAAGGCTTGTTTTTAATTTATGCAGACAAGAGGCACGGGGAGATGGGAGGCAGAAAGAGCTAGAGGACATCTGTCAGTTTGCAAAAGAGAAACTCTGGTGAAAAATGCATTGCAAGGATGGGTTTGGAGGGAGAAACGGAGAGGTCCTTGACATCCACTGGGTTGGCACATGGAGAGTGGGGAGTGGGGTTGGCACAGAAAGGAACAAATAGAAACAAGGAACAAATAAAAGCATGCAGGAAAATGAAGKGTTTGTTTAGGCTTCAAACTCCTGGAAAATAAGGAATTCAGTGGGAATGTGTGTTGAGTTCAGAATGTCAGARTGTGAATAACACATTGGATTTGGCAGTAGCTGTTCTGAGGTGTCCTGGTTGTTTCCCTGCAGGTGTTTGCATATGATCACTGCTTTTGGTCTATGGATGAATCTGTCAAAGAAAAATATGCAGGTAATAATATTTACTGTGGCTTGGTTGTCTCCAAGTGGGAATGATCTGATTAAAAYACAGTCCTTGCTGCAGGGCACAGGCCATATGGCACAAAGTGCTGTCCCTTCTATGACTGGCTGCTGTCAAAAAAAGGGAAAATCTTCAATCATTGCAGTTCCTTTTCTCCAAAGATGACAATAGCAATGAGCAGTGCCACCTCTTTGCAGTGCAGAGAGTGGAGAAACCCAGCACAATGATGCTTTACTCCTGTTGACAGCTTTATKTAAAATATTGCTCCAACTCCCTCATTTTAAATGCATCAAATCCATTTTTTTGTTTTGAGGAGCATTTTTATGTGTAATTTCATGTTTTTCAGTGCTGATGGGAGTTTTGTATCATAGTAAAACCTTAGAAAGGAATATTAATATTAATAAAGGCCTCATTTCATTTAAGTGTTTGTGAATTCAGATGCTTTAGTGAGAATGTGTAATGCATTCAATTAAAAGTTTTCTGTGTATTATTATAATGCATTTTGGCATATAGTTATGGTAAAATATGAACTATATTTGGACTTATCACTCCTATGATTTATTCCTTTCACAGTTGTTATCCTTTAAAATTTGGGATAAATTGAACTCAATATTTATTTCATAAAAATCATAAGAAAAATCAAATACACATATGCTTCTTTTAAATTTCTTTAACAAATAACTAATGAATAATAGCCTATCAAGCCACTGAGAAAAATTTGACATTTTCAGCCATACAAATTACATAGGAATATTACATATTTTGTTTCTCAAACTAAAGGTGGYGCCTATATAACTGATATTTTGGTCTGTTATACAGTGGAAGTGTTACCCCAGTTGAGCCTGGCACAGCTCTTGGTGCTTTTGATGGGGAATTTAGCATGGATTTGGCTGTAAAGATAGGAACTTCAATGAGAGAAAGGAAGAGCTTAAAGGAACCTTCTTTGAGAGGACTTTTCAGTCCATAAAGTTCTGTCATGCCTTATTCAGACTTGAGTTTTTCTGGTTGTAAATTAATTCTGAAAATAGATTTTGTTCAAGAAGTTACTACCCAGATATTTTAAGCCTTCCTTCCTCTGCTTGGAAAATTATCCAAAAAGCTCAAAGTTCAATTATAAARGAAGGGTTACACCTTACTTTTTTGCCAGTGCAAAGTACCCTGTGAATATGTGATTCCTTCTTTGCAAAAATCTCCTCKTGGTATTATTCAATATCTTATGCAGTAAATTTTTCCAGTGCCCTGCTGATTCCCTTGGATYAAAATCAACTGACTGTCATTAAAATATACAGCTTGAGTATATTTTGAGGTGTCATTCCCCAGCAGATTAAATTCTGTAGTTGGTCATAAATTCTGTGCTGATAAAACTTCTGAGTATGAACCTTTATAAGATGTTGCTTTAAGCACATCCAGGTATATCCATGATAATCCCAGCCCCTTAATTTTTACAGCAGCATAAATCTGGAGCACATCCTCTGCTGCTTTCCAGGGAGCAAACACTGGGTGTGATTTAGGCAGCAACAGCAGGAAAACCCTCACAGCTTCTACCTAATTGTCAAGGAATTCAAATCGAGGGGCAAAAAGCTCTTGCTGTGGTATAATGTTGGCTTGTGTGTTCTGTTTTCTAGGTCAAGATGTTGTTTTCAAGTGCCTTGGRGAGAATATTCTTCAGAATGCCTTTGAAGGCTACAATGCTTGTATCTTTGCCTATGGGCAAACAGGTTAGTCCCAGAGTCAGGGAATAGTGTTCCCTCCAAAGGTGTTGTATTCTTTCCGCAGCTCTTGTGACATTGTTGGAGGAGAAATACCTTCTAATGTAGATAAGAAATGTTTTCCTCTTTTGTAACATCAGATATGAGGTGGGCAGGACGAGAAGTAAGGTTTTGTTGCTGCTGGCTACCCTTATTTCTCACACTTCCTATGATAATCTTTGGCATGACCATGATCGTCCTTGAGCTCAGAGCATTGCTCAGATTTTTTGTCTCTGTGCTTAAAATAATCTTGAATTGTCATTTTAATGTAATATTTAAAGAGTAATATGAAGAGTTTTCTCATTAGTGGCTTGTCATCTATGGTAAGGCTGTATCTACCTAAAAGCTCTCCAGCACCCTGAACCAAATTTATCTTTTTCGTTTTCCTTTTAATTAAAATAATCTTTAGCTCAGTGGCGTTTGGGTTACTTTAAAGCAGAAAACTGAAAAAATACCTTTCACTG
Source organism: Cardinalis cardinalis (assembly GCA_014549065.1). Classification (NCBI taxonomy): domain Eukaryota; kingdom Metazoa; phylum Chordata; class Aves; order Passeriformes; family Cardinalidae; genus Cardinalis; species Cardinalis cardinalis. The sequence goes on along the minus strand of JACDOX010000154.1, from coordinate 471,158 downwards.
AAATAAAAACAAATAAAAATTTAAGCTCTTTATTTCCTATCAATATTCTGCACAGCAGGAACCTTTGTTGCATGTTCTCTAATCACAACTTCCTTCACACAGGGTCTGGGAAATCCTACACCATGATGGGTACTGCTGATCAGCCTGGATTAATCCCTAGACTTTGCAGTGGACTCTTTGAAAGAGCACAGAAAGAAGAAAATGAAGAGCAGAGTTTCAAAGTGGAAGTATCCTACATGGAGATTTACAATGAGAAAGTCAGAGATCTCCTTGACCCCAAAGGGTGAGGAATTTGTGTGTGAATGGCACTGTAGAATTTGTCCTACACTCTTCCTTTACATAACCAGTTTGCCTTAATGGATCCCATCTAAAACATTTGCCTAGGATGGCTTGTGCTGCTTCCTGATCTCAGCATCTCTTCATTATAAATCAAAATAAAGTAGCAAGACTAAAAGCCTGTAGTAAATGTACCTTTTGTGAAGTGACAACACTGTCCTGTGTCAGCTTTTTATGTGTTATAAAGCTTTTTTTGTGTTTGCGTTCTGCCCCTTGCTCTGTGCTTCAGTGGGTATTTGTGAGACCATCCTGTTTGAGATGTGTCAGTGAGAAATGGACTTTGTGTAAATGTTGTCTTAAGTCAGTCATGTGCTTATAAATCCCTTTTTTTTCCCCCAACCAGAAGCCGTCAGTCATTAAAGGTTAGAGAACACAGTGTTTATGGCCCTTACGTAGATGGCCTATCCAAACTAGCTGTTGCTAGCTACAAGGTAAGGATCAACTTTATGAAAGGCTTATCTTCACATCCTAAACACCAGGTGCTGTCCCTTAAGCTGGACAGAACTACTAAAATGCTCCTTATCAGTAATCTTGGAGCAAGAGAGCTGCAGATTGTTGTGATGTGATCCCTGGGGAGAGCAGGGCTGAGAGCAGAAACTCCCTTCATCTTGTGCTGCTCAGTAATTCTGGAAGTAATTCAGCTGCTGAATGGAACAGATTTCCTCTCAGCATTAGGATGAGTGCAGACTGTCATGAGAAAGTGTTCTGTGATTAATGACAGGCCCAGGATTAAGCAGAGGCAGGCTCTCAGTGCCCCACTGTGTCACTTTTTGCCTGTCATGCTCTACTCAGTAATTTCCCTTCCCAGTAGCCCTGGGAATTATGAACTAATGGTTGTTTACCAAGCAAATACTTGAGAGCAGCACATGAAACTGGCTTGCAGGACAGTAAATGTTTATATGTGCATTCACAAAGTGCCCTGTTTTTTAAGGTGCTTTAACTTGCTGTGGTGAAAATGGATAAATATGGGATGGAATCTGTCAGCATAACCAAAACAGGAAAACAGTGCAATTGCAGTTTCTCCAGGTGTTCATCCAGCTCTCCGTGGTGGTTTCTGCTAAGACAGGACACATTTCATGCTTTGCCTTTCCATGTTGCCCAGCAGCTTTTTGTAATCCAGAATTTGGAGTCAGTGGTCTGTGGTGGTCCTTTGTTTGACTGTTTATTTGAGTTGTTTTAGCATCACCCAGCTAGAGATGCAGAAATAGAAGTTTAGCCCAAGATCCCGAGGTTTTATCTATTTTACACAATTGCTGTGAAACCCCAAAGCAGGGGAGCTGCACCTTTCTCAAGCATCACAACAGATCAAAGCACTTAATAAACTCTTAAAATTTGGAGGAATATAATGTCCTGTTCAGCATGGTTCTGTTTTATAAACCTCTGAGCCTTCTGTCAGTATTCCAGATCCTCAGACCATGACAATTTGAGGCTAAAATGTGACAGGGTTCAAACACAAATTGCTGTTCCTCACKTCTTTCTCTGCTTTTGAGTGTTGCTGTGTGCAGCCAGGTGCATTATTTTTGTTGATAATTTAATATCAAGGTTGAGGAGTGGGTGAAGTCATGACACTGTGGAGTTTCTAGAGTCAAAAAACTTTGATTTTTTTCCATCACATTTTTCTCAATAAACAAATGGGAGGCTTAGCAAGAAAATGCTGTATTTGACCAAGATGAGCTGATTTTTGGAGGTGATTGAAAAGGGTGTCAATGCAGATATACTCATGGCTGTGAAAATTGTATTTAGGACATTGAGTCCTTGATGTCTGAGGGCAACAAATCCCGGACAGTGGCTGCCACCAACATGAACGAGGAGAGCAGTCGGTCCCACGCAGTCTTCAAGATCATCCTCACCCACACCCTCTATGATGTGCAATCAGGGGTAAGAAAATCCAGCTGCAAGCTCCAAATGTCAGGCTGGGACGTGTCTCTTGCTTCAATGTATTTCACAGGAAAACAAACACTTCTTTGGAAGCAGCAGTTTGTAATACAGGCTAAACATAAAGTAGGTGAAAAATAGAAATACACCTGAGTGTACCTTTGGTGATCCAAATGGATCTCCAAATGTATACTCGTGGTTATTTAATGCAAATTGAATAACCTCGTCATTATTTAATGCAAATTGATATAAATTACCAGCTTTCTAAATTAATGCAAATTTGTTTAAATTATCAACTTTCTAAATTGAAAAAAATGCTACTTTTAAATATTTTGCATTGAATGGCATTAATGCTTTTATGTGTAAATATTCAATATTGAAAAAGCATTTAAAGCTGCAAATATTTTAATTTATGTTGCCTTATACGTAAATATGCCTTGGAGAGGTGCATGAAATACTTTATGGCAATATTATTAGTCCCTCACAGAAAATGGTGATAAACTGGAATTGAAAGAAGTATCTTTAAACTTCATTGATAAATTCTGTGCTTGRATAATTATTTAATGTTTTCAAAGCCCTGGAGAAATTTTGAGTGTCCACAGAGCAAATCTGAGCCTAAATATTGGAAAGCATAATGAAGCATAATGAAAATTTGGGCTTTCTTTCATCATATTTTCTCAGTTTCCACAAGTCTTCTTATCCACACAATTTTCCTCATTCTTTATTTGGATTTTTTTCCCCWTTGCACTTTAAATCAGCATCATACTGTGCTGATCTTTTTTTTATTTTTCCATATTTTGTCATTCCAGTTTTGCTGTGGCTCTTGTGCATGCTTTTCATACCTGATTTTTGTGGGGTCCTGCTCAGCCTGGATGCAGAGTGCTTGTKACTGTCCATGTTCTCTGCACCTTCTAGTGACCCCTGTGTGAACTTCTGCCACACATTTCCCTGTTCTCCCATCTGCTGCTTCTTTCAGTCCTGGAAGTGGCACATTCCAAGATCACATCATATTTTGATAGRTTTAGGGTGTAATTTTTGAGAACTTACTGATTTTAATTATCCCGTTCATTTATGGGGATGCAGCACTTTGTATTTGGGATCCTGGGGTGCTGAAGGTGCAGAKGCTGCAGAAGAACATGATGTGAGCAAGCTGTTCTCAAAGACAGTTGACTCTTCAATTTCAAATTGATTTAGGGGGTTCATGGAGTGTTTCAGAATGTCATTTTGGGTCAAATGAGGTGAAAGGATTTGTAACAAAATGTGCATTACAGGTTTAAATACTCACATAGCTAGGATTGTGTTCCAGGAGGCTGATGAGGATAAAGGAGACTTTGCAATTGTGATAGTTTATGTAAATTATAACATGCTTCTCATCAGGTTCTTTCCTGGTCACTGAGAAACAGAAGAAACTCTGGTATAAAATCTGAGGATTTTAGGAGACTGTTTTCAAGATGGGATTGTGAACCTCATGTCTCTGCTTGTGACTCCCTTGCCATAACTCTGAATTTTTCATGGTTCAGCCCTTCTTTAGTGTGCTCTCCTCTGGAGATTTCTGAGATATTTGAAAGTATCAGAGTACCTGACTTCACTGYTGTTTCTGAAGCAGCAGGTAGTGACCTAGCACAGGGCACTGTTCAAATCCAGCCATTCTCAGAGGGGTTGGAACARGAGTTTACACCAAAAATGAAGTTTGATTGCTGTTGTAAAATACATCAAACAGTGTAACTTGGTTGGTGACCTAACAGGGGCTGTTCTCTGGTTCCTTCCCCAGACATCAGGTGAGAAGGTGGGCAAGCTCAGCCTGGTGGACTTGGCAGGTAGTGAAAGGGCAACTAAAACTGGTGCTGCAGGAGACAGGCTGAAAGAAGGAAGCAACATTAACAAGTAAGACTTTGAAATTGTTTGTTTTCCTTATGTCATCACCATTTCCTGCTAAATACAGCCTACTTGTAAAACAATCTGAAGCTACTGTAGTCAATTTTCTCATTTTCTTCTCTCTGTTTCTCCTTCTGACATGCAGTATTCTTTGATATGGGAATGAGATCTCCATCTTTTCAAAAATATTTTTGTTCCTGCAGTTTCCATGAATTTCATTGTGAAAACCTGAYTATTAAGACTGAAAACATACTGAAAAAAATAAGAGTGGAGCTTTTGTGAAGAAAGAGTGATCAAAATTAAACTAGGAATTTTTTCCTCAGAGCRTGTTTTCAGAGAGAAAGTCACTGTCTAAATATGCATTTGACTTATGAATATTTACCCTTGTTAATGACTGTTTGTGTTCTCTGGGCAGATCCCTCACAACTCTGGGGCTGGTTATTTCTGCCCTGGCAGATCAGGCTGCTGGCAAGAACAAGAACAAATTTGTTCCATATCGTGATTCTGTGCTCACTTGGTTACTTAAAGTAAGTAAGGGTTATTTTTTTTAATCTTCTTTTTAAAAGTTAAATAAAAGAGAGGAAAAGGGGAGAAGAGTCTCATTGAATGAAGTCAAAATTCTRTGCTTTTTGCCTCATTTTCTGGGTTTGATGTTAACCAGAATTGTCTTTGGAAAATGAGCTGGATGCAAGCCATTAATATCTCTGCAGACTAAATATGTGTCTTCTGCTGACCTGCAATGGCCTAAGGATTAAGGAACTTCAAAAATAAAATTAAAAGCAGTGTATATTTTATGGGTCAGTGTAAGTACAGCTTCACACACAACCTTGGGGCTAATTTAATTTGGGTTATTTCTGCATACAGCTGATTTTACATCCTGGTATGCTCAGCTCTGAAGATGTTGATTAAGACAATTACCTTTTCCTAATTGTCTAATTTAGTTGTTAAGATATTTTACTTTTGTCAGCAGAGTTTAATTGCAGAGTATTATCCCAGTTACAGTCTGAGGAACAGGTCAGGAGACTTCAGAGATGCTGTTCATGTGAAATGAGCAGTTAAATCGTTTTCTGAGCTGTACAGGACTCTTATTTGGTCTTTTTTTTGGGGAAAAAGGAGTGTTTCATGGTGTCACTTGGATGAACATTTGTACAGTCTAAATGAAGAAACCCAAATTGTTAAATATGAGATCTATATAAGTCAATTTTTTTCCCCTTGTGCTCTATTTAGTTATTATCCAGAAGCAATTGAGATATTTATTGGTAGAAAGAAATAATCTGAGAAGAAAGTGATTTGTGGCATCACCAGCCTTTCTTTGTCCTCTTCCTTTTTTGTAGGTGATCTGGCCATACTTTGTTGTCTTGGCTTCCCCAGCCTTTCTTAGCAATGTTTTTAGGGTTGTTTAAATTTCACATCCCTGGGATTTAACTGCACATGTGGAAAGAAAAAGACAAAGTGACTTGCATGTTGTACAGCAGTGTGGAGATTAAAAAAAACCAACACATTTTTCCTTACACAGGTTTGAAAACAAAGTTGAAATCAATGCTTAAGTAAAACAAAATCCCTGCTCCTGTAACCTCTTGACACACAAACCTTTCTTTTTCTCAGTGCTGCCTTTTAATGGACCTTTTAGCCTGACTTGTGAAATTATTTATCCCTAACAGATCTGGACATCGAATAGCCACATAAAAATCTGAATGGCACAACACAAACAGTGTCTGAATAAAACAAGTTCTCACAGCACAGTGTTGCACTGAGGCTTTTTTAGTGTTTAAATACATTTTTGCCTGTCTATATTTACAGAGTTTTTACTCTCACTTAGAAGAAACAAATTATTTTTTTTGGCTCTCTGCAATTYGGCAACAAAGCCACTGCACAGCTTCACTTCACCCCGATGCACTCCAGGTTCCTGATGTGGCTGCAGCAGGGTGRAAACCTCCCTGATGAATTTCCAGCCTTGTTGGAATTAGTTCTGCTGCTCCGTTTCCAAACAAATCCAGGGAGCAGACTGCAATTCCTGTTCAGCACCTGTCTGAGGCATTGTGGCCACGGTGCCGCCGGCCGGCCGCGGCGCAGGAACGGGAGCCCACTTTTGTTTTGCCTCCTTTCAGGCAAACCCCCTTTGTGTCCAACATCAAGGCTTGGGGGCTTTTGGRGTTTTTTAACAAACAAGCTCTCATTGAAGCTTTGTTTTGAAAGGGGGAACATTTAATTTTTTTCTTTTTTTTTAATTAGAGATCAAAGGAGGGATTTATTCATTTAAAGGGGCCTGTTTGGAGAAGCCATGAGATGGTGGGCTGTTGAATTGCAGGCAACCCCAACAAGGGAAGAGATGAGAATCTTGACTTTATGCTTCAGAAGGCTAATTTATTATTTTATGATATATATTATATTAAAAGAAAATTATATATTAAAACTATACTAAAAGAATAGAAGAAAAGATTTCATCACAAAGCTAGCAAGGAATAGAAAGGAATGATAATAAAATCTTGTGACTGACCAGAGAGTCCGAGACAGCTGGACTGTGATTGGCCATTAATTAAAAACAACCACATGAGACCARTCAAAGATGCACTTGCTGCATTCCACAGCAGCAGATAATCATTGTTTACATTTCATTTCTGAGGCTTCTCAGCTTCTCAGGAGGAAAAATCCTAATGAAAGGATTTTTCATAAAATATGTCCGTGACAGTGGGCTGAGCTTTCTCCCTGGCTTTCAACTTGTAATTATGATACCTAAGCAGACTAAATGTGTTCTAACTGCAGGAATATCTGTCATAGAGTGTCTCTCCAGAAATCTGAGAAGTCAATTCAGAAGACCTCAAGATCTGACACTTTTTGCTAAATTTTGTTAAGGATTTTAGACAAAAGTGCCAGGTGAAAAATATCATTGCTTGAGCAGTGGCATCAGGTTATATGCAGGGAGCAAAATAGCTTTGTCAGTTCTGTAACTTCTGGTTTTAATCARATTGTATTGGCACAAACATCTTGTTTTCCCATGTTAATCAGAAGCCTGATGGCTGCTATTAAAAATACAATTTCTGAGCTCTACATTTTGAGTTGTTTTCACAATAATCTTACTGCTAGAGGAGAAAAAGCTAGTTAATTCTTAGAAATAACTTTTATATTTCCATTCTGTCTCTCTTAACACATGCTAGCCCAGTCTTGCCAGGCTGGTTTACAGACTCTTTTCACTAATTGACTGGCTGATTTGCTATTTTTTCACCTTTCTTGCTTATCGTTAAAGAAACCAGTGAAATCAGCACATAGGGTTTATACATAAAACTTTATCAGACAGTCTGGCATTGGGCTTGAATTGCTACAAGAGGGACTTTGCCCAGTTTATAATGGGTGTATTGTGGGTTCTGGTGTATCACTGTTACAGCGTTCTCAGCTGCCTCTGCAGCAGAGCTGCAATTCAAATAATGAATTCATCTTGTTTTGGAGCTAATTAGTGCAGTGAAGGACATTCCCAAAGTGCAAACAGTTAAGGCTGGATTTGGAAGGGGAGTACCTGGCCAGCTCCCTGCCAAACTCCAGCTTTTTATGCAGAGCAGGAATTGCAGTTGCAGGGTGTCATTCCTAATTTTTGGCCAGGAAATCTCATGGAATGATTCATTAGTGCTCCTGTTAGTCTTAAAGTTTTCAGTTAAAAAAAAAAATTTCTGTGGTACAGAGGGGTCCCTCCCAAGCCGTGGATTAATTTAGAATAAACACTGGCTAATCCTTGGATGAGTAAAGTCACGGTGAGATCAGTCAGCAAGCTGTTCCTTTTTGCTGATTTCTGTATAAATACACTTACCTGCCTGTGCTGACTGTGTTGAACACTATAAATATACAGAGATTTATGTTTCATATGAGTTCCATGCCCTTTTGCATGACCAGAGACAGCCAAGTGCTGCCGACAGCCTGACTGCTGTCAAACTGGTTTAGGCATCACGCCGCCAAAAGGAGTCTTGGGGAAATACTTAAAGGGGCATTTTAATGATTGCTGGGGAAAGCTTCACGTGTGTTTTGGAACTGAAATGGTTTGACAAGTAGCTAATGCAGTCAGATTGTTCTAATGGCAACGCCTGACCTACATTTCATGGGTTATTGAAGATGAAAATTAAGAGCGTGGTTTGTCTCAGAAAGGGATAATGGGTTAAAAACAAACAAACATAAAAAACCCCACCACAAAATTCCAAACAAACCAAAGTAACCAAACTGCCAAACAGAAAAAAAAACCTGCTGCACAATTTAAACTAGAATRTTTTATCTTCATGTATCTATATTTGGCTGAAATTGTAAACCATAATCTTATGGTCAATAAAAAAAATTAATCCTTCATTCCTTGCTTCCTTCCTTGTTTCATGCCCTTCTCTCTCARCCRAATTCMAGGAGGATAATTTCTTACATAACTCAGTTTAGATTTGTGAGTTGTGCCAGTGGGAGGAAGGGAAGGGCCCCAATCTGAATGTTTATAGGAGTAAAATCAGCTATATTGTTTATGAACAGATATCTCAGTAATTTATTTCTTGAAGACATCTGTCTTCTGTTCTTTAATATGAGATAATCTGAATTCATCATGGTTTTTCCTGAGCTCCCTTAGTGGCATCTGAGAAGCTCAGTGCTGAAGTGTTTACATTTTGGTTTGTAAACCTAAGCAGAAAACATAGAAAGAAAACTTTGAATCCTTTACCAAGCCCTGTAAAGCTCAAAACAGGACCTTTTTCGGGTTCCTGTTGAAAATAAAAAAGCCAAGAATGCCGAAATCCAAGAGCGACATTTCCCAAACGAGCTTTCAAAAACAAACATTGAAAATTGCAACCTTTTCTTGACTCACACGGCTTAAACTCTTAACCCAACAAACCAAAATAAAAATATTGATTCTAAACCACCCCTCCCAAACCTTCCAGGACAGCCTTGGGGGCAACAGCAAGACAGCCATGGTGGCCACGGTGAGCCCGGCGGCCGACAACTACGACGAGACGCTGTCGACGCTGCGCTACGCGGACAGRGCCAAGAACATCGTCAACCACGCCGTGGTCAATGAGGACCCCAACGCCCGCATCATCCGCGAGCTCCGCGAGGAGGTGGAGAAGCTGCGGGAGCAGCTCACCAAGGCTGAGGTACAAACCTGAGCCTTGCAAATCAGAAAACCCCCACCCAGGCTCAGCTGGCTGTACAGAAGGAATTTGTCGTGGTTTGAAAAGACAGGTGCCTGCTAAGGAAGGCAGGATCATCCCTTGAAATGAGAAATGTAAACTCCTTCCCTCTGAATTGTTATGGTTTTGGATTTAAGGGGCTCTCAGGCAAAGAGATGGGAGTAGGAATAACAGTTCTTTACTAGGAAAATTTAAAAGAAATACAAATGTAATAGTACAAAAAGAAAATACTACTGACAGAGTCAGAATATGAGCTGACACCCTGTAGAGCTTAGCCAACACTGCAGAAGGAATTTGTCTTGGTTTGAAAGACAGGTGTCTGCTAAGCAAGGCAGGAGAATCCCTTGAAATGGGAAATGCAAATGCCCTCCCTCCTAATTGTTATGGTTTTGAAATTAAGGGGCTCTCAGGCAAAGATATGGGAATAGGAATAACAGTTYTTTACTAGRAAAATTTAAAAGAAATACAAATGCAATAGTACAAAAAGAAAATACTACTGACAGAGTCAGAATACAACCCAACACCCTGTGAGTCAGGGTGTTGGCAGCAGTCCARTTAAATGGAGGCTKCAGTCCTCCTGGAGTGACAGATGTGGTCCTCCTGTAGAAAGGTGTAGTTTTCCTCTGAAGGTCTAGTGGTGGTGTGGGGGGCCTGGTTTTCCTCTGGGAATCCAGTGGGAAAAGGCTGCCTGTGGTGTTGCAAACCTCAGATTATATCCAGGTAGGAATGTTTGGCTCCTCCCCCTGGGTGGAGCATCTCCCAATGGGATGATGGAATTTTATCAGTCGTGCAGTCCCACTCAATGACCCATTAACAAAAGATATTTCCCAGAGGGAGGATTGGTTATAGAAGACATAAAGAAAAACTGCCCAATTAACAGAAGATAACTACCCCACTTTCAACCGATGGCAGATAGAATACACACACCCAGCCACATCTTGTAACCTAAGACAGAATKCCATGAGGGAATGTTGCAGGGTGTCCAAGGGATGCTTCCATCTCCCTTTATATAACATTTTTACATTTTTCCATGTGTCCATCTTGAAACACAGACMTTCATTGAGATACTGGGCACCTTGTTGAGCATTCTTGGTTTTCTTCTGTGAAGCAGAGGGCATGGAGGCATGGATAGTTTCAGTTAAAACAGGGGGGTTTTTAGGCAGAGCTCTGCTGATACATTTTAAGAATTCAGCATGGCCACATCCTGTGAGATGTGACTTCACTTAAATAAAGTTCTCTTGCCGGTTTCCAGCTGTTGAATCTCTCACAGGCTCTAGACAATATCCCTCTACAACTCCCTGAAGGGAAGTTGGAGCCAGGTGGGGGTCAGTCTCTTCTCCCAGACAGACAGTGACAGGATGGGAGGACACAGCCTTAAGCTGCCCCAGGGGAAATTTAGGCTGAAATTAGGAAAAAATTCTTCACAAGAAAGAGTGATTGAGCGTTGGAATGAGCTGCCCAGGGAGGTGGTGGAGTCACCATCCCTGGAGGTGTTTAAAAAAAGACTGGATGTGGCACTCAGTGCCATGGATTAGTTGATAAGGTCGTGTTAGGTCATAGATTGGAGTCTGTGATCTTCAAGGTCTTTTCCAACCTATTCTGTGATTGCTTCTGGAGTGAAATTTCAAGAGAAACATGGTGTAAATGTTAGATGAAGGCCAAGAATTAGTGTAATTCTGAATTCTGTTTCCAAAGGGACAAACCAATGGTGATGTAATCYCTGTGGTTTGCAGTTCAGAGAAATTATGATTACAACATTTGCATCATGAGGTATGCAGGGAATGCTGGCTGTGATACTGCAAATGGCTTGTGGATTTTGGACTCTTCTCATTTGAGCTGCCTAATGTGCTAAGCATCCACCGTGTGTGGATCAGTTTCTTTAAGGTGTCTCAAGTTAAATATCATAATATTAAATATCTAGAAATTCCTCTAAAATATCAGCCACAGACTTAACAGTAGTCTGAGAGTTGCAAGTGATCCCCATTTGTTTCATTTTTTAGTATTACTCCCAAAATAATGGCAGCTGTCCAAAGTAATGAACTAGTGTTTCCTAAGGATGAAATAATAAATATTTCATTTCCCAAGTATTAAAATCCCACCCTAGTTGTCATCCCAGTGGCATTGACAAAGAGCAGGGAAAAGCCAGAGCAATTTGCTGTTAAGAGGCTGCACAGTAAAGGTCAAACCCCACATTCACAGCCTTGTGCTCCTTTCAGTTCATTACATTTGTTGTCCATCTAATTGTTCTTCCAGAAATGTGCATAAATAACTTCCTGAAGTGAACAAAAGCACTGACTCATTATGACARGTTACATTTTCAAGGCTCATTTCCAGATATAGAAGTTGCCAAGTTGTGGGCTCTGGGTTTTATTTGCCTTTTGGTGTCAGTGTCCTTTTCTCTCCTGAACAACCAGGACAGAACTTGACAGTTGACTTTCTCCTCACAGAGTATGGAATTATCCTCTTTTCCCCTTTTCTTTTATAATTCATGCATTTTGATTTTTTTTTTTGGTTGGAATTAGCATCATGTTTTAATTTGTCTGTGCCAAAGTCACCAGCTTATCCTGCCTGAGCTGGGAATTCACCTGCTTCCAGCAGAGAAGCAGCCTGTGGGTCTGGGGTCAGGCTGGGCCCATTTCTTTGAGGTTTATTTGGGCATGAGGAGAGTTACCCAGATCATTGTGCATCTGAAATGTGTGAAAATGTTCACTAATTGTCCAAAGAAATTGACAAATTAAACCTTGCAAGTATCTGGGCTTCATCATTCTGCCCTGGTAGTGTCCCCCCTTTGCCCTGATCATGATTTTTCTGGTATTATGAATTTTTGTTTGGGAAATTGCCTTGGCTTCACTTCCCTTCCTGTGTGGAATTCACAGAATCATGGAGTGGTTTTGGGTTGGAAGGCACCTTAAATCTCATCCTGTGCCACTCCCTGCCATGGGCAGGGACACCTTCCACTAGCCCAGGTTGCTCCAAGCCCTGTCCAGCCTGGCCTTGGACACTTCCCAGGGATCCAGGGGCAGCCACAGCTGCTCTCCCTGTGCCAGGGCCTCCCCACCTTCCCAGCCAGGAATTCCTTCCCAGTATCCCACCCAATCCTGCCCTCTGTCCATGAGAAGCCATTCCCCTTTGTCCCTCCAGACCCTTGTCCAAAGTCCTTCTTCCTTTTACCCCATATTTAGGTATTTAAAGCAGAAAAAAACCCACACAGGACACGTCAGCTGACATTCCTRGACTGTTGTGTCCTGAGGCAGAGGAAACTCCTGTCTTAAAACAGGGTTTTCCAATCCTGGCACTTGCTTCTTTTCTTGAAGGAGCTGCAGTGTAATGAGGCCACTCTTTGATCTGGATTCCTGTGAGGAGTTTTGGGTTTGTGGTAAGGAAATGTCTGATGCTGGAGGACGATGCTCCCATTGTTTAATTGGCATTGCATAAATGCCAACCAGCCAAACCCATGTTCCTCATTAGCAGTAATGAAATAATGACAAGAGGAAGTCCACAGGCTTTTTGAGCAAGGTTTGTAGAGGAGGAAAGGCCAGTATGGAGATGGAAGTTTAAAAATCACAGAATAGTTTGAGTTGGAAAGGACCTTTTAAAGCTCTTCTAGACCAGCCCYCTGCCATGGGACACCTTCCACTATCCCAGGGAGCTCCAGGCTCCATCCAGCCTGGCTTTGGACATTTCCAGGGATGGGRGGAYGCTGCTACTCTTTCAGTTTTTGGGGTGTTTCATGGGTGGCTGTGGGAGTATCTTCTTAAGGTAGTCTGTGTTTAGAACATGGSCTTTTGAATATTTCACCAGACAAAATCAGAGCTGTGGCAAATTAGCAAGAAAATGGAATTTCAGTGTCCAGAAGCACATTGTAAAGCTTCCTTTTGTATTCACTCTGTAAACTGCATGTAGAAATGCAGAGGTGCATAACCAGAAGAGTTGCATTTTTCCTATAGAAAAAATAATACATCAGGCCATTTAAAAATGAGCAATAAAAACGTTTTGTGGCATGGCAGAGTACTGAGATGTGAGGTGTCATTTTGAGAGCTTGACAGCTGAGGGGACACAGCCAGAGCAGCAGGATCTTTAAAAACAAAACTAATTTTGGTATGAGTCACTTGGAATGTAGAGATAAGATTAGTTTCTATGTGAGTATCTTTGTGCAAATCTGCCAGTATCATGTAATTGGTTTGTGTTGAAGCACATAAAATCCACGTTTACATCTGTACTTGAAACTAATTAAAAGAACTTTTGGGTGGATTCTGCCTTTACGTGCAATGTGTGTTTTTAAGACCCCTATACTTACTGCTAAGTGTGCCTTGAAAAATGAGTCATGTTGCCTTTATTCATTCCCCCATCTGTGTGGCTGCAGAGGGAAAAAACACAGAACACAACAAGCTTTTCTTGTTTCATTTGCTTTTATTCCTGCAGGCTATGAAATCACCAGAATTAAAAGAACGATTGGAGGAATCAGAAAAGTTGATTCAGGAGATGACCGTGACCTGGGAAGAAAAATTACGAAAAACTGAGGAGATAGCTCAGGTTTGCTGCTTTCTTTCCTGCTTCCCTGCCCCCATTTTTTATGAAAAATAGGTTTGTTTTCTTTGTCTGTCAGTTCATAGAGGTTGTCTGAGTCTCTCCCCACATTTATGGGTAAGTAGGTCAAGCTTGCTGCCCTTTTGAAAAGCTTCACTTAATTCCTGTGATAGATGGGTGCCTCCCAGATTACCACTCCAGTGACAATAATAAATTGTCACTGTATGCAAATGGAGAAGTTATTTAACAAAAAAAAATTAAATAATCCACAGATGAGAGGATTACAGGGGTTTTTATATTCTTCAGGCAATAAAATTGTTTGTGATGAGGGAGCATTGGAAGCATTCAGTGCAAGGTTATGGACTGAGTGCCTCAATGCACCAGGCAAAGGGCATTCAGAATGATAAAAAATAGAGCTGTTGAGAATCTCTGTGTGTTTTAATAGCTCCTAAACTGATATTTAGAGCCTCAGACCATAACAGGAGATGATTACCTTGGAAAAATGATGCAGGTCACCACAGTTGTTGCTTGGCACTCCTGGTTCTTCCCACATAAATGCTGATGTATGTATTTGCAGAGGGGAGCTTTGGAGGGGGAGGACTGTGGGGAGGTGATGAATAGTGTGTAATAAATAAGGGGAGAATGGAACCTCTGGTACAAAGCCCTCTTGTAGATGCCACAATCAGAATAGACTGTGTTGACTTTGGTTTTAAAGATCCATTGTAAGAAGTGCTGCCTGTGACTATGAGGGCTTCCTGCCTTTCAGTGCAATTCCTCCCTGTGTATAAGAGTGGAAAAAAAATAAAATAAAAAATAATAATAGTAAAAAAATCCTGCTCTTATCCTACACAATAGTTTCTAKGCTTTGTATGTGTGAGGAGGTTGAAAAACTGAAGTAATGGGTTCAGCTCTTCAGACTAAATGTGCCTTGATGTCTGCTTTAGCTCTCTGCCTTTCTGTCTCTAAATTCCCAGCCTGGTAGGATGTTTCAGAGCTGAGAGTTTCATGAGCCTTGAAAAGGGGTATTTTTTCCAGAGAAGAGATAAGGACAAGTGTTTGTGCAGCACAGGCTGTTCCAGGACTGTCTGGAAGCCACTCTGTCACTCCCCTCCTCACCTGGACRGGGCAGAGAAGGTGTAACAGGAGGTTCCTGGTCCAGATAAGGACAGGGAGAGATGAATCATCCATTACTGTCACAGGCAAAACTGATTTGACTGGGAAAAATTAGTTTAATTTGTTACCAATCTGATCAGAGTAGGGTAATGAGAAATAAAAACTAAATCTTARAACACCTTCTCCACTCTTCTCTTTTTTTCCCAGGCTCAACTTCACTCCTGGTTTTCTGTTTCCTACCCCCAAGTGGGACAGAGATATAGGGAAAGGGGGCTGTGCTCTGTTCTCCACATGTTGTATTTGCTGCATTTTCATCTGTCTGTCAAATTGTGTCAGGGTACAGAGGAAGGATGGAGGGATATTTGTAAATCTTTGWGGAAAGGATGATTCCTAATAGAGAGCAAGGACCATCAAAGAAGCATCAGTAAGAATTCAAAGCCTTAAACATCAGCCACATGAACAGACTATTTTTTACATTTTCAGTGAAAAATTTCAGTGAAAAATTTCAGCATTTGATATACTTCTGATGTTTTTTTCAGCGTTTAAGTTAATTAACATTAGGTCTTGAGAAAAAAAATTAACAGGAACTGGCTCTTTTTCTCTCAGTTAATCCTATGAGATTCACATTTGTGGGCCAAGTTCTCCTTAGGGCAACATGTGCTTTATCTCTGTAGATAATGAGGATTTTTGTGAACTTCAGAGCCTGGCACTGGTGATCGGAAGAGAGATMTTTGACATCACACTGCAGTTTCTCCTCTGTTCTTTGTTTTCTCTCTCTCTCTCACACACACACATGACTTTCCCTTACAAGGACATCRTGTTGTGTTTGTAAGCCTGCGTGGAGACAGGGAACAGAAAATCAAGAGCGAGTTGTGCCATTTCTTTGCAATTTTAATCTTGATTAGACCTGGTACAGTTGAGCAGGGAATGATCCTGAATATTGTGACATACTCAGTTTTTAAATATAAAGCACACTGATAGGTAAAGATAAACATTCCAGGATTATTCCTACATCATCTAATTGGGTTTTTTTAAAAGTCTCAGCAGCACTGGGAAAGCAGTTTAGGTCTCTGGCATGGTTTTTTTGCTTATTAATTTCACTCTCTCCTTTTCTGCTTCCCCCAGTAATCCCATGAGGACTCATATTTATTTCTAATTTTTTTGTTGTTGTTGTTGCAGACAGTGAGTCTCACTTCAGTTTCTCTCTGCTCCTGGGAACAATTCTCAACTTTTTTATCCCAGTGGATGTTTTTTTTTGTAGAATAACCCCTTTCTGTTTCTAAGTCAGAAATGTTTAATGTTCCTCTTTCACTGTTCTGGTCTCACCCAAACCCTTCCCTTTGAGAGATGGACATTTTTTGCACAGTAATGCTTTGTTGGGCATTTCTATGAAGTCTTTTGACAAGAACAAAACACCATCCAAAATGCTGCTATTCTTGTTCAGCAGGAAGTGTTCTTTGCATTACTTAAATAGCAGGTTGCCAGTTTTTTGTCATTTTGATTGCTCTGGAACAAAGGATAGACATGGAGTTTGGCTTGGCAAGGATTTAACTTAACTTCTTGCTTTTTAGCTGGAAAGGGAGAATAAAGGGCTCTAGAGATGGCTTTGTGGTAGCATTTTGCCGTTCCAGTGAGGTCATGGAGATGCTCTGCAGTGCTGCAGGAGGCTGCTCCCAGCTGCTTTCATTTCCCACTGGGAATATGGGAATGTGTGGCACCAAAGCACGGAGCCGCAGGAGGAATCGCAGATACCCCTGAGCAGAGCTTGGTACAGCTGAACCTTCTGTGCCTCACCTGTTGCAGAAGAAGGAATTTCCTGTTCTAGAAGTAGCAATCCATCATTTTTGCCTGGTGGCTCCAGCAGATGGGAATGGATTTCCAAATGTTTGGGCATCAGTCAACTCAATTTTGATGGCTRCTCTCTTCCAGGAACGTCAGAAACAGCTGGAAAGCCTTGGCATATCCCTGCAGTCCTCTGGAATAAAAGTTGGGGATAATAAGTGTTTCCTGGTTAATTTGAATGCAGATCCTGCTCTCAATGAACTCCTGGTGTACTATTTAAAGGTAAAAATATATCTTTGTATATAAACATTTTGTCATGTCAGGCCTCTAATTCATTTGGCAGAGGTGTACTTGGAGAATTCTATAAAACTGTATATCTAAAAATATTAAGATTTTTATGAGTACAACCTTTTTATTTCAAATGTAATTCTATGTAGCACAGGAAAAGTTTGGGGATTTGATGTTTTTGTTTGTTTTGGTTTTCTTTGGCATTTTTTAGAAGAAATTTAGACATGTTCTTTTTGAGAAACTGTCTCCTGTTCTGGGATGAGGTTTTTTTTGTTGGTTGGGTTTTTTTATGTAAAATTTCACAAGCTTTTACCCATGAAATTGTTTTATATGACGGTTTGGCATATCAGTAGTCAGCTTCTCTGTGTRTAGTCTAAATTCTAGCTGCTGTCTTCAGTTTATGAAATGCATTTTTAATCCTCTTCGTGCAACTTCCCAGAGGTGAAAAACAAGTTCTGTTCTGCCTCAGCACTTCTGATGTGCAGTCCCTGTTTCTGATATTAACCATCAAACACATGAYGTGACTTTTGGACCCTGTGCTGAAGTATTTGGTCAGTTTTTGTGGCTTTTACAAAATTGTAGATGTAGGACTCAGGAGCAGAAGCAAGGTACAACCATTTTAAAGTCACATCTTGGAGTGCAAATTCTAAAAATTTCGCGGCAAATGTCAGCAGTTTGAGCTTCACATTAAATCATTCTATTCTCTTTGAAGTGGGGTAGTAACTCTCAAAACAGCCACAAAATCAACAATTAAGCTGAAAGATGGTTTTAGTTTAGTCAGGAAATATCTGATCCTCTTTTATATCAGCCATCGTGGCTCTGCGATATCTCAATAGAAACAAGGAAAAACGCTTTTCGCATGTTGTATCTGCTAAGAAAACACATTAAAAAGGAGAAAAGAGCTGAGGTTTTGGGAGAGGGTGACTCTTCCCCAGACAACTTGCCTATAAAAATCCAGACTCAGCTGCTAAATCACTGACAGATACTGRGACAGATCCCACTTTGTCCCAGTGGTCACTGGGGACAAGGACAAGAGTGGGACAAAGCCTTTGGYCCATCAGTGCCAGCAGGAAAAATCTCAGGTGATTCTGTGCTCTTTTCATTTTCCTTTGAAAACTCCCTGGGGTAGGTTTTGTCTCCTTCAATTAGTCTTTGTTATTTTTTAAATAACTCAGATTTGTCTTTCTCCTAGGGAATTTTGGTGTAAAAATCCTTGTGCTTTGAAATTATTGTGATAAAATTACTTGCAGCTGTTTTTCCTGAAATCCTGAGATTTAACTCTCTTGTTTATCAGAATATTTGGACACTTTCCCTCTGAGCTGTGTGTGCARGTCCTTCAAGTACTGAAGAACAACCTGAATTGACCTGTCTAAACTGTTAAATCTGCTTCTCAAAAATTGCTTGGAGATGCCTAAAAAAGAGATTTCTGTCCCAAAAGGGGAATCCAGCCCTGGCAGTGGKGGAGTCCCCATCCCTAGAGGGATTTAAATGTGCAGGTGGCACTTGGGGACATGGGGCAGTGGTGGCCTTRGCAGTGCTGGGGGCTTGTTGGATGGTCTTAAAGTGTTTTTTCCAAGCTYAGCAATTTGATATGTGGGGTGATCCTTCTTCTTCCAAATCCCCCTCACTTTGAGTATCCAGGAATTTCTTGAGCTGTTGCTGATCTAGGTGGAACCTCCATAACCACCATGGATCTGCCACTGASAGCCTCTCTAAATTCCTGCCTGAAATCCTTTATTCCTTTGGCTTCTACAACATTCTGAGGCACTGAATTCCTCCATTAAATCAAAATTCTCTTYATTTTCATGTTTGACTGTTACCTGTAAACTTTCCTGAGTGCTTCCTGCTTGTTATTGTGAGACAAAAAAATTATTTTCTTCTCTCTTTCCCTCTAAGGGAAGTATTGAACAGCTGTGAAATTTTGGGACCAGATGACACAAACACATCCAGAAGGAGAAAGGGTGAATTAGACCCAGTGAACCTCTGCAATCCATCATTAACATCTGAATTAATTTTTCCCCAGGAGCACACATTAATAGGCTCAGACAACTCTCAAGATATCCAGCTGTGTGGAATGGGAATTCTTCCTGAGCACTGCATCATAGACATCACCCCAGAAGGCCAAGTTATGCTGACCCCTCAAAAAAATACCAGGTGAAGGAATAAAATGCAGCCACAGCTGTTTGATACTTGGCATTTTATCCAGTATTTTATGATTAATTGTGCACAAAGATACTTGGAAAACAGACTTCTCTATCTCCTTCGTAATAGGAAAAATTCTGCTTTTACATTTTAATTGTCACCTGTTCCTCTGTCAACTCATGTTCCATTCCAGTGGGATTTCTCTCAGGGAGGGTGTTTGTAGCCCAGGTTTTTACAGAGGAGATGAGTAAATTGCATGTGCTTTCAGCAAGTAGATACTCACTGTTTTGCAGCTGTGTAGATGTAACTCCTATCAAAATTTGAATTAATTTTCTAGGAGATCTGTTGATATGCAAAGAGCTGCTGAAGCATTTGTTGTTTTATTCAATTAAGTAGCTCTACTTGAGAAGCAGCTGGCATATTCAGATTGATCACAAAATGACATGCAGAGTCAGCATCTCCAATAACTTATTGTTAATACACAAAATTCTAACTTTGCACATTTACCCTGATTTGTGGCTGATCCTGCTTGGAGCAGATTGGACTGAATGACAACCTGAGATTCCCTTCAAATTTGAGTTGTCCCACAATCCTATTTCCAAACTTAATCTGACTCAGAAATAAAAGTAGTTTCTGATTATTTYAATTAGTGTCTTTAAGCTGTTCATGTAGCAAAGGTATCAGTTGCCTTATTCAAATATTTCTATTTTGTGTCTATATTTCACAGCAGTTTGGAAGTGTTTTTTTCCTAGTGACTTTTTTTCAGGCTGCTCATATTTAAGCTCTAATTTTACTCCCCAGACACAGCTGTAGTAATATCTGGCTAAATGTACTGAACTTCATGAGCTTAAGAGGTCAAAAGAAGCTGAATTTGAGGCATGTATGAAACAGCACTGGGTAGATCAGTGAATTTTCTGGGGATATTTTGCCTGTTTGCAATCCCTAAATCTCTTCTCCTACCTTTACTTGTTGCAGTAATGAAAGTAATACTGGGCGGGGAAAAAAAATGAAGCTTCATATAAATATGTTTACTTTAGATTTTTGCCTTTTCCCAGGACATTTGTAAACGGCTCTGCTGTCGTGTGTCCCATCCAGCTCCACCATGGAGACAGAATCCTGTGGGGAAACAACCACTTCTTCAGGTAACAAAAGTTATTACAGCAATTGTAAATTGACAMCCACCTTGTTTTAGCTTAAGGTACGAGGAAAGATGGGGATTATGAAAGCAATGCTGATGTTGGACTGGTTTTTAATGCTAAATGTTATTACAAGGTCACTGTGCTCTCTGTCCCCTGTAGTCCCAGCCACATCTTTGACCTTCCTGTGTCAGACAGGATCACTGGTAGATGTTTTCTGTTCAAGACTGTGCTTTGAAACCCTCTGAAATACCTCAAAAATCAGTGGATTTGAATGATAATCTAAAATRTCATTGCTTTATTTCATCCTTAAAAGGAGAACACACATAAAAAAGGGAGCTATCRCTTCATTATTGCCTCTAAGTTATTTGGATGTGGAATGACTAAAAAATGTGATGATTATCTAAACTGTATTATTGGTAGCATGAGGTCCTTAATTATGAGAATGTAGAATGGATTAATTAGTTTACCTTCTGCTYCTGTTTTTGCCCTGAGGAAAATTACACCCACAGGAGATCAATAAAATTTGAAAGGGAAAAAAATCTTCTGATTTCAAGGCTCTACTGAATTTTAACAATATTTGAAAGCAACCYTGTGTTTCAGAGCTGAGCAATTAATAATTCTCTAAAAATTTTTGTCTTATTTAAAGGCTGAATTTGCCAAAGAAGAAAAAGAAGGCAGATCATGAGGAAGAGGAGCGGGACAGCTCCATGAAGTGCAGCAGCAGTGTGGAGCAGCTGGATATAGATGGAGACAATTCCAGTGAGGTGTCCAGTGAGATTAACTTCAGCTATGAATATGCCCAGATGGAAGTCACCATGAAGGCTCTTGGTAGTAATGGTAAGGAGACACAAAAAAATATTTGGAAATGTCTACAAAATATGAGGATAACCACAGATTTTCTCCCCTTATAACTTCCTTTTGGAGAATTTTTCTTGTGAATGACTCATCACAGTCATTTTTGTGCTTGAGGAGGGAAAAATAACCATGGCAGACTGTTTGGTTTGGCAGTACTTGCTAAGGGGAAAGCCAAAAGTGGAATGCTGGTGGAACTGCAGTCTCAAATCAAAGTGTTTTCACTTGGCTGTTTATTTTTCTTGTGTTATGTCTCACTCAGGCATTAACTGCAGTGATTTCTGTCTCTGAAACCGTGTTTTTGAGTTTTTGTGGTCTTATGTAGCTCTCCCAGAATGACATTATTTTGGGAAACAGGAAGACTTTTTTTTTTTTTTTCTCCTCCAGCTTGGGCTTTCCCTTTTCTGAATTCTCCTAAATCATCTGCCTTGTAAACATTTGTTTTGCTTCAGAATTCAGCAGCACTTTTTAAATACACACTGCAACAAAACCAGAATCTCTCTTTTTACCTGATACCCGTGCTCACACCATGCATCCAGGACGCTCCTCAGCATGGATTTTTGTTTATTTTCAAACTCTGCCTAGACCCAATGCAGTCAATCCTGCAAAGCCTGGAGCAGCAGCACGAGGAGGAGAAGAGATCAGCCCTGGAGAGGCAGAGGCTGATGTACGAGCACGAGCTGGAGCAGCTGCGGCGCCGGCTCTCGCCCGAGAAGCAGCATTTCCGCAGCATGGACAGGTTCTCCTTCCACTCCCCCAGTGCCCAGCAGCGCCTCAGGCAGTGGGCAGAGGAGAGGTGGGTACCCCCCTGGGGCCATCAGGGGTGTTCAGTCGAGYTTCTGCAGCAAATTTGGTAAAATTTTCATTGTGCTGCAATTGCGGTGGATTTCTGTGAGGACTCGTGGCGGGGCTTGGGGAGGACACGGCCAAAATATTTAYCTAAAAATCACAGAAGGGACATCAAAGACCATCCAGTTTCACCTCCTCTGCCATGAGGAGGACACTTTCCACTATTCCAGTTTGCTCCAAACCCCATCCAACCTGGGCTTGAACACCTCCAGRATAACCAAACTTACAATGGTAGAAAATATRAGAAATAATGAGTTCCTGCTTTGTTATTAAGGAGAAGCTCTCTCCTGATCATTAGTAAATTTAACTAAAGATGAGGTGATTGGATGAAATGTTGAGGTTTCTATATGAGTTTGTTCTTTCATGGGTCATGCATGACTCAGCTGCTAGAAGGTTGTTTTTCCTCTTGACTCAGATCCAGCTGTCTGACCTGGGCAGGTTCTGGCAAGCAGAGTATAAATAAAAAAAAGGGAGTAAGAGAATGATACAAAGAATTTTAATCCAGATCATTGTAAAAACCATTTAATAACCGCAGAGGGGTCACTGTCCACTCTGCCTCTTCCTGGGTGATGGCACTGAGGTTATTTACCTCAGCCCCTAAATAATSTTTTCCACTATTGCTGTCAAAAAGAGCAGCTGCAGGAGGAAGATGAAACCCTAAATAAATGAGTGTGGTAAGGACATTGTCATGAAAAATACAGATCTAATATATATGGATAGAAAAGCAACTTTGGAAGTAAAAAATATTTCAGACAGCCTGACAAGGTGCTAGYTGTGTGCCTGGGATGTTTTGTGGCACCAGATTCCTGGGCTGGGCAGTTGCCACTTTCTCTCACACTTGCCAGGAAAGCCAGTGAGCAAGTGGGTCATGTCTGAAAAAACCTTTCTCTGTAACATGGAGCATCCACATCTGTGGTGGGAAAACTCTGGAATGAGCCACACAAAAGCTGCCTGTTCAGCAGATGCATGGAGAAGCCTCCAAAGCCAGCAGCATCCTAATTTTCGTGTTGCTAAATTCATACAGATGGGGGGGGATTTTTCCAGTTAAAATGTAATTTCATAAGCCTGATTTTTGTGTTAAAAATGATAAAATTATTTTGGTGTGAAGGGACCTGAAAGCCCTTTCCAGTCCCACCACCTGCCATGGACAGGGACACCTTCCACTATCCCAGCTTGCTCCAAGTCCCATCCAGCCTGGTCTTGGACACTTCCAGGGATCCAGGGGCAGCCRCAGCTTCTCTGGGAATTCTATTCCAGACTCTCACCACCCTCACAGGGAGGAATCCCTTCTCAATATCCCATCCATCCCTGCCCTCTGACACTGGGAAGCCATTCCCCCTTGAMCTGTCCCTCCATCCCTTGTCCCCAGTCCCTCTCCAGCTCTCCTGGAGCCCCTTTAGGCCCTGGAAGGGGCTCTGAGCTCTCCCTGGATCCTTCTCTTCTCCGGGTGAACACCCCCAGCTCTCCCAGCCTGGCTCCAGAGCAGAGGGGCTCCAGCTCTGGRGCAGCTCCTTGGCCTCCTCTGGACTTTCTCCATGTTCTCCTTCTGTTGGGAGCCCCAGGATGGACCCCAGGATGTTGTGTAGGGCAGTGTCCAAACCTTTGCACAAGTTCTGAAGTCCAGGGCTTGTGAACCTGAGGTTGCTTCTGAGTTTTCTGAGGGGCTCACCTGTCCAATATTTGTGGCAGCCCCTCCATAATGTCACCTGTCCCTTCCCTCTTTAATCCTCACCCACAAGCTCTCAGTTGCCTCCTCATCCATTTATTTTGCTTTTCATGAACCTCATGATTTCTYCTGTCTCCCCAATTCCATTGTTCCAGGGAAGAAATGCTGACCCACAGCCTGAGGAAGCTGCGAGAGCAGATTGTTAAAGCCAATCTGTATGTGAGAGAAGCCAATTTTATTGGAGAGGAACTGGACAAGAGGACAGAGTACAAAGTGACCCTCCAGATCCCAGCTTCAAGCCTTAATGCCAACAGCAAGGTACAGTCACCCTGACTGAATTAAGTGGTTGTTTAGTAAGTTTGTCCCTCAGTGTTCAGATTTCTTTGATTCTAATGGTTGAGTTAGTTTTCCACTAATGTGCATTAAATACATCTCTGCTACATCCTTATCCTATTTTATACCATAAAAGTCTTATAATGTCTCTTAAAAGATAAATATTTGGGTGMAAGACCTTTCCCCTGGTGTTGAAGTTCCCACTTGCTGCTGTTGCAGAGTGACAAAGTCTCTGCAGGTTGGGTAACATCTGTTGCAAGTGTTTACCATCCCTTTGTGGACATTTGACTTTGCATCATCCCAGTGAGCTGTGAAAATTCTGCCATCCCCATTATGGAGGGAGKAACTGGAGCAGAGAGGATTTGGATTATTTGTTCCCAGGCATCTTAGAAATTCTGGAAGGAGGGGTCTGAACCCAGACTTCTGTGTCTCAAGCTGGCAGCTGAAGCTGGTGTTATTTCTTGAAGCCCAGTCAGTATTTTGGTGATACTCAGACTGTCTTTAGTACAGCAGATGGATTTTATTCCAGGATTATAATTTTTGTCAGTTGGTTTAGAAGTTTTTCTCGCAATCTTCTGGGGAAGACACRTCCAGAAACAGGGTGATAAAGGGGGTTAAGTGTCTGCACTAGTTGAGAGTTGCAGGCAGTTGTAATTTTAGCTGGAGCTCCAGGCCTGCTCTAACTTGAGGGTATTTGTGAAATGCTTAAATGTTCTCATTTCTAACACTTATGCAAGGTGAAAATCCATGGAAACCAGTGCCTGTAGCTGTGATTACACTGCCCAGTTAAAATGAACACCAATACACTGTGACAGCTGAACTCAGGGCCTGTCACACTTGGATCTGGCTGCTCAAGCCAGAATAAAAAAAAAAGAACAGACTTTTCCCAAAGATATTCTCAAGTTTGTGTTAGTTTTAAACTCTTTTTTCACTGTTGTGACACGAATTCCTTCTTGGCATCCCTTTAATTGTTTCACAGAGAGGTGCAATTCTCAGTGAGCCTGCAATCCAGGTGAGGAGGAAAGGGAAAGGCAAACAGATYTGGTCGTTGGAAAAGCTGGAAAATCGACTGGTGGATATGAGGGACCTCTACCAGGAGTGGAAAGACTGTGAGGAAGACAATCCAGTAAGTAAAAAGTCCTCCTATAATTACATTCCTGTTACATTTTCGGGAAGATTGTTGGGTGGAGGTGAGGAAGGAATATGCAAAGGTCTGAGTTTCCCTGAGGTTTTGCTTTTCCTAGTCCTGAATTGATGCTCAGCATTTCATTAACCCTTATCTTGTCACTCTGATCCCTGCCTGCATGCATAGTTTGGTGAGGGAATGTAGCACACAATAGGAGGCTGCAGGTGACACAACAACAGTTAATGTTCAGGAATCTGGCAAAGTTAAGGAGGATTTGCTCAGGACAGGCCTTATCCAAAATAAAATTCATTTCCATTCTTCTTGTGATCTAATCTGGCCTCTTGCTTGAGTCCCTTTTTCTTTCACTGGGCTGGTTGTGCAATACTTTGAGAAGTGTTTCCTGGGAGGTTTGGATTCCTGACAGACTCTGGCTTTACTTGCAGGTGATGAGAGCTTATTTCAGGAGAGCTGATCCCTTCTATGATGAGCAGGAGAACCACAGCCTTATTGGAGTAGCCAATGTTTTCCTTGAGTGCCTGTTCTATGATGTGAAACTTCAATATGCTGTTCCAGTCATCAATCAGAAGGGAGAGGTTTGTCATTCTTTATAATCCATCCTTACTCAGCTGTTTAATTACAGCCTGTGGATCTCACCACCAGCACGGAGTAGATAATTTCCAGTTTCATGTGCTCAAGTTCTTCCCTGACAGTGTGGAATTTTGTAAATCCCATAATATTTTACTGGAGTTTTCAGACAGCTCTGAACCCTAGCAAGGTGATTGTGAAAGGAGAAAGCTTCCTGAGGGAAATAGCCCAAAATAAGTCCTTAGGATGAGCTATATCCACTGGTTTCCCTGCCTGCCATCAAGAAAATAGGTTCTTAAATATATTCTGTAAGAACAACTTCAAAGGCAGCAGAGCACACCAGGCAACATCCTCCATGCTCTGCATCAAGTGTGCACTTTTCAGACCCTCCAGAGACTGGTTTGAAGGTGAAATTGTTGCCCAAGTCACCCCAGTGTCTGATTTCTTTATGGTTTTTGCAACAAAGGGTTTTTGATCCTTGCTCCAAAGCGTTCTTCACATGGTGCAACAAATGCAGAGTGCAAAAAGGAGTGAAGTGTTGGCTGCTTGCAGCCTGGGAGGGGGTGAGCCTGTCACTGTTCTCTGGCACACAAATAACTCTGACTCCTGCCCTGCCAGGTTTCAGGTCGTCTCCACGTGGAAGTTGTTCGAGTGAGCGGGGGAATCGATGACAGGCTGGTGGGAGGCGAGGACAGTCCTGACTACTCRAATGAAAATGACATCCCAGAGAGAAAACTTGTCTGCAGGGTGAGTTCCAGGTGTATCCCAACCTCTGAGCAGCCTTTTCTCTTCCCATCCTGAGACAGAAAGAAATCCTTGGCTTCTGGACATTGGATGTCTTCTCTTTGTAACCTAATTTTGTTTCTGGAATGGCTGAAGTAATACAAGATAATTAGTTGGGGTTTGTTCCTTTCATTAACTGCATTAATATGCCAAAAGCTCACCCCAGGAATTTTCTTGGAATCCAGGGAAGGTCTTTRTATTAGGATTGGCACTGCAATACCCAATTCAATATCTTGCAGAATCAAAAATTACTGCAGAATCCAATCAAGAGATGGGAAGTAAACTCCCATCATTATAGGAATCATTATCTCTTAATATTTCTCTTTATCTCAGTATTTCTTTTTCTAAATATTAAATATTATTTAAAATATGTTCCGTGTGTTCAGTGTGTTTAGTGTTCAGTGTGTTTAGTGTGTTTACTGTTAGTAGTAAAAAGAAAATTAATAGGAAGTATTTACTAGCAGCTCTGTGATAGTAAAACTACAAGCTACATGTAAGAAAGGCAAAAAACATTAGAGGGAGTGGTCCCCAGCCTTGCTGACTTCTGGAAAATTTGAACGGTTTGGGAGAAATTGTGCTCTTTTTTTCCCCCCACATTTAATCCTGTCCCATAGAGCWCCAGTGCTTACAAGCAAAATGGGGCATTTTGGCAAAAAATACTCCTGCCAAATCCTGAGGATCATACTGCAGAAGTCCAACTCATTTGGTCCTTATTTGACAAATGGTTAATAAAAGCTTATTAAATATATGGTGAATATGATGGCCTTGTTTAGATCAGAATGAGAACTGACAACATTTTGTTTCTATTTGAGCTTGATTTGATGAGAGGACAGGCTAATTTTGCATCCTTTGGAGGTGATTTTGGGTTATTTCCAGCATCACAGAATAAGAACAAGTAGTATCTTAAACCAAGGATTTTTTGAGCTTAAAGGAGCCACTCGAAATATGAGATTTTTATTGTATTCTTCTTCAGTTGCAATGGGTTTGGTGCATTTCACCATTAAAAATGAGAGAATGTCCCTTCCAGGAAATATGAGCCTGGTGACATCTAGTGACTGTCCTCAGCTGCTGCACTCCARATATTGTCTCCAATGAGTATCAGTGCAGAAATGTTATTTGCTGAATTGTTTTTGGTTTGTTGTTCTTATTTTTTTATTTATGTTCTTATTTATTTATTTCTGTTCTTATTTTTTTATCCTTTGCAGTGGAACATTTTTTCTGCCAGGTGATGTTTTTAATTCCATGCCCGATGAATAAGTGCTTTTCATTTCTTTCTCACCTCCCTTCCAGATTAAAATACTTCAAGCTACAGGTTTGCCACAGCACCTGTCCAACTTTGTGTTCTGCAAATACACATTCTGGGATCAAGTGGAGCCAGTTATTGTTGCMCCTGAGGTGGATCCTTCCCAGTCTTCCATCAGCAAGGAGCCACGGTGCATGGTTGTCTTTGACCACTGCAATGTAATTTCTTTTTCTGTTTTATTCATTAAACTGTAAGGCAGGCCAAAAAAAAAAGCAGTTTTAGTTTGTGTAGCAGTTTTATCTACRTCTTTCCTCACATTTTATTTCATGATGCCCTAATACCATTTTTAATTTCATTATGTTGATACACTAWTTTTTTTTAATAAGAACTCAAATGTCTTCAGAGTCCATTTAAGTTTGATTCTTTTGCACTGGTCATTTGTACAAAAATCATTGAAGGTGAAGCGGGTTAATAAAGGAAAACATCAGTTCATCTGAGAAACTAATATTGGAATTTAYCCACAGTAAAATTCTCACTGTGGATGAGATATTTATCTGAGATTATGTGGTGTCACTAACTGAGCTGATCACTCTAAACTCTGATGAAATGAAGAGAAATATCCCAATTCTGGGACATGAGGCTGCTGTAGATGCTGCTGTTGCGTTGTTAGAGGTCAGAACAGACCATTTAGGACAGACTCTTTCTTCCCACTGGCTTTGGAGCAGCTGAGCCAGAGGCATTTTATAGAGACATCTAAAGTCAGCTTGGGTGAATCTCAGCCAAATCACCCCAGCTGTCATGGTGTTCTAGCACTTCTCATCACACTGGGCAATTTATTCCTCTTCCCATTTGTGAAATGGATGTAACACCTTCTGATGAGTTTTGATTTTCTGATTCTGAAGCATTGCAACGAACGCTTTGATTTTTTTTCTGAGCCATTGGCTCAGCACTTGCAGCAGCCTGTGGTCATTTTTCAGCTCCTTACAGACTTTAATCTTTGGAAAATCACATTCCTTTGACCTGCCTCCTGATTTTACAAATTGAGCCAACTTCTTTTCCCCTGGATTGTGTCTTGGGAACCAGGGGGATTTTRCTAAATGCTTTTATTAAAGTCAAGGCAGTAAAATCTCCCAGCCTGAGTCTTGYAGTCACAGTTACCAACTGATTTGTCCCTTCCAGGAGGTTTCTGTGAATATTTCTGAAGACTTCATGGAACATCTTTATGATGGTGCTTTGGCCATTGAAGTTTATGGGCACAAGCAGAGTGGGGACCGAAARAACCCAGCCCTGTGGGATTTGGGAATAATTCAAGCCAAAACACGCAGCCTTCGGGACAGGTACATGTGGGAAATACATCTCTGATTTGGAATTTGGGAAAAATCACCATCTGAGGTGCCCAGTGATGTGGGGTAAAGAGTCAGATTTTGAACTGAAGGCCACTGGATGACTCCARTTCATTCCTGGCCGTGAAATGCCATCTCTGTAATGCTGCCACTGGGAAAGTTTTATTCCTTATCACTTCAATTTGGATAAATATGTAATATTATGGCAATTCAGACTGTAGGGAGGTGCTTTTTGTTTACTGGCACCATTTGTTGTCCCCCAAGTAATCCTGTAGCARCATTTTCTTAAATGTGAGTTGTTTTGCCTCTTCAATTAGAAGGCAGCTCTGCATCTTAATTTATTGGCAGTTACTTCTCTTTTTACTTGCAGCTTAATCTTATGTTGACTATTAAGCTGCATATAGGGAAATTTAAAATAGAATTCAGGGAAAGACGGCAAAGAGGAAAAGGGTGCTCTAAAATAGTGGGTTATGTTTGGTAGCTAAGTAGTGAGCACCTCTATCCTTTGTAATTTTGAAGTTCTACAAAAATGGCTGCTTCTTATTAACTCTGGGAAGAGCTGGAGAGGAGGCAGTGATATGAAGAAGGTCAGGAAAGTGCTCTGAATTTTGATAACTTGTGAGACAATGTCATATTTCATTCTTCTGTCTTCCATCTCAGCCTGATTGCCCTGACAACACTGAGCTTCTGTGGCAGGAGTTGAGACTAGAGCTTAAATGTGGAATTGGGGTTTGTATTGGAATCAGGAAAAGGCTTATTTCTGATGTTTGACTAAAATAGCTGTCAGGAAAATTTAGAAGCTCTGCACAGCTGCTACCTGTGTGCTCACAAATGGTGCATTTTTTGCAGCAGTTATTGCTGCTTCAGTCTGCACTGTAAGCTCAGTGTTTTGATGTTTTAATTCCTTCTTTTGGGTGGGGGGGAAAAAACATCCAAAGAGAAGAAACAACCCAGTCCATGACTTGTTCTGCAGGTGGAGTGAGGTGACGCGCAAAGTGGAGCTGTGGGTTCAGATCCTGGAGCTCAATGAGAACGGGGAGTACTGCCCAGTGGAGGTGACCCCTGCCAAGGACGTCAGCACAGGAGGCATCTTCCAGCTCAGACAGGTGAGGTGGCACAGGCAGGGTTCCAGCTCTGCCAAAAACACCTGGAGAGCTTTGCTTTGGGTGGCCGAGGACGTGTCAAGCTCAGGTGCAAAATTGTGGAAAACAGATGTAAAGCAGGAGACTCAGCTTAAAGGTGATCAAAGCCCTCCCTTTTACCTTTCTGCTCTGTCCTGTGCCAGCACCTGGCAGAAGGGACATCAGTCTCCTCTGAACTTCATTATTTTTTAAAGAATCCAAGAGTTCTCCTTTATTTGATCCTTCCAGCCAAGCACTCCTTTGTTCAGGAGGCTTCTTCCAGCTCAGACAGGTGAGGGTTCCAGCTGTGGCAAAAACACCTGGGGAGCTTTGCTTTGGGTGGCCAAGGAACTGTCAAGTTTAGGTGAAAAATGTGATGTGGAAAACAGATGGAAAGCAAGAGACAGAGCAAAACTCAGCCTAAAGGTGATCAAAGCCCTCCCTGTTACCTTTTTGCCCTGTCCTGTGCCAGCAGCTGGCAGAGGGGACATCAGTCTSCTCTGAACTTCATTATTTTTTAAAGAATCCAAGAGTTCTCCTTTATTTGATCCTTCCAGCCAAGCACTCCTTTGTTCAGGAGACATCTTCCAGCTCAGACAGGTGAGGTGGCACAGGCAGGGCTCCAACTGTGCCAAAAACCACCTGGGGAGTTTTGCTTTGGGTGGCCAAGGAAGTGTCAAGTTTAGGTGCAAAATGTGATGTTGTGGAAAACAAATATAAAGTGGGAGACAGAGCAAAACTCAGCTTAAAGGTGATCAAAGCCCTCCCTGTGACCTTTCTGCTCTGTCCTGTGCCAGCACCTGGCAGAAGGGRCATCGGTCTCCACTGAACTTCATCATTTTTTTAAAGAGGTCCARGAGTTCTCCTTTATTTGATCCTTCCAGCCAAGCACTCCTTTGTTCTTTGAATTCTACCTGCTTTAAATTGTTAATGCTTAACTGAGCAGCTCACATTTTTAGAATGATGAGCTATTGATAAGCTGCTGCCCAAAGAACACCAGGAATCAGTAAAAGTTAGATACAGGCTGCTCCTCTGACCTCACCAACTCCTTTGATTTTTATTTTAATTTTCTTTTTTTTTTATTTACTTTTTTTTCCCCTTGCAGTTTTTAGTAAGGAGCAGATGCTTTGCTGCACTGATACCATCAGTGAGTCAGAATTTTCAGCCAAGGAGAGCAGAGCCAGAAAAAGTTCACTGAAATTCCAGTAGCTCACCAAATTAGACTATTTGCTCTCCTTTTTATAGGTGGGAAGAAGATCCCATTTTCTGCCTTCAAAAGTATTAAAAAAATCCTATAAGAGTGTGTTTGAAAACCTTCCAGAAAAATAAACTGAGGAGCTGCTGAATGCTGAACTTTTATTTTTCTCTGTAAATTCATAAATCCTGTAAATATAAATCCTTGCAATAGGAGGRGGACTGGGTCATTGGGATTGCAGCACTTTGTTCTTCCCAAAACATAAATAKAATTCTCCTTGCCAATGGCTGCCAGTAGAGGTCTCTCTGGAATTAAGCTTCCAGCACTTTATATATATATATATTTTTTTTTTTTTAAACAAGCATTTCAAATTTTACTTTTTTGACCAGGGGCAATCTCGACGAATCCAGGTTGAAGTGAAATCTGTGCAGGAATCTGGGACCTTGCCACTGATGGAGGAATCCATATTATCTGTTGGTGTTGGCTGTGTTCAAATAAAACATGTCAAGTCACAAAATTATCAGGTAAAACTCTGAATATTTGCTGTCAGCTGTTTCCAAGAGCTGGAAAGCATCAAGGGAATMGTTTCCCATGGCAAAAATAACACTTGTAAGATGTTTTGTGTCTCTTCTGGTTTTGGTTGGGGTTTTTTTTCCTATCTTTGAAAGCAGCACAGCCTCAGCACATTCAGACAAGAAAAGAAAATGCAAATATTCCTAAAATCCRTTAGTTTTTTGTGTAGATTTTACTTCAAATATTAGACATGGAAAGCAATATTAAGTATTCAAAACAAAACTTAATTTAAAGTATTCAAATTAAAATAAACCAGTGCAACATATATTTAAATAGTGTCAAATTCCAAATGTTAGARTTCCAGGAAGCACTTATGGTCCACAGTAGATGTTGGGCGGTTTCTGGACAGTCTCATACAAACTGCACCCCATGTGCATCCCTCTCTTTTTAGGGATTGTCTTCTTGCAGTGCTCCTGTGAGTTTCTGGTGCACTTTGACTTTTTTCCCCCCCCAACAGATAAATCAGAATTCAGTGACTCCCTGGAGCTGGCAAAGCCAAAATCTGGTGCAGCAGAACAGGTCTCTGAACTCCTTTGATTTGAGACAAGGCCAGCTAAGTGGGAAAGTAGRAGATGTCCCAGAATATTTACCCTGTTGACAGTGTATGATCCAATCCATGTCTACTCCCCTTTTCTTGCTCAAAAGGCTTTTCCTTTGAGCTCTGAAGTACTTGGGGCTTCTGTTGTCTCCTAACCTGGGCAATCCTTTCCCATTGTGTGTCTGGGGTACAAAAAGRGGAATTTTTTCCACCTTTCCAGCAGCATCCTGGGCAGATTGTTCCTGTTATTCCCCATGATGCTCCTGCTGGCTCTCCCTGCAGTTTTTCCATCACAGCAGCCCCTGATACCCACATTTCCTTCCTATAAAGCCAGGAAACTCCTGAATGGAGCGAGTTTCTCTCCTAGGACAGAATGATTGATTCTTGCAGTTTTTCCTTGACTCACAAGTGCCCCTTTCAGCCTTGTTTTGTMGGGAGAATTCCCAGGGGAGCATCCTGTCTGCCCTACCTTATTTATTCCCCAGAGAATTCCTGATCCACTGACCAGTTCCAGGCTTATCCCACAGAGCTGGCAGTCCCCAAAATAGTACATTCTATCAAGGAGAAAGACTTCAGCTCAACTTGAGAGAGACAAACCAGTGAGTTGTGCCTGACACTGATACCCCCTGTGGGAAAGGGCTATTGAAAATCAGATTTTATGAGACCTGTTGCTTACAATAGGCTTTGGACATCAGCACCTGGATTTTTAATCCCCTCATTATAATTTCTCTTATCTCAGGTAAATCAGGTATCTGTGGAATGTAAAAGATTTTCTAAAGACCTTGAACTAAGGRAATGCCTCTTCTCCRTGGCTTTTTAATTTTAGCTTAGCTRAGTTTTTGCTTTCATGATAAAGGTAGAAAAGTAGGCTCTGGTGGCTCATTACTGCTTAACTAGCTAAGTAATAACTCCTTGAGGATTGGAGCCCTCATTCCTTTTCCATTCCCTGTGAGGAGGGGCAGTTGTGCTCATTGCAAGTGGCTCTGCTTGGGATGAAGGTCAAGAATTAAAGGTGGGAAAATAATGGGAATAAAAGGTTGAAAGTCTGCATTGTCACTCCTGGTGTGGCTGCTGTTCTAATTCTCTAATAATTGCAGTAGATTTTTGCAGTTCTTCTCCTTTGCAGCAAAGTTACCTCCAATTATTTGGACACAGCTCAGTTTTGGGGGCACGTCTGGGACCCCCATGACAGGAGAGACCCTGAGAGGCTGGAGCTTGTCCAGGGAAGGGAACAGAGCTGGGGAAGGAGCTGAGGGAGCTGGGAAAGGGGCTCAGCCTGGAGAAAAGGAGGCTCCAGAGGGAATTTTCCTCTCTGGAATTCCCTGACAGGAAGGGGCAGCCACGTGGGATTGGGATTTCTCCCAGGGAACAGGGACAGGATGAGAGGGAACAGCTTTAATTATGCCAGAGGAGGTTCAGGTTGGGTATTAAAAACAATTCCTTGATGGAAAGGGTTGTCCAGCSCTGGCACAGCTGCCCAGGGCAGTTGCTGAGTCCCCATCCCTGGAAGTGTTAAAAAAACATATGGATGTGACRCTTAAGGTTCAGTGCTGACCATGCTGGTTGATGGTTGGACTCAATGGTCTTAAAAGTCTTYTTCAGCCTTCACAGTTCTGGGATTCTGTATCAGACTTTGACTTTTCAGCGCTTGCTGAAAACATTTAAGTCTTAGAGATAAAACAGCCTTTTTCTTTGCTGTCCAGGATCAACAGGTTTTAAGGTGTTTCTGCTGTTTCTTTCTTGTATTCCACTTTCTCTCGATTATGAAGACTTTTAAGAGTTATCATTACTGTGAATTTTTCTATTATAACTATTGGATTGTTCTGGTTGGTGTTTAGATGAGATGATATCAGCAAATCTTTGGGATGTCAGTGGGTTTTAATTCTGTGACCATTGCTAAACTCAGACTTTTATTTTTATGCAAGACTGTTAATATTGGTTAAAATAGTTACACCTTTTGCATTCACTATGTTTGCTGCAATCARAAAAATAAAAAATTAATGTCATGGKTTTTTTGTGTTTTGGYCYAGGAAGAAGARGATGAAATGGACAGTTATCAGGTAAGAATTTWAAATTCTCTCCTACAAATGCAGAAKTTTTCAGATTAAAGCATATTAGAAGAGGAACTGAATGTCCTTAGGGATACTCAAGTGTTTTGGGATTTTTTTAAAGGACATGAWCACTTGAAAAAAATCATTTTAAGAGCACATTTGCAGATGCTGTAAGAGTGGGATGGATTCGTGACATGAGGCTGCTAAACACTGAGGGGAGTGGTGAGGACTGGGGTTTCCAKCTCCAGTGGTTAGTGAGTTTTGGAGTAGTTTAGGGGCAAAGAATTGTATAAAATGAAGGGTTTTTTTCAGCTGGGTAGTACAGAAAAAAGCCAAAGAGTTGGCAAGCAAAAGTACTTCAAATAAGATGTGCAAAGTTGAAGGGTTTGCATGTGTCTTCATCTTCTGCTTGGGTGTAGGATGAGCAGAAGGGTTGAGAAAATGTGCAAACCACAATCAGGAAACTTTGGCTTTCCTGGGGCAATATTTAATGTGGTTTTTTCCCCCTTTTTAGGACAGGGATTTGGAGAGGCTCCGTCGGAAGTGGCTCTGTGCCTTAACCAAGCGCCAGGAGTACCTTGATCAGCAGCTGCAGAAACTCGTGGGGAAGCCTGGTAAGGAAAATGCTGCTAAAGGCAAAAGGTTGAGAGATGGGCACACATTTTTTATCTCAATATGTTGTCAAATTTAGAAAATATGTTCATGGAGAGTTGGATCTCTGAACTCAGCAGTAATTAGCTTTTTTTGGGGGTGAAGTTAAAGCTGGAGAAGCCTCAATGAAATTGTTTGTTGTTTTGGGGTGTTTCTTTGTGTGCTGGGTTGTGAGCAGAGCAGGTTTATTCTGTCATGGGGGGTACAAAGTCCCTGCCACGTGCCAGAGGCACTCAGGGCTGCTCTGCTGTCCTGACTGCCCTCCTGACATCTTGCAGATAAAACAGAGGACGACGCGGATCGGGAGGCTCAGCTCTTGGAGATGAGGCTGACCCTCACAGAGGAAAGGAATGCTGTGATGGTTCCTTCTGCTGGCAGTGGGATCCCTGGAGCTCCAGCAGAGTGGTAGGAACATCCATTCCCRGAGGAGGGATGTAAAAATGATGCACAGCCCATTCCTGGATTTGGATTGTGGCCATTTTTTTTCTCTCTCTCTTCAATCTGGCCTCTGTACCCTGCATGAGCAAAGTTGTTAAAATTAGGCCTCTTGCTTAAATTATTTTATCAGGTTGTGTCTCTGAAATCCAGAAATGCTGTTTGGTAAACGATGCTGTTATTGATCAGGGTGTAATTGTAACCTTCTGAAAAAAAGGAATCAATATTTATTACCACTGCACTCGCCATTTAAAAAAATTAGCTAATATGTTAACTACCTAGTTCATTCACTTAAAAGGCTGCCCTCTCATCATAAAACTGCATCTCCAGGAGCATTTTGTTGCACTCCTGGTTTGAGAACAAACTCTGTTTAGTCAGCAAGTGTTCCATGTAATTTTCTGAACATTAAAAATAGTAGAGAGCACTAGACTGAGAGTGCTGTGCTGGATCAGCTGTGAGCAACTACTGCAGATAAGGATTCGGGGCTGTTTCACCTCAAACTCAACTTCAGTTGCTTGAAACTTCCTGAATATCTTTTCTGAGCAAGCCTCTAACAGTATTTATTGATGGAATTGTCATGGAGTTTGAAGCTGATGTTTGTCAGAGCTTCTAAAACATTTAAAAAAAATATCAAGTTCAAAAAAATCAAGAAACACATAACTTTCACATCAGTGTGTTTCATTAGGTTTGCAAACAGGGAACTTGCTCCAGGAAGAATCTGGTTTGCACCAGAGCAAGTGTTCAGTATGATCCAAGCACTTTATATATTACAAGACTCCAGCCTGCTCTTGTTCACTGTTCAGAGTTTTGGCTCTACAATATGTGTTTTGTAAGAAGGAGTAATAACTGTGTGGAGTGGCATCATCAGTGTTAGTTTAAAAACTTTGAGACTGGCTTTTCTGATTCCCCATTTTCCCTGCCATCACTAAAATAGAGAGGTTTGCATTTCATGAATGTGTATGTCAGAGTAAATAAACTTAATTTTGCTATTAGCATTTAGGAGAGAGAAAACACATCAGAAGGCAGAGGTCAAAGAAGATAATAATTCTAACAGAGCTGATATAAAAGAAATACTAATTTATTTGAGTCTCTTGGAATCTGCAGCAGTAAATTAAAATAAAAGAGGTTTGCCAAGGTTATCAATGGTCTGGCTAAAAATTGCAGACTGAATGTAATGTCCTGGGGGTTTGGACCACCAGGGACGTGTGCTGGGTAAATCTCTCTTACTTTAAATGCCACCATTGTCCCTGTTTTGTATTTTAGGACTCCTGTGGCGGGTATGGAAACTCACATTCCTGTTATATTCCTTGACTTGAATGGTAAGTGGTCCTTAAGATAACAGAGTAATTTGGAAATAAACTTTGTCCCGCCAGTGAGGTTTCAGAATTGAAGCAAGCTCCTAAAATTAACAAAAGCCTGGAATGGCAGGTGGATTAATTGGAGAAGTGCCCATTTTTCCTGAGACRTAATGCTTAATGTTTTAAAATAAGCAATATTATATATGGAAGGAACCATAGGGTTTTAATAACCCCCTGTTTCAGTGCATCCCAATGCAAGATCCAGTTTGAACAATGTATTTGTCACATGCTGCTGCCAAAGATGGGAAGTTGGAACCAAGAAGCCCCCAAAAAAATCCAGGGAGCAATCAGTTGAATAAATCCTTAATAGGATGTTTAAAAGAGGGTTAACATTTGGATGAGAGGGGTCAGGTGAGAAGGGGAGGTGACAYTCAGCCTGTTGGGAGGACCCCTGGGCTGCAATCCCCTGGCATTGGTGGTTTGTCCGCCTGGGACAGCACATCCATGGATCCAATGGCTTCAGAGAGGAGCTGGTTAATAATTCATGGGGAGGGACTCCAGCCAGGACAGGGTGAGCTTCTCAAAACCCAGATTAAGAGTTTGTTTAGTCATGATCTAAAAGTACTGTGTTTTCTCCTGTGCAACCAGCAGCTTATCTTAACAGCRCCACATATTTAATGTCAAATGAGCTCAGTGCTGAAAATTCACCTGTGGGCAAGGAATGGGTGTTGGTCACAGGGGGAGATTCCTGCCCTTTATTAGGCACATTGGAGTCTGTGTCTCCAAATCTTTGTGCACACTTTTTGTATAGAAATTGGATTTATTTTTTTTTAAGTGGAGCAATGCAGCTTTAATTTTGTTGGTGAAGTCTAAGTAGCCAAGGTGGGGAGCTGGGGATGAAAATGCGAATTCATGACTTGCTGATGKTTTTTAAAAAGGGTGATTGCTTTGTGTTTCCTCAACTTCCACATCCCCTCCTGTTTGCAGCTGATGACTTCAGCTCCCAGGATAACCTGGATGACCCAGAGGCAGGAGGCTGGGATGCTACTCTGGTGGCAGAGGAGGAGGAGGAATTCTTTGAGCTGCAGATTGTGAAGCATCACGACAGTGAGGTAAAGGAACCTGCAGATCAAGGAATTTTAGTCTTGTAATTGTTCTTTCTATATCTCCACATGTGAAAATAAGACATCAGGTATGTCACAGAAATGTTACAGCACTTGTTTCTCCTGTGAGCAACTCTGTTTTCAAGGAATATTCCATAGGAGTATAACCATTATTTGGAAAATAGTAGAACTCAAGGATCTTCCTTCATCCARACATTCCAAAAGCATGAGATTCAGTTTGTATTTAACAAAGCAAAACCCYTGAGCAAATTAGAGTACAAAAGCCCCAGCTGAAAAACCAAACAATCTTAATTGTTACCATTTTTACCTCTGCATTGTTACACTCATTATCCTCCATTTTGCCACATAACTCATAGTTTCACAACTTTACAATTGTTGGTTTACAATTTCTGCTGTTAGGTTTAGAATCTCTGACTTATTTTATTTCTTAAAATTTTGCTTCTTTTTCTGAAATTTTTTGGTTTTTAGAGGAGCTTTATTCCTGGGAGTTCTGTTAGGGACTTTTTTTTTGTCCTAATTTGTATTTAGAGCCTGGAAATTTGGCTACAAGGCCATTTTTCTTACGGCTTGAAGATAAACCATTTAAATCTTCRTTAATACTTATATTTTAACATGCAAGAAGAAAAATTCCAGCTTTTGCTGTATTGCTAGAAAGGCTTCAGCAAAGTTATTTMTCAAATACAGACAGGAGAATTTTTGTGGTGTGATGGAAGATTTCCACTGCAATCTCTGTTGCTCTCTGGTTTATCTTAATRAATTAGGCCAAATGGCCCTGCACTTCTGCATATTTTATAATTTATTTGCAATGATCCTGGGTATTCAAAGATCTTTTTTCAAGAGGAARTGTTCCAGAGTTTGAGCAAGTTGGCATTTTTAATCCCAACATCTTCATTTGGCAAACTGATCTTGATTTTTAAATGGCCTCTTCTAAAGTGCAGGGATTTTTTCTTCACAGGGAGCGAAAYGGAGAAGCCGGCTCTCAAAATTTATGTATTATGTATTTTTGCTAATTATGCTTAATTAATTACAGTTAATTATACACCTAATTATGCTTATTAGAGGATACATTTATTTTTTCCCCCCCTCCCACTTTTGCAGGTGAAAGCAGAAGCCTCCTGGGACTCCACGGTCCACGACTGCATCCAGCTCAGCAAGGGGACGGCGGCRGAGGAGAGGGTTTACCTGATTGTCAGAGCCACTGTCCAGCTCAGCCACCCTGCAGAGATGCAGCTGGTGCTGCGCAAGCGCATCTGTGTCAACGTCTATGGCAGACAGGTACAGCTCCTGCAGCCCTTCCCACCTCCCAGGACTCACATTCCCTCCTCTCTTCCCCCCATCTCAGCCTGGGTGGATCAGCGGCGTCCGGCGAGGCTTTGAGCTGCCGAGTTGTTTTCCTGGTGTCCCTTGTGTTGTGGATGATGACACAGCTTGTTTTTTAAGGCATCTAAATGTGAGAAATTCATTTTTCTCTTAACCACTAAGTGCTTTCTCACTGGAAAAAGAAGAAGAGTTAATTTCTCGTGAGCTCGGAGTTTGTATTTTGCATAAAGGAACTTCTGTGTTTCCCTAGCCCTGTATTAAGTCCACACATTGCTGCTAACCATTTGTATTTACACCTCCAGGTATCACCTAGGAATAGTTGGAGGAGAGATCCCTTGTGTTAATTCACCTGTTAATCACTCTTGTTCCTTTATGTTTTCCAGCTGGTGCTCTTACAATAACATGTAGGTGAGGGCAGGGTGTTTGATAAATGGCAGGCAGTGAAGTTGTCATTCCATTTGCAGCATCATGCCCTGAAAATAATATAAATCCTGAGAATGATGGGGGAGGAAGGAGTTTGTTCAGCACTGTCTGAGAATTCAGCCTCCCCTGGCAGTGATAATGACAAAGCAGAAAGCCTGGATTGTTATTCTGGTTGCACATCTGTAGTTAAAATCTGAAGCAAGAGCAAAGAGAAGAGGTGTGGTCACACCCAGAAACCCTGTAGGCAACTCCCAGTGCTGGAAGTAGAACCCCAGTTCTTGGTGCTTCCACCAGGCAGAAGCTTTTTCTCAGCAAGGGAAGAGCAGTGAATTTTTTGTCATATGGAATGGGGGGGCTGTATTGAACAGATCAATTGAATGTGCCAATAATCCCAATCGGGTGAGGTCTTCATCAATTCTGTTTTCTACAGATTTAGTCAGTGCCATTTTTTTACTTTCATCCGACACAGAATCTTTGGCTTTCTTCCTGTTTTTCTAAAAACCCCCGTCAATAACCTTTCCTGGGAGTTTGTCTCAGCAGCATCTTTGAATGACTCATCTCTGCATTAATTCAACAGTCCAGTTCTTAACCCTGCAAGGCGCCAAGTCAGCATAAACAATGACCATGCCCCTTAAATCATTCTTCATAACGATCTCTTTGGTCAAGAATTTAATGTCTGTACTTGTCAATATTCAAGACAAGTCACCTAGGGCTCTGTCAGGAAAAAAAAAAGCACCTCTAAAAGCAGCTGATGCTTGGTGAAACAGTCACCTTGCAAGGAAGGAAGTGACTCCTTCTCTGTATCTACAATAAGCAAGCAAATTATTTTTTTCCAGTTTGAAATCTTTGGCTCTTACATATTTATTGGTTAGACTTTGGAGTTTGGGCTTCTTTCATTGTGAACTGTATTTATTTCAGCTGGAATCTGTTAATCCACAGCTGGAATCTGTTCATCCACATTTTCCTCATGTTTATTTCAGCTGGAATCTGTTCATCCACGTTTTCCTCGTGTTTCCTCCCCACAGGGTTTTGCACAGAGTTTCCTCCGAAGAATGTCTCCCCGGAGTTCCATCCCTGGCTGTGGCGTCACTTTTGAGATAGTCTCAAACATTCCAGAGGTGAGGAAGAAACCAGAGTGTCTCAAATTGGCCAAGAGCCTCTAATTTTGTGCTTTCCCCCCTCATTTTGAGCATGCTGGCTCTTGCTGCTGCCAGCATAAACTGGRGTTTGTAAAAGATGGAGCCTGTTCCTTTACATGCTGTGACTTAGCAGCAGCCTCTGTCTCATCAGTGTCACTGTGTATTTTGTTGAGTGAGCATCTATTTGCTCAGGTCCTTGAAGAGGCAGTTTGAAGAGAAATGTGGGGGGAAAAGRGGGAGGAAAAATGGGCAGGTGAAGTGCCTGCTGCGGGGAGCACGAGAATCTGTGGAAAAAAATAACAAAGTGGCTTTTTCTCAGTAATGTCTTTATGCAGCTCTTGATTCCTGAGCATATTCCCAGTTAAATGCTAATCCTGTCTTTCSAAAGAGATGCTCTATCAGGGCACTTCTGAAAACATTAACACATGAAGAGCCAAAACTCTGATTGCTGCCTGGCTCTTTCATGTTCTGCTGCATTTTGCACTGTGTGTTGAAATGCTTCTCAAACAGTGTTCTATTTTTTTTCTTCTTGCAGCTCACTTGAAATTTTGTTTTCCTCTCAGGTTAGATAACGCCCCAAATGTGCTCAAGCACTTTTTAATTATGAAATATCTGAATGCAGCCCTTTTGCTAATTAATGGCAATGTCTTGCTGTGAGACTCTCAGAAAGAACCCAAAAAGCCTCAAAACAATAACCACGTACAGCTTGAGATGTCTGTGACAGTGGCAGGAGCACCTGTGCAGGTTGCATGGCACAAGGTGTTTATTTGGATCAGAATCTTAGATTGGGTATTAGGAAGAAATTTAGAACAGATATCTAGGAAGAAATTTAGTATAGGTATTAGGAAGAAAT
>JACDOX010000154.1:331733-428760 GCA_014549065.1 Cardinalis cardinalis | reverse complement strand
TGTCCTCACTCAGCTGCAGCATGGATGGGGATGGGAGTTCCCTGCTCAGGGCTCAGTTCTGGGGGACTTGGTTTGGTTTTAAGGCTGTTCATTGCTAATTCTGRTTCAGGAAAAGGAGTTGTGTGGCCTTAGCTTTTGTGGTGGTGTTCACAGGGGTCCCAGGATGAGGGAAGAGACCAGAATGTTGACTCCTTGTTTCAGAAGGCTTGATTTATTATTTTATGATATATATTATATTAAAACTATACTAAAAGAATTGAAGCAAGGATTTCATCAGAAGGCTGGCTAAGAATAGAATAAGAAGGAATGATAACGAAGGATTTTGACTGACTGAGGCAGTCTGGACAGCTGGACTGTGATTGGCCATTAATTAGAAACAACTACATGAGACCAATCACAGATCCACCTGTTGCATTCCACAGCAGCAGATAATAATTATATAATTATGATTATATAATTATTGTTTACATTTTGTTCCTGAGGCCTCTCAGCTTCTTAGGAGAAAAAATCCTAAGGARAGGATTTTCCATAAAATATGTCTGTGACAAGCTTTTGCTTTCTGAAGCTCTACCAATAGTTTCTGCAATTGCCAGTAGAATTTTTGTCATTTTGCCCACATTYTACTTTGAATTCACCAAAGCCATCCTGCCAATAAAAAAAAGACATTGATTGGGTTAATTTTAAGTACAATAACTTGATCTGTTTACCAGGAAAAATACAGGAGAGAAAAACATTTGTTGAAAATTGTTCTCCTGGATATAAATTATGCAAGCACAAAGAGAAAAGTTATGCAAAACAAGCTGGAGCTTGTGCCTGCCCACTATAAATTCACAGGGAAGTGTGATGCACTTTAAATAYTGAAAGCAAGTTCCCTGTCATTTATAATTAGTTTAAAGGATTAAAATAGGAGCACAGCTAGGAAGGAGAGTCTCAGTCTTTGCATCTCTGTCATCTCCTAGAATCAAGACTGCAAAATCYTACACCTGCCAATCAGCAAAATACCAGATGTTAAAATTTATCCATTCATAATTTTAGCCGTGCAAACTTTACAGACAGCAGCCCGTGCCACAAGGCAGCTCAGAAACATTTTGCTTGTATAGACAAAGCTATCCTGGGATGCTCAGAGCTTTAATTCTTGCCAAAAAACACTTATTTGCTTCRTTTTGCTCTCTGTGACTGCCAGGAGGTTGCTGTAAAGGAGCAGCTGATGGGAAAAGGAAAACTCTACCGCAGGAGCCTGAGCTCCCCCAACGTGAATCGGGTGAGTTCTCCCTGCTGGCATCTCCAGCAGCTCCACTCTTCATTCTCAGGTCCTGGAGTCATGGAATAGAGCAATGAATTTCCTTCTTTTTGACCCCTCTGTGCTCGTTTTTTTTTTTTCCCCCTGAACAATGGAGATTTTTCATTTCCTTTCCAAGTTGAAGGGTTGGTTTCTTTTTTCTTTTTCTTTAGAAGATTTGAAAACAAGTTAGAAGTCTGTGCTGACCTTAAGCTTTGTACCAGTGTTGTGCATAAAAATGAGACTTTTTCTACCCAAAATTTGGAAAGAAATCATTTGATAGAACTGGTAATCAAACYAATGACAAATTCTGGCTCCTCCCGGGTCAAGAATTAAATTTTCACCTTTAATTTCTTGGGTTTTGTTTCTGCTTTAACCACAAAACTGTTTCTTTTCAGCCTTGCTGGTCAAGAGGCATA
This sequence comes from Cardinalis cardinalis, assembly GCA_014549065.1. NCBI lineage: Eukaryota > Metazoa > Chordata > Aves > Passeriformes > Cardinalidae > Cardinalis > Cardinalis cardinalis. The sequence continues at coordinate 427,062 of JACDOX010000154.1, read as the reverse complement.
GTTAGGAATTTTTTAAAGTTCTTGTTAAGAARTAATTTTGCTTCTTTTAACTCTTCCAGCTTTCTGCAAGCCGCCAGGATTTAGCTCCCCCTTATAACCTGAGCAGTAACAGGGTGAGTATCTGCAGATCTCCTGGGAAAACTGGGGAAAAAAAGGAAATTTCTCTACTCTACCAGTGATTAGGAGCATAAATGGGAAATATCTGTGAAAAATGGGCCACCCCCATGTGCTCCTGGATCCGTGGGACAGAAATAGGTTTGGATGTGCTGCTCTGGGCCTCTGGGGAAATTCCCTGCTCTTGTCCCAGCCCCTGTGGGATGCTCAGGAGCATTTTCCAGCTTTAGAGCTCTTCCAGAGCTTTCACCTGGGTGGAGGGAAAAAATCTGGGAGAAAGGAAGAGTTTTGGGTCCATGTGTCAGTTCAAGTCCACCTCTAGACAGAATAAAGGGTGTGAAGRAAGTCCCTGATCTCCCAGTGGTCCTGATCTTGTGGTGGGTGATAATTCAGCCCATTTTAAACATCTAAAGCCCATCTAAAAACAGCACTAGAGACCCAAAGCATTCCTTTAAAAGGTGAAAAATTAAATTTAAGCTTATTTTCCAAATCCTAGATCAACTGAAGGATCTCCTCCTGATAGATATTCTGCCCAGCAAGCGTGGAGTCATTTTGAGGGGGAGAATCTGGTGGTGACAAGGCATTTTAATGCATAATGCAGTTGCACWGAATAATAGAATTTTGATGTAGTGCTCCAGCATTGGTTGCTAAATCTGCTACATCTGATCCATGGAGAGAATGCTAAAATATGTGCAGGTGATAAAGTGTTTGTAGCAACTTCTGTCTGGAGAGAGCTGTGGGGTGTTTCAATACTGTAAGGTTTTTAAAGCAAAAATTAAAGATTAGGATTCTTAATGATTTCTGTTTTTCTCCTCCCTTCCCTTTCAATGATTTCTCTCATTGCATGTTTCAGAGTCCAAAGGTCCCAGCAGAGGTAATGCATTAGGTCCACCTAATGAGTGGGATAATAATTTTTATCTCACTATAAAGTTGATTTTGCTCACTCACACGCTTTTATTTCCTGCTTTGAAGATGCTGCTGGTGGTGCCTCATTTGCATAGCACAGAGCAAACGAGTTTTTCCATTGAAATGCTGTCATTAATGCAGTGTGAACTGGTACAAAGCAGAGAACTTTTCTCCTTGGGTGCATCTGATGGGTTCTTACAGAGCTGGAGCTGTTCAGTGCCATTTCTCACAGATTTTTGGACAGGGTGAAGCCTTTTCAGAAATAACTCCCTCTCAGCTGAAAAAAATAGACATGAAAGCAGGCAAATATCTRAATATCTGCCAGTGAATATTAGCCTGGAGATGAGATTAACATTGAGACTTTCTCTCAAATCTTGCTCAGCCTTTATGGSTTTTATAGTTCAGTGTGAGCAACTCTTGATTTCTGTGAAAAAATGACTTTAAAATAATCACTGGGCCAATGGAAAACATGCTTTTCCTCAGTTTTGTGGTAGTGCTCTCAGAGGAGTGACCCCTTTTCCCAAGCTTTGGTTAACTGGAGTTGTTGGCAGTGGTTTGCATGAGGTTTTGCAGCTCTTGGCCATGGCTGTGGTTGCTGCCAGAGACTCTGTGCTGCAGGAATGTGGAGCTGAGGTGGTGGAGCTGCTCCCTTTGCTTGCAGTGAGCTTCAATCCAAGGCACTTGTTCCTCAGGACATGGAGATAGGACCTCTCCAGCTGGGAATTCCTGGTTTTGAAGGGATCTCTGGTTCCAGGCCACRTTGGACAGGGCTTGGCACAGCCTGGCTCAGTGGAAGTGTCCCTGCCCATGGCAGAAAGTGGAATTTAAATTTGGTGATCTTTAAATCCTCCTAACCCAAACTTACTCTGTCATGCAAYGATCCAATTTCAATGAGAAGATGAGCAAAAGCTTTTGTAATCCCAGTGAAATATTTAACAAACCCTTAAATGTCCCTATAGCACCTGGASATCACAGAGCTCACTGGTGATACCAGTCCTGTCCAGTTTAGCATAAAGGACCTGAGAAGAGCTTGACAGGCAAAGTTTTGGTTAAGCTGGGTGTCATTGTCCCTTGGGGAGAAATGTGGTGGCAAAGAAGTCTTGTCCAGCAGTCATGGATTGTTGTTTTGTTGTTATTTTACCAGGAGTTGGGTGTTGCTTATTATAATAAGTCAATCCCAAACAAGTGATTTAATGTATCACAGGAAAAAGCAGTCACAGGACAGTAACAACACCTGAACTGGGTGCAGAATATGGATGGAAGCCCTTTGCACATCCCAGGATATTCCTTTCCTTAACTTTTATTCCATTTCTTTATTTCTYTCTCTAATTGTTGTTCCTTGCATCCCTGCTGCCTTTGCCAAGGATTTTTAGCTTTATGGAAAGGGCTCCTGAGTCTCAYTCCTCTATGTCAAGCACCATCCATGCTGGTCAAATTTGAGATTTGTTCCATTCTCCATCACTCAGAAGAGCCAGGGCTCATTCCCCTGTTAAAAAAAAAAAAAAAAAAGAAAATATTAAACAAGAATATTCTATGAGTTGAAATAAGAATTAAAGATGGTGTCAATGCAACTGCAACAGGCAGCTCAGGAGTTTCAAGAATTAAGGCATGGATTCATCTTGCTGCCTTTGGCATTAAAAACATGGATGGGTGGTGACATCCTCCTGAAGAGCTGGAAAATCCTTCTCCAGGACTGGAGCAGAGGTGTGGGATTGGCACATTTTGGGGAAAAAACACCTTAAAGAGTATCCCAGTGTGCTGAGAGCACAGAGGGATGCCAGGGAGCAGGATGGCTCCCACTGAGCTCTGCATTCTTGGGAATTTTTAATTTCTGAATTTACTTCAGGAGAGTTTTATGGGCTTTCATATTGTCAGCAGGACTGACCTGAACCTCTAGGTTCTGTCTGCTTGCTTAAATGAGAAAAAGGCAATTTTTAGTCCTGTTATCACTGCAGATGTGGTTAGGGGAGACTGAGATGAGTTTGATCTCTCCTTGYGCATCAAGCGATGCAGGGGTATTGAGTGTCTTAGTCTTGATATCAAATACTGGGGGTGAATTTTCATGTTCAAGGGGGCTTTTGTTGGAAATTTAATTTAATTCAGTTGGAGGCTGAATTTAAAAATTAAGTTGACTAAACTGGATTAATCMGAGGCACAATGGGTGGAAGGCACCTGTGAGGTGTTTTACAGATCAGACTAAATCACATATTGATGAAAAATATCACAARTTGCTCTTAAAACACCTCTGACAAGAACCATTTTGTCTTGGACAGTTGTCCTTTCCTTTCCCAAAGGCCCAGTATTTGTAGCTCAAACTCCWAGTAAGACAAGATGGTGCCATTCAACCTTCAGGTTTTTCTGGGAACCAGAGTTTTTTCCAGCAAATTGATACCATGTAAATTAAACTTGAATAATCCTGCTGTTCATGAGAACAAGTGCCTTTTGTCCCAGCTGTGKGTCCCAGCTGTTTGCTTGTGTTCCAGTGCTCCATGGTCACCTTTTCCTAAGCCTTTTCTGAACTGCTGAAATAATAAAACACAAGAATTATTCATTTCTTTTACCCAGTGGCTGCATTTTAATGGTCTGTCAACTTCAAGGAAAGATTTGTCAGGTAAAGCCTCCAGATGACTTAGGTAGTGATCATCCCTACCTGCCCTAGAGGTTTTGAGCATGAAATAAATCCCCTGGGGTTTTTCATGGAGGATGTGTGAAAGAARGGAAGGCAGAGGAGAAGAAGGAGAAGGTTTTATAAAAATAAACCACTTTATAAACAGCATTAAAACACATCAAGGGACGTGCATTCTTCTGGTGGCTACTTGGATTTGTTAAATTAAATCACTTGACCTCTCTTTGGTCACTTGGCAGAGRGCAAATGTATTCATGAAATGATGACTCCTCTGGGCAGATGATTTGTAAGCTTCCTCTCTTTCTCTCACCACCCTTCTTGAGAGAGAAGAGATTCACAGCGCTTAAAAAATAATAAGAATAGACTTAAATCTTGTAGTGGTGCATGCACAAAGCAACACAGGAGAGAACTGGATAACATCCAGATGGGAAACTTGGAAACTTCATCAAGTTAATATAGTTTATAATTATTTTTATTTTTATTTTAGTGAGWTTCACATATGTTAAATTTCAATCCRGCTTAGTAAAATCATTCATTAATTACCTTTTCCCTCTGCACAGTGATTGACACTTCAGTTGTCTCCAGTATTTTCTTTTCCAAATGTTTCTCCACCTGTTGCCCTGACTAACCTAATTTTGATGGTTTGTTGTCATCTCAGAGTTGAGGGTTCCAAATCTGACCTTCAGGCTAAAACTGATCTGTCCACTCTCTCCAAAGCAAATGCAATTCAAAATCCCAACATGCCTTAAATAAACAACCACACAAATCCTTTTCTCATTCCTGTTCTTACGACCTTCATTTTATTTCTCCTGGCAAAATACTTAAAATTACTTAGAAAATGTGGTCATCTATAGTATCAAGGCTGAAGCAAAATTCCTAAAAGATCCTACAAAACCTTTTCCTACAGAAAAAGTCACCAAATGCTGCCATTCTTTCTGTGCAGGATGAATATTCTGAAAGGGTTCTGCTGGTTCTTACCTACTCCATTTTTGCAGCATTCCCCAAACAGGGCTAGAAAGTCAAGATATTGCTTGAAACCATTTTACTCTTGGAACAGTCAGTGAAGGGCACTTCTGACTCAACAGATCATGACTCAGAAAATTATTTAGTTGCTCTTTACCTGCACTGAGTCCCTGTTGTACTAAGCTAAAATACTCTTGAGTATTTGTAATATTCTTTCTGTTTCTTCTTTTTCTGTGGCCTCCAGAAGCACTTGGGCTTGGCTCAAGATGTGACCCCTTGATCCATTTGTCTTTTTAAGTGGATCACTGTCCCAAGATCCAAAAGGATCACTAATCAAGTTTATATTCTCCAAAAATAAAGCTTTCAGATGCTTTTCACTCTTCCATAGCTCTTTTTCCTAATTCAGTGCCAACATCAACCAGGCTGATGGCAGACTAGGCCAGGAGGCAACAAAACCAGTATTTCAATATTATTTTGATTCTTGTGCTATTTGGTTTGAGTCTTCTATTTTTTTATTAATCTCTGCACATGATAAGGCAACCTGAGAGAAATCTGCGCTAAAAAAAAACACGAAAGCCAAAAAAAAAAAAAATAGAGTTTAGGGGTGAGGAATAGCAAAGAAGCATTTTGTGGAATTTTCCAACCTCAGACATAACTCTTGGATGTGTGTAAGACATAAATGAGTTGCAGGTCAAAGATGATGCTAGAATTGGAGGCTTGAAAGCATGGACAGAGCAGGAAGCTTCCAAAAAAGGTTTAAACACCAAAATCCTCAAAACCAGCAGATTAACAAACCCCTGCTGCTCCCAGCCTGGCCTCCATCAGCTTCACTTCCAGGATGATGCCTCAGTGACCTGACACCCATCAGTTATCCCAAATTTGTCCTCCCAGGTGCAGCACTGGCTGGACCTGGAGCAGGAGGGCTGAGGACAGGTCCTGCCCTGCCCAAGTGAGGTTATTTGCTATTCAAAGCAGGAGCAGCTTCCCTGGGACTGACTTATAGATCCAAATGGAAATGATTCTTGCCCTGGGCTGCTCACCATGACCTTCAACCCAGTGGAGAAATCTATTCCTCCTATCCTGGCTTATTTATTATTTGTGAAACATTCATGACTTCAAGTTCCAGTTAAGATTAGTTTGGCTGCCTGTCATTATTTTTATGTTCAAGGTCAGGTTAATTCCTTGCATCCAACAGTGGGGAGCTTCTTGAAAAAACACATTTTCCCCCTCTTCCTCCAGGAAAAAATACACTAAACCTATGGTCTAGGATGCAGCAGGTCCTTCCATCCCTTGTGACTCCTGCACCTTTTTGCTGTGAAAGTATTTCTCTTCCTGTTGTGTATTTCAAGCAAAATTCAGGTGTACAATAAAATCCAGATTTTGCACCAAGCATAGCAAAACTCTTCACCAAAAAAATAAATGGGATTGGACACTTCAGTTTTTATCAGAGATTAGACTTCAGTTTTTATCAGTTGTCTGCACCATCCTGTCCTTGCAACCCCTGATTGTGGAAAGGTGAAGCTTTGCAAGCCCATCCTGAGAACATTTTCCCACCTGGACAGGACAACACTTTCCCACAAGACCCTGAGACTTTTGAAGAGTCTGATCCTGGACTTTTTTGACCCATAGGCTCATAAATGGGTATTGAGTTGCCTTCAGGTCTCCTATAAATTAGGAAAACCAGAAGGAGCTGCTTTGGCAGTTTGATTTTGCATGTGTGCCTCCCTCAGACATTTTCAGGACAACCCTGTGGAATTTTGGTTTCCCTTCCAGCTCTACACACTCAGATGGTGAAGCAAAACCAAGCCCCGTCCTGCATCCACATGAAACTTCCAGCAGAGCCACACTTGAAATAATCATTGCAGGCAAATTTATAAATGATTTTGCCTAGCAAAATGAGAGAATTAATAAAAAATGGATTTGGACACACAGATTCTTGACRCTCACATGCTGCTGTGAAATGGTGGCCTGGGTTTTCTCTCTGTTAGCCAAGAGGCTTTGTCACTGAGCCAGTTTCTGGCTGTGAATGAGAGGAAAGTTCCAAAACCACAGTGGACTTTTGTAAAAGCAAATCACCCCTGGTGTGTGGGATCCTGGGAGAACCCAGCCAGAGAACCCTGGATCTTGGGAAGGCAAAGGAGCTGCTCTTTTCTCTGTCACTGTTTCTTCCTCATCTGCATCAGGCTCTTGTAGGGCTGAAAATAATCTTGGTTGATCTTCAAAACCCTWACCTGTCCCCATCTTTTTTGTCCTGCTGTCCACAGCTTGGAGATTCCAACTTTCTCTTTCCCAGAAAACTTWGCAGTGCCACAATTGCTCCATCTTGATCTGTTTAACTCCTCCTTTCTCTCCAGGCACAAACATCCAGCCTTTAGGTCTTGTATTTCTTGTCTTGTTTAAAGCTCTGTCCTCGCCTGGCACTTTTTCCTGGCACTGCTTCCACTTCTCCTGAGTAGTTACACAAAATATTCAGGAATTTTTGGGCAGACAGCACCATAGTGTATTCATCTGGTTGTAACATACTCAGCTTCCACAACGCAGCAGCACAAGTGAGTGAAATATTACAGCTAGGAGGTCTAGAAATAAACTTTTTCTGTGCTTTTTTGCTGAGGGTGCTCATCTTTGCAGGGCTGGCCTGCCAACTAAAAGCACCTCTGGGGAAGGGTCTTTCCTCAGCTCTGGCACTCTGAGCTTGGCACAGGGGCTGTGCAGGGTGTGTCAGGATTGCTGTGCTCCTGCTGTTGTGCTAACTTGGAAAAAAACCTTTTTTTTTCCCCTCTAGGGTCGATGGGAGAGTCAGCAAGATGTGTCCCAAGGTGCCACAAACTCCAGTAGAGGCATTAGTCCATCTCGTACCTCCCTGCCAGGCTCTGGGCAGCAGAACCACTCCCCTGATCCAGGTAAGGCTGTTTATGTCACAAAACTCCCCTGATCCAGGTAGGGCTCTTCTTCAGCTCACAAAACTCCCCTGATCCAGGTAGGGCTCTTCTTCAGCTCACAAAACTCCCCTGATCCAGGTACAGCTCAGGGAACTTCCTGAATGTGGGATAAAGTCACTGCTAAATAAAGTCACAGCTCCTGAGTGTCACTAAAACGTCAGAGAGTGCTTTCCCTTGGCTAATTCTTTGACCACAGAAGTCATCTTAGAAAAGAAGTTTTAAAAGTTAAAACTTAAGTTAAAACTTCTTTTTAAAAGAAGTTTTTAAATTTTTTTATAGAGGGTTTTGGGTCAGCTTTGGGTTTTTTTTTTCCCCCTTTCTCCAAAGAACAGTTCTTTTCATGTATGAATTTATTTTGTTTTTCCAACAGGTATTGGTAGCCTGGCTGCTTCCTACCTGAATCCTGTCAAGTCCTTCGTGCCTCAGATGCCAAAGCTGCTGAAGTCCCTGTTCCCTGTTAGAGATGAGAAGAAGGGCAGGCAGAGCTCTCCCCTTGCACAGCAGGTAAGGCATTAAATCACCCACAAAATCCAATATTGGTGAGTGCTGCTGGGCGTGCTGGCAGAGAGCTGTTTTAGAAAAGTTGTTGCAGAGCAAACCAAGCTTTTAGGCACAGCAAAGCCTCCTGATCCATTTCCCCTCCATCCTGTCCAGGGCTCGTGGAGCTGCTGGARCTTACTGACACACACTCAGCCCACTTGGCTTTTTCCAAGTGCCAGCTCCACTCCCAGGGTGATTTATGGGCCTCCCACTCACAGCAACAATGGTAAAATTTATGAAGGGCACTTAGTGTTGTTTGTGTATTGCCAGGAGGAAAATATAATTCCCTTTCTAATTCCTTATTTCATATCCCCAGCCCTGGCCCCAACTTGTGTCACCTTTTACCATCTTTCCCTGTGTACTTGGGGCAGTTGCTTTTGTTCATTCTTGTCTCTTCCACGTGTCAGGGAAGCATTTGATTTCCTTTTTTTTCCTTTTGGATGTTGTGCTGCAAAGCTCCCACCTGCTCCAGATGTGGTTCCTGTGCTCTGAGCAGAAGTTGGTGCACAGTCAAAGCTGACTGGAAAAACACTTAAAAAAAAAAAACAAACCACCAGATGAAATAGAGAATCCCATTATAAATCATGTAATCTCCTTTATTTGTGAGGCTGTAGGAATATTTCCCTCTAGAGTAGATTTTGAAGGTTTAACAAACTGCTGTGAAGATGAATCTGGAGCCAGATCTGGTGTGAAAGTTTTTGGGATTCCATTCTGTCCATGCTGGCTCTGCTCTCACCCTCTTCCTTTGCCTGGAGTTCTGGAAGCTCATCACTTATTAACTCAGACTTTTCTTCACCTCTTGCCATGCAGACAAACATTTTAAAGAATATCTTCCTCCAAACAAACCATAAAATCCCTGAACAACTCTTTTTTTTTTTTTTTTTTTTTTTTTTTTGTGGATGAATCCAGATCTTTTGTTTGCTACAGCTAAACTTGCTGTTACAAGAACATCCCAAGAGTACAGAAAGTTGTTTTGGCATAATAGAAATACAGTAAAATATTAAATAGCTAGAGCAAAAATAAATCTACTAACACTTGGATACTTTAAAAAGAAATTCCTGGCACATGTAACACAAATAAGAACGAGGCAGTTTTAAAATATTCTTAGCTTGATTGGGGATTCATTTTACATTTTAATCTCACCTTTTGCTTGGTGCTGAGGCTGGAATTGTACAGACCCCCTCATCTATGAACTGTAGAGAATTAAAATGAAGGTGGTGACTTTCTTTAAAGGTATTTGGGTATGGAAAGATGCAAATAGGTGCTCTTACAATTGCAGTGAGAGCCTTTCACACCTTCTTGAATCCTCAGTGAATCAGTGAGAGCTGAGAGGAGAAAYGAGGCCTAATTTCCTGCCTCTAGTCAAACCACCTGTTCCCACTCCTTTCCTGTTCAAGATCAGTCCTGGATGATTTGTCTAGAAATCAARTTTTAAACTACAGAGACATCTCTTTAATGAGATTCTAGTTTATGTTATGGGTTATTATGGAAAGTCAACCAGGTCATGAAATCAACAATTTTTAATAAGAGGGGAAATKCTATTAATGCTTTGTTTTTTAAAAAAATAAAGAGGAGTGGGTGATGCTTCAGTGGTTGCACTGGAGAGCAGCCCAGGGTTTCCATGACCAGTGGGTCTGTGTAATGTAATGAAATGTTAGAATCATTCTCTACTTTCAAGTTTTRCAGTGGAACAAATCAACTGTATTGCAAATGCACCTCCCTGGTTTGAGAGGTTTTACAAATTCCTTGCWGCTCTATCCATAGGGAAATGGGGCTTCTTCACTGCTGTCAGCAATCCCAAGGAATTGTGGAATTTCCTGAGGTGGAGAGATCCACAGGGGTCATTGATCCAACCCCTGGCCCTGCACAGACACCCCAAAAGTCCCATCTTGTCCCTGAGAGCTTTGKCCAAACATTCCTGGAGCTCTGGCAGCTTTGGGAATGCCACCATTCCCTGGGSAGCTCTTCCAGTGCCCCAACACCCTCTGGGGAGAAAACCTTTTCCTAATCCCACCCTAAGGAAAGATGCACAGAAGAGAGAATAAAAAACAGAAAAAAAAAATCAGCTCCAGCTTCTTCTGTGCAGCCCAAAAATGAAGAGGTGCCTTTACAGCAAATCTGGCTTTTGAAGATCATCAATATCCCATCCCATAATCTCCAGTGCTGCTTCTTTCTAATGGCCTGAGGATGCAAATGTGGGCAGAGGGGTTGAGCTGGGGGTGCTGATGGATGGCTGAGGGACACAGGGGGACATGGGGGGCTCAGGGGGTCACTCCAGGCAGGCAGGAACTCCTGTGGAGCCAGGAGGGGACACCAAAATTCACCCCTGATAATTTTTCTGAGATCTTTCTGAGCCTCAGGGAATGCAGAACAGCACCTCCAGGGCTGTGGGAGAAGGAAATTTCATTACACAGTTGCAGGGGACATAAATGGATGTGCAAGGTGGGAGAAAAACCTGTAAGGGAGAGGCAAAGCCTAAAGGACTTATTTGGCTTTAATTGCAAAGGAATCTGACCCTTAACTGGGAACTGCTGGAGTTTTGTTGCTGTAAACAACAATTTGGGAGAGCAAGKTTCAGGAATAGAAATGACAAAGGGGATGGAAGGATCTGAATCATCCTTTCCTGGGCTGGGAGCTGAGAGATGGGAAGATTCAGGATTTTGGGAAATGGTTCTTCCCCCAGAGGGTGTTTGGGCTCTGGAAGAGCTCCCCAGGGAATGGTGACATTCCCAAGGCTGCCAGAGCTCCAGGAGGGTTTGGACAACACTCTCAGGGGTGCACAGGGTGGGATTGTTGGGGTGTCCTGTGCAGGGCCAGGGCTTSCACTGAGTGATCCTTGTGGGTCCCTGCCAGCTCAGGATATTCCWTGATTCCATGGAAAGCAAATTTCCAAGGAGCAGGACTGAACCTTTTCCCAGGTTTGGAGCTGAAGTTAAATTCACCAGGACTATTCCAAGTGGGTGTGGTACCAAATCTCTGTTGCTGTACTGGTAAAAAATGAGATCAGTCCTGATCAGTAATTATAAAAATACACTTTTAAAATTATTTTAGCAGCTTTTTATTTCAGTCCTGCCCATTGCTTGGAGCAGCATCAACATTAAAGTGGGCAAGCCCACCCAAAAATACCTTTACAAAGTGATCTCCCCTTGTTTAGAGTGGTTCCTTGTGCTTCAAAAACAAACAAAAAAAAAAAGACAGAGACATCCCAGTCAATGCATCCCACCTCCTGCCAGCTCAGGATATTCCATGATTCCATGAAAAGCAAATTTCCAAGGAGCAGGACTGAACCTTTTCCCAGGTTTGGAGTTGAAGTTCACCATGACTATTCCAAGTGGGTGTGGTCCCAAATCTCTGATCCTGAGCTGGTAAAAAAGGAGATCAGTTCTGACCAGTAATGATAAAAATTACACTTTTAAAATTATTTTAGCAGCTTTTTATTTCATAAAATAAAATTGCTTGGAGCACCATCAGCATTAAAGTGGGCGAGCCCACCCAAAATTACCTTTTCAAAGTGATCTCCCCTTGTCTAGTGTGGTTCCTTGTGCTTCAAAAACAAAACAAGAGAAAAGGCAGAGACATCCCAGTCAATGCATCCCACCTCCTGCCAGCTCAGGAYATTCCATGATTCCATGAAAAGCAAATTTCCAAGGAGCAGGACTGAACCTTTTCCCAGGTTTGGAGTTGAAGTTAAGTTCACCATGACTATTCCAAGTGGGTGTGGTACCAAATCTCTGATCCTGAGCTGGTAAAAAAGGAGATCAGTTCTGATGAGTGGTGATAAAAATTACACCTTTAAAATTATTTTAGCAGCTTTTTATTTCATAAAATAAAATTGCTTGGAGTGGCATCRRCATTAAAGTGGGCGAGCCCACCCAAAATTACCTTTACAAAGTGATCTCCCCTTGTTTAGAGTGGTTCCTTGTGCTTCAAAAACAAAACAAAAAAAAAAGGCAGAGACATCCCAGTCAAGGTGGTGGCAGTGAACAAAATTGCTGTCTTTGACCTTCTGCTGCAAGTTTAGTAACTAATCTGGAGAATAATGAACCGCAATTAATGAAATCTGCTCTCGTATTCAAGTGTGTTTCTCAGACAGCACATAAAATAATTGAAAGAACTTCCTGCTCTCTAATTAGTTAGATTGAATTAATTTGGCATAATAGGATTCTTTATGTAACTTGCAGAATGGCTTCCGATGAAGCTGTTTATGTACCTAAAAGATTGGGTTCTGATGAAGCTGTTTATATACTTTAAAGTTAGAAAATGCCTCTTTTCTCCTTTATCTGGTGCCTTTAAATTAATTGCTAGTAGTCTGTAAATAATAATAAAAAAACCCCAACAATTTAAGTCTTTCTAGATGGCTGGAATTGGTTTTTATTTTCCCAGCCTATTCTTGAAAAAGCTGAGAACCACAGAGTGCAAGATTTGAAGCCTTCTCACCCTCCCTGCTGATGGGGAGAAGCTTAAAATCCTTGTTTAAAATATGCAGGTGGAGAGAGAAGCAGAGTTTCATCTGCCTGTGCTTAATTATATTATGTAGGAATTGAACTCCTCTTTTTTATTCACGTGCTGAGGCTTTCCCAGTGTGCACCAAGCAGAATTCCTGTTCTTTTCCCTTGTGACCCCGTGGCTCTCCAGGAACTGCCTGTGTAATCACATTTCAGGGCATCACTGGGTGCTGACATTAAAAATGGACATATTAAATTCCATTTTCGGGGGTTTTTGGCATTGCTGTGGCAGAAGGAAATTCCTGTGGCAAATTTGGTGAGTGGGTTTTGGTCACCTTCCTATCCAAGAATCTTTTTGGATGCTCAGATGTCTTTTTGTTAGCACATGGCTTGAGAGAGGGATCTTGAGTCACAGATTTACTTAAAATCATAAAAAAAAAAAGATAAACTCTTTGAATTTCCATATAATTCTTTTTTGCTTTATGGTGTATCCACATGGAGAGGGCAGCTGTCACTTCTTTCCCTTCCACCTTCTGATGCAGACATGGAAATTAATCTTAAAAACTAATGAAATGCAGTTAATGAAAGGCTTTCTAAATAGACAAAACCCTTTTCTGGCAGTCCATTAAAAAATAGCAGTTCCATGGATGGGCCTGSTGCACAGTATAATTGCTAGAACTGACATCCCTTAATCAAATGTAAATAACGTGGCCTCAGAGACCCTTCTTTAACATCTTGAAGATTTTTTTTTTTCCTTCAGAGTTCCAAGTGAAAAATCATTTGGATGCTGCAGTCAGCAGAGCTGCACAGCAGAGCTCGTGTGTCTCCTTGTGACTCAGTTGTTGGTGTTTTGATTTCTTTTCTGAGCTCAGTTTTCCCTGTCATCCTCAAATACAAACAGTTTTTGATGAGAATGAGTGTAGAAAACTGGCTTTGGAAGTTTCAAACCCCTCGAATTTCTTTGTAAACTAACTTTAAAATGGGGTATGAATTACTCTTTTTAATCTGCCAGGACCTAGAAATGAAGTAATTGAGCTGCGTAGGAAATGGTGTGGTTAATTTTGTATAAATTGTACTAGAAGTGGGGAATTCTGGTGTCTTATTACAGACATTTCACACAGGGGCTGTGCAATAAGAGGGAGTTGTTTGGGTTAATATTTAAATRCAGAGTGTGTTTAGAGAACAAAATGAGCAAACACAAAAAACAAACCCCAACCAATTAACTTGCACTGGATTTCAGATCTCCTTGTGGATGGTGGGAGATTTTATATTTGAGTGATTAATGACTTTGCAATCAATTTTAAAATCATTTTCAAGAGGAATATTGTTGGGGCAGGGTGGTACCTTTTAAAAGTGTAATCCTTTTTTTTTGGGCAGTGTACTAGGGAATTTTTGGATTTCTCCCTGCATTCCCATGCACAACTTGTGGAAATATTTTATCCTGAGTGCTCCAAACTGATTTAAATCTCTCTTTAATGAATTTAAATCTCTGTTTTGCTGCAAAAGTTCCCAGTAGCTGCTGTTAAATAGTGATGGGACCATGACACTGTCAGTGGGAGGGTCTTTGGGCTCAGCCCCTCCTGTCTGGGGATGGGAAAGCAAAAAGAACAGTGGAAGTTTGGGATAAAATCCCTTTAGGATTGTATCAGCCTTGGCTAAGCCATTCCTGGCATTCACAGGGCARTTCTTGGCTGCACTGGCCTGATTTGTTCTCTTAAATGCCACTGAACTTTSTGCATATTGAGTGTTAATGCTGAGGGATTTTCATCCAAGTGACACCAAATCAAAGGCTTTGCACTGAGGGCATCAGTCACTGCTGCCAGAGGCATTTCACAAAGTGCCTAATGACACAGAAATACCAAATGTGTTTTGCTGAGCTCTTTGAAGAGGTGGCCATTATATAGATGTGGAATATATGGGATAAAAAAATGTTCATTCAGGATTGATGTTGGTGCCTCTGTAGGTGGGGAGGGACCCACAAATGCTTTTGCTCCTCAAGCTCACCAGTGTGGCAGGTTGGGCTCTCCTTTGGTCACCTCAGAGATTGTGCAAAGTGACCTCTCAGTGAGCAGAAAATGTGAAAAAAAAATTTAAAAAAATCTAAGATTGATAGAATCACCATGGAATCCTGGAATGGTTTGGGTTGGAAGGGACCCTGAAGCTCACCCAGTCCCATCCCCTGCACTTTTCAGGTGAGACCCCACCTGCAGAGCTGCCCCAGCCCTGGGGCCAGCAGCAGGAGGACGTGGAGCTGCTGGAGAGAGTCCAGAGGAGGCCACAGAGATGCTCCAAGGGCTGGAGCCCCTCTGCTCTGGRGCCAGGCTGGGAGAGCTGGGGGTGCTCACCTGGAGAAGGCTCCAGGGAGAGCTCAGAGCCCCTTCCAGAGCCTAAAGGGGCTCCAGGAGAGCTGGAGAGGGACTGGGGACAAGGCATGGAGGGACAGGACAAGGGAGACCTTCCACAATCCCAGGTTGCTCCAAGCCCTGTCCAGCCTGGCCTTGGACACTTCCAGGGATCCAGGGCAGCCACAGCTTCTCAGGGCAACCTCAGGGCCTCCTCGCCCTCACAGGGAACAATTCCTTCCCAATATCCCACCCAAATCTCCACTTTTTTAGTTTGAAGCCATTTCCCCTTGTTCCCAGTCCCTCTCCTGGAGCCCCTTCAGGCCCTGCAAGGGGCTCTGAGCTCTCCCTGGATCCTTCTTCTCTCCAGGTGAGCACCCCCAGCTCTCCCAGCCTTTATCCCAGAGCAGAGGGGCTCCAGCCCTTGGAGCATCTCCATGGATTCCTCTGGACTCTCTCCAGCAGCTCCACATCCTCCTGCTGTTGTCCCCAGGGCTGGGGCAGCTCTGCAGGTGGGGTTTCACCTGAGAGGGGCAGMATCCCCCCCTCTCCTCCCCTGCTGCCCAAACTGTGGCACCATCCCAGCCCTTGGGGGATTTCTGGGATGTGAGTGCACCCACCTGGGGCATGTCCAGCCTTTTATATCCTCATCACCTCCCTGCACAGAGCAGCAGCTCTTAGGAGAAGACAATCAAAGATGCTTTAAAGTGAAAAGCTTTCAAGTTCTCCCTCACTCTTGTGTTTTGTCAGCTTGGTTGAAGAGATTCTGCCAGAATCCATCGCTGTAAAAGGCTCCTGGATAAATAGATACATCCAGTTTAGCAGCCACTGCCTACAAACATTTAATGATAGAATTTGGCTCTGGATCCAGAAATATTTTTATCATCCAGCAGTGTCTTCCCAGATAGTCCCAACACTTTGTTTTSAGCCCCCTCCCCAAGGAATTTGACTGCATTTCATCCCACAGGTCTGGTGTGCTGCCCTCTGAGGGGGTTCCTGCCCTGCTGCTTCTTGTCAGCACCCCCCTCAGAATTCCTTTTTTTCTCCCTGTTTTTCTAAACTTTGCTTGGCAAATTTTCTGTAGTTTGGAGATCTGTCATCCTTTCAGGAGGAGAACTTGATGAGGAGTGATTAAAGCCTGATGGTTTTCTTTCTTTTGCTGTGTGATGCCAACTGGATTTTTAGCTTTTTGGGGATTTGCAGGCTGTAAGACTGGAGGTTTTAGAGAGATAAAAAAAACCCAAACAAACATTTTATTTATTTGTTTTGAACGGAAAAAAGGAACTGATTTAACTGCTTTAAATACTTCTCCTTATTMCAATTCTGAGTGCTTATTTCTGGATAATAAGGCTGGACAAATTTTATAAAACCTAAACTTTGCAGGGTTTCTTCATTGGTTTATTCTGAGAGATAAAAAACCTAAACAAACACTTTATTTGTTTTAAAGGGAGAAAAGGGAATCAAAGGAATTKATTTAACTGCTTTAAATACTTCTCCTTATTCCAATTCTGAGTGCTTATTTCTGRATAATAAGGCTGGACATATTTTATAAAACCTCAACTTTGCAGGGTTTCTTCATTGGTTTATTCTGGTCCATCTGCTTCCTGGAGCCCCAGGTCCTGACCCAGTGAKGATCTCAAAATGCACAAACCTGTGCACCCCAAACAGAGCCAGTTTGCTCTGAGCCCTGTTCCAGTGGTGAATTTTCATTTAGCAGGTTTAGGAACAAGCCARAACCCCTCCTCTCCTGCTTCCTTTTATTGAACTGGAGCTTTAATGTCTTTAAAAAATTTATTTGGTGGCCCTCTTGGGGTTTTGTCCGTTTTTTGTCTTTGTATTTTCTACCTTGAAGCCCCTTGGTTTTTTAATGCCTGGCACAATCTCTGTATAAATAAAAGCTGCTCTTCTCTCCCATGTTTATTCCTCTTGAGGGTAAGATCAGTCATATCAGGGRTGCAAGAGAAGGTTCCTCACTCTTCAGCTGGAAGATTTCAGTGCTGAGTTCTGGGAATCACTTGGCTGGGAGCTGAGCACTGCCTGTGTGTTTGTACAGAAAGAATCCTTGGGGAAGAAAAAAAAAGAATAAAAACAGGCAGCTCCCAAATTGTGTAATGTGTCTCCCTCAAGGAGCTCTGCCCCTCAGAGCCTGAACCTGCCCTTGCAGTGCATTATTTAACGGTGCTGAAGAGATTTTTCTGCCTTTTTCTCCTCTCTCCTTCTCTGCATGTTCCCTTTCCTGAGGTTCTCCRCTGATCTGGTGGCTCCTTCCCCTCCTGTGTGACAGCCCAAGCCAGCAGCATAACCTCAGATTTATATCAGGTRTCACAATGCACTGCTCTGCTCTCAGGAGAGGGATTATTTCAAATCTGCAACATAAAAACCTGAATGTGGAGCAAGTGAGAGCCATTCATTGTCAGGGCCAGGAGGAATGTCCTCCTGGAAAAGGGGATGCACAGACCTGCATTCTGCCTTCCATTTGTGTTAAAGCCAATAATGATCAGGTGAAATTAGAGAAATTAACTGAATTTAGAGACTGGAAAAGGAGAGAGAGTTCTGGAGATCAMACCATAGATCCTTAAGGTTGGAAAAGGCCTCAAAGATTTTTAAGTCCAGCACCACTCCCATGGTCAGGATCAATCCATGTCCTCAGGTGCCACATCCAGGTGGTTTTGGAACATTTCCAGGGATCCAGGGGCAGCCACAGCTTCTCTGGTTCACCTGTGCCAGGGCCTCCCCACCCTCACAGGGAAGAATTCTATACTCATATTTAATCTAAATCTTTTTTAGCTTAAAACCATTCCCTCTGCCTGTGTAAAAAGCCTCTCTCCCTCTTTTTTTGACAAACTCCATTTCAGCTACTGAAAGTTTAGTTTTCCATCCTTTCATGACAAAGCTTTGCTTAGGCTCCCAAAGTTTCAAATGCAAGCTTTAACATTTACCAGTTTGCCAATATTGAATCCTTTCATTGACTGATTTCTCTTCATTTCCCTCCCCCCAGGCTGTCCCACGAATTATGGTTCAGGCAGCCAGTCTGGAGGCCACTGCTGCAAGGATAAAACAGGTGAGCACATCCCAAGATGTGAGGATACAATTTTTGATTTCACCTGCCAGAGGTGGCCAAAGCTTCAGCTGTTTAAAACCTGTTGCACTTGTGCTGCTGCCTGGCTGTGAGACAGTGAAATTCTGCTGGGTGTTTCAGGTCCTGGTAAAACCTCCTCTCCTACTCCTGCTTCCACTTTGATATTTGAAAGCATTAGCAGATAATTAGCTGAAATTTAGCTGGTTTGCTGCTTTAAAAAGGAAAATTTCTAGGCTCTGACAGTGTCCATAAGCAGGATGTGGCTRTTCTAAGTGTGGAGCTTAATTCCCCATTTTTGCCATGATATCATGGAAAAACTCTTGCTAAGCTGGAGAGAAAATAGAGTCTGTGATCTCCCATTTTCCAGCAGAACTTCAGTCTCCTGAGCAGCACATCAGCTTCCTCCCACTGTGCTTTTATTGTCTTAGAAAACTCTGTGTTATCCAAAGGCAAAATCCAGAGAAAGAGCAAAGCTCCTGAGTCCACATGGACACCACCCTTGCCATAGGAAAGTGAACAATATGTTTTTAATCTGCTGGAATATTAAAAAAAAAAAACAAAAAAAACCCTTTTTTTTTAAATTACATTTCACTTAGCAAACCTTTGGTTCTGAAATTCTAGTAATCCAGTCAAATCCCTCTTTCTTCAAATGCTGCTTAAGTTTCCAGTGGAAAAGGTATTTTGGGAATAAGCTGAAAATCCTGTAGTTTGGGACACTCAACCACTAGATGGGAGAAATCACAAAATTGTGAATAAYAAACAAAAATGTTCACCTGAGACAGGATTTGTTCAAATCTGCCCTTTTCCAACCTCTTTTTCCACCCCTCCCCTTCCTATTAGCACTCTCCCCCCTCCCTCCTTCCCAAGGAGATTTAGAGACATCCTAATCTTTTAGAGTACATGTGCTGGCAAAAGATATTGATCTATCAGATTTAGTAAACTTTACAGCCAAGAAATACATCACTGAAATGGGCTGTTAATCTCATGAGGTGCAGTTAATTTCATCCTCTGGAAGTGCAAGGTGCTGGTGGCTCTGAGGTGGGAATGGCATTTGGAAATGGGGACAGAAATGACAGTTTAGGTGCAGGGGGATGATTTATCCCCCCTGAGAGTTAAGCCAAATAACTGTGAGAGACTTATGGATCGTGGCTGCTTCCCATTCCATATAAATCCTGCTGTTCAAACAGCAAATGACCACTCCTGTAATATAAATAATTCTTCAGCAAATATTGGGGAGTGTATTTCTTGGGGTTGACACTTGCCTTATTAATGGGAGGAGTGAGCTGACAGTCCTCCCACGCTGGCAGGGCTGACTGGGGATCGGCTTCCATCTTCTGGGCATGGCAGCTACACAGGGATTTAGATAAGCTCAAAGCCTTGGTGGTGGCCAGAGCTCTGGGATCTGTGCTTTGAGCCCAGATATTTTGGATAACACAGCCCCTCTCCCCCTGTGTTTCAGATGAGCCAAGAGGAAGCAGCAAAGCGGCCGCTGGAAACGGTGGCGCAGACGCCCGAGGCAGACAAGAGTCTGGAGAAGACACCCAAAGTGCCTTTGCAGCAGCCCACAGGGGACACCCAGGCCCAGGACTGCCAGGAGGGACCRCCCAGCCCCCTGAGTGAAGCCTCCAGCGGGTATTTTTCCCACAGTGTCTCCACAGCCACCCTCTCCGAGGCCCTGGCGGCGGGAAGCGACGCTGTGGCTCAGCCGGGAGGTCCAGCACCTGCAGGGAGTGACTCCCCTGCTCCTGCAGGGGCTCAGCTCCCTTCTGATGGGCAGGACAGGGCTCCTGAGAGCTCCCTGGCCGCAAAGAGGGAGAATCCCCCCACCTTCAGCCTTCCAAGTGCTCCCCCCAGGCYGAGGGACAGCCCTGAAGTGAATGGAAAATCTTGCACTTCTCCTTGTCCCAGCGAGCAGGGGAACGAGGCCTCTGATGCAAAACCTCTTCTCTCTACCTCCACTCCTAAGGAGTCAATATCCAAACAATCAGTGGAGTCAGCAGGACCAGCCAGGAGAAAGGAAACATCCCCTGGGGCTTCAGAACTGGGGTTTCCCAAAGCTCATCCCGACCAGCCCAGCGCTGCTGCAGCCTCCCCCTTCAAAATCCAGAAGGTGAAAACATCAGAGCTGAGATCCTTCACCAGCATGCTGGGATCAGACCCCACCAGTTCCCTGGGCACAGAAGAGCAGCAGGAAGGAGAAAAGAGCACCTCCAGTGCCCGTGGACTGAACCACAACGGCTCAGAGACGGCAGAGGAAAAACTGGAGGTGATTTCTGACTCTGAAGATGCCAATGAAATTCCTGAGTGGCTCAAAGAGGGAGAATATGTCACAGTTGGCACCAATAAGACRGGCACTGTCAGGTACATCGGGCCCACAGACTTCCAGGAAGGAACATGGGTTGGTGTGGAGCTGGATTTGCCTTCAGGTAAAACATCYCCTGAGTCAGGTGGGAAGCAGCTGGCATGTCCCAGCTGGCAGAGCTCATCCTAAAGCTGCTTTTTTGGGGTTTATTACCCACTGGGGGGTTTATTGCTCATTGCAGGAGGCATTTTGAAAAGGGGAATGTAAAAGGTCTTCCCTGCTGTCATCTTTTTCCAAACCTGCTCTCACTCCCAACYCTTTTGAGATCCCAACCCAAACCATTCTGTGGTCCCTGACTGTCCCTTTTCAGTCATTTCTTTGGCTTCTCACACTGAAGTAGGAATCAGGATCCCTTTTCCATGCAGTTTGGTAAGCAGGCCTTGTGTCCATAGGATTCTCTTCTGGGCTTCTGCTGTGAGGATAAGGGTGCTCAAAGCACCACAGGAGTTTGTGGGATTTAGCTCAAAGGGACATTTAGGCTAAATGAGTTGCAAAGTCTCTTAATAGGTATTAAGAGGTAATAGGATTTKATTTTAAAGTAAGCTTTGAAATTGCAAAAGACTATTTCTGTCTGTGTGCATATATATATATATATAGTATATATAATATATATTTACATATATATAGTATGTGTATATATATACTAAATATACTATATATATTGTGTGTATATATATATACACACATATATATGTAAATATATATATACACACTATACATATATATATATATATATATATATATACACACAGCCCCATATATGTGAAAAGCAGTAGGAAATAATCATCCCCTGACCACCAGGTCATACAGATAATTTGAGGTTTCTTTCACCATCTCATTTGTCATCCCTGCCTGACTCTTCCCTGTACAGCTGTGGGACTCCGAGAATTTAGGGTTAACAGGACTTTTTTGGATACCAGGGAGCAGTTCCTGCTGTTGCTGTGCTGTTGRTGTGGGAATGGGGTGTCTCCAGCACAAGAGGAGAGGAAGATGATGGTTGGGATTGATCCCTGCTGGAGTCCAGGCTTCCCAACCCCCTTCCTCTCCAGGACTGGGGGAAGTCAGGGAGTGCCAGTGGAAAATCCAGGAGAGGTGCAGTGACACAGTGAGAATTTGGGTTACCCTGGCCATGAAAAACTCCTTATTCCAATCCTTTCAGCCTGTGCAGCATTCCCAGGCTGGGTGGTGAATCAGCACATCCCAGGGAGCCCAAGCTCCTCCCTGCTGCACATTTGGGGTTGGAGCAGTTCATCCAGAGAACACTGTCCAGGATCCAGAAATCCCAAATCTCCCTGTGCTCCCCCACGTCCTCATCAGAGATGARCTGGGCAGTGACTTCCCAGCTGCTTTCAGAAAACTCTATGGAGTTTTCCATCCTGGAAAGAAACTGGAGCTCTTGATCCTTTTGCAAGTTGTAGTCGTTCTTCAGTCCTGGATTTGTGCCTCATTAAAATAAAATTAAAAAWATATATATTTACAGATTCATTTCARTTTTAGAAGGTCGCCTTCCCTCTGTCAGGCTGCTCCAGTGCTGATTCTGTAACATCCCAGTAARCAGCAGCTTCCATGGAAAAGTCAGGAGATTTTTGGCCTGCTGAGGACTCAGCTGCYGATGTTGCTGGAATTTTTTTCCCCCTTCCTGTTTCCACAAGGAATAAGACCCTGATTTGTTGGAGCACATCTGGAGCTTCCCCTGGGGAAGGTGGTCACAGAGTGGTGTCTTTGTCACACTGCAAACAGGGATAGAACTCCAGGGACATGGAAATCCAAGTCCTGGCCGTGTGAGGGTACACTGGACCCAACGTGCTGATGGTGGAAGGAGGAAGGAAACACCCCAAAAGCCAAAGGGGTGACTTTATGTCATYGAAAGAGCTGTTGGATCTTTCCACCTTCCCTTTATGGATGGGAGCAATCCCTGAACAGTTCCCCTGAGAATTTTAAATGATCTAAAATGAGAAATAGAAAGATCTCAACAGTTAGAGAAATTATCCTTCTGTTCTGTGGAGGGTTTACAACCTGGCAAGAGTGACAGTCCTCAACTTCAAGCATCAGAAAGCCAAAAGCTCTTTTAAATATCTCTTTTTCCGTCCTTCCTGGTACTTTGGTAATGGAAGTGATTATTTACCACATTTGGAGAAATTAGAGCAAGTGGGAAGGAAGGACAAGGCAGACTGTCCCATTCAGAGTCACTTGCTGGGGTTCAGCAGGGAAGTTTTGCCTCCATGGTGTATTTTTAAGCACCAGTTATTCTCCCTCTCAGCACTTTTTCCTTGCCTCTTTCTCTGGGTGCAGTAGCACCAATTTGCACAGAATAAAACCCATTTTGCAGGAAAATATTCATCCCTGTGGCTGTCCCATCCCTGGAATTGTCCAAGGTCAGGCTGGACAGGGCTTGGAGCACCCTGGGACAGCGGAAGGTGCYGGGTTGGACCAGGATGGGATTTAACCCTTCCCGAACCTCTCTGTGACTCCCTGATTGTCTTGTTGCAGGCAAGAACGACGGCTCCATCGGGGGGAAGCAGTATTTCAGGTGTAACCCRGGCTATGGATTGCTGGTGAAGCCGGGCAGGGTCAGGAGGGCCACGGGCCCCGCGCGGCGCCGCAGCTCCGGCCTGAGGCTGCAGGGAGCGGAGAACAGGAGGAGCGGGAACTTCTCCGGGTCAGCCTCCAACCTGGCCTCCCTCACAGCCCTGGCCAAGGCAGAAGCAGGATCCAATCTGAGACTGGAGAAGAGCCAGAAGAACGCAGAGAACAGGAAATCCTGGGCAAACTGAGAGATCCCAGCCCAGCAAACGCCCTGGGATGCGGCCGGGGGAGCCGGTGGCTTTGGGGAGCGAAACCAACCGTCCCAACTTCCAGTTGGTGGCAAACACTAAGGAAGGGTTTGTTCTCTCTGCTCTGGGTGATTGACATGATAATTCTTTGCCTCGTCGTGGTGCTGGATCCTTCATTTCCTGTCCCAAATCCCTCCGGGGGCAACCGACRGCAGCCGGCGCTGGGTGGGTGTAATGAGCTCCTTCTCTTCCTCCTTTCAGAGGAAAATCAGTCAAACCACAGATTCCCAACAGCCACAAAATCCTCCCCAGGCACCAGTGCTTCCCTGGAAGTGCAGGGCAGTTCCTGAAGAGCCTCCCCACAGCAACAGCTCTGTTGTAATTCCATAAGCGCTGTGTCAGTATCGTGTAATCCGCYGTGAAAGGGCAAGGTGGGAATGATTCCAGACGGGCAGAAGAGTGAAAGTAGAACTTTGTTTGGAGATAAAGAACCCCCAAAGTCCCTTTATTTAAAGAAGCAGCAGCCCTTGGGTTATGTGTCTGGGACCAGTGCCAGTTTGGATCACTGCCCTGTTATCCCACTCTCCTGTGGAAAGCAGTGTGGTCTTCCCCGCTGGTTTGTTGGGAATGGGAGAAAGCCCATAGCCAGCTCTGTCCTATTTTTGATTTTTGATCCATTTAATGTTTGCTCTCACCATGACAGGATCCCCTCTCTCACTTGCCCCAGAGTGGCAGGACCTTCTCCTTGGTTCCTCCCTGTGGGCCAAGAGGATTTTAGCAGAGGTGTCAGCACTGAAGTGCTCCCCTGTTCCCACCCAGCCTTTGGAGACACTCAGAATTTTGCCAAGCAGGGTGTCTCTGTCCTCGTAACAGGATCAATCCAGTCTATTTATTTTTATTTATTCTTTTAAAACATGAAATGTTTGCGCTTTACAATCATCCCCCAYCGAGGAGCTCTCCCAGCACCATCCCGAGCGCCGATCCAAAGAGGAGGTGCCTCTGTCATCCCCAGAACCTGCCTCTCTCTTGGAAAGGGGGTGGTTTGGGCTGACTTTTATCAAACTTGATTTTATTTGTGGCTGGTTTTTAGCTGCCTGTGGCTCAGGGGATCTGTCCCTGTCCGTGTGTCCCCGCACGGATCRGCCAACGCTTGTTTTCCTATCAAATCCTGAAAAGCCACAGATTTTTTTATCCTGAGCTGTTTATATCTTGTTTAGTCATCATGGGGGGATTGGACAGCCTGAGCAATAAAAGTTTTAGCTACGTGGGGACTATTTAGGATGCTAAATTAATGATTAAACTTTAATATCTCTCCAGTCGCTGCCCGTGGGTATCCAAGTGCCTTAAACATCTGGTTCCGAGGTCCAAGGGAAAGCTCCATTGGTATCAAAGGAGATAGGGATGCTTAGTGAAGGAGATAATTATGCTGATTTACTGTAATTAATATCATTTATGCAGAAGGAATAAAATTAAAATAGAAACTAATCTGTAGCAGAAATAAGCGGGCTGGGTTCCGATGCAGCCTGCGTAGAGCTGCCAGGGGTTGTGTATCCTTCCAGCTTGGTGTAAGTAGTTTCAGTGTTTCCTAAATTTTCCTCAAGAAATCTTAATATAAAATGTACAGAGCAGCTTTTTAAAGATATTTTTAGTGTACAGTTTTCCCTCTTTTTCCCTTTGCACGAAGCTCCTGTCCATCCACGCCACGATGGGGGAGGAATTTGGTAGTAAAGAACTCTGATGCTGAAATGCCAGGTTTTAAAATTAAAACCAGTTTTATGAACACAACCCATACAGTGAAACTCCTTGTTTTGGGGTCTGAGGAGTCTTGCCAATGGAAGACCACCCACTATTAATTTTATGCCTCTTACACTGCCTTGTTGGTTCCCTGAACTCCACCCCGACYGTGTTTTTAATTGCACTTTGTTCTGATGTGCTGCCTGAAGAAGCTGATGTGAAGCAGCCCCTCCCCAGAGTTGTGTGTTTTTAGTCTCAGCATTTCAGATACTTGGATTTAGGGATGTCTTTAAAACTCCTCCATGTTTGCTCAGTGGCCCCTTTTGGGGGAGATGCAAAGGGAGGAACCTCCAAGTCCTTTGGAAGCCTCTTTTCCTTGCGCTGCTGTCTGGGAATGCAGGATTTCCCCAGGGAAAGGTGTCCAGGCTGCCGGAGAGAAGGGGAGGAGCTGGGTGGGTGGTTCCCTGTTGCTGCTGCTGGTTAWAAACTCCTCTGGCCTGTTTGGGCTCCAGCCCTGGCCATGGTTTGGYGTTTGCACACCTGATCCGACTGATCCGGGCTGGATTCCCTCTCCTCCCACCCTCAGTTGTGCTGCAGAACCACACAGAGGGRTGTGAAGGGTGCTTAGAGCAGCCCAGACCTGCTGGGATAGCTGTGGGATATCCCTCCTCTGGGATAACTGCTCCTGGAAGCAAATCTGTTCAGCAGGGCTGGGGTGATTCCAGGAATCCTCTGGCACGAGAAGCCCGCGGTGCCTTCGTGGAGGGAGGACCTTGCTCAGAGCTCTCCTGCTTCTCACAATTTCCYCTGACTTTGGAAACAAAACCTCTCCTCAGATTGCACCCTAAAATCACCCAGATGCAGCACAAGCTCCAGAAAGCCAAAACCTTCAAATTTGGCCATGAGGGTGTTCCTGGAGGATTCCCTGACTCTCTCCTGCTCCCCTCACAGCCTTCCTGGGCACGTGAGGTGTTTTCTAAAGGTGTTTTTCAGATTTTTGGTTTTCTAAAGGTGTTTTTCAGATTTTTGGCACAGTGAGTGCACATTCCTCTTCTCAAAGCCATCTGTTACTTCACCCCAGCTAAGCCAAGTGACCAGAAAAGAGGTAAAAATCATCATGGAGGTAGTGATAYCTATTTTTTACTGATAATATTAGAAAAGCTCTACTCTCAGCCTAAAGGAGGAGGTGCTCTTAACTGGAACCACCCAGCACTGAGGCTGGTGTGTGCATAGCTATGCAGATTTTTCCAAGATTTTCATGCACTTTATACAGGGAAGAAGAATATTTAATGCAGGAGAGTGTCGTTTGTAGCGAGTGTCTCATCTCCTCTGGTGTCTCTTGGGGGTTCTGTCCTGCTGGCTGTGTCCCTGAAGTGTGGGTGGATCTCAGATTCTTGGGAAATGGTGTTGGTGGGTTGGAAAAGCTCCATTCCCCCCTGTGTTTGCAGGGCTGGGGGTCCCTCCTCCTCACAGGGCGTCCATAGCACCAAGCCAGCCAAGAGGAGGCTGCTCAGAGGGACTTCTTGGGGTTTTCTCAAGCCAAGCCTTTTTCCTGTGTCAGGTTCAGCTCTTGAGGTGTTTKGATCTCCATGTCCAAAATCAAGCCTGTTCACCCCAAGGTTCTGGCCCTTTGCTGTTCCATGATGTTGCTGAGTTGAGGAAAACAAACAGAAGCAGATTCTGTGTGGTGGCACYGCCCGGGTCCTTGACCAGAGGGGTTTGTCCTTGGCTGGGGTGGAATGTCCAACGCCACCTCCTACAAAGGCAGAACCCCCTCATTGCTCCCCACAGGGGTGGGACCCCTCCTGAGCAGGGCCTGGGTGTTGTCCAGCCCTGTCCATGGTGATGCTCTCGTTGTCCCACCTGCAGTTCCTCCAGTTCTTTGCACAACATTTCATTTTCCCAGTGCCTTATCCCGGGGCCGGCAGCGAGGGCTGGGCGGCCTCGGGGTGCCTGGATTTTAGAGAATGAGGTGGTGAGGAACAGTGTGGGCTGGTCACACTTCACAACACCTCCAGTGGGGTCACAATCAAGTGTCTTGTTCCTCCATCTCCCGTGTCCATCTTTGGTTTCTGCCCTCTCCACCGTTCCCAAGCCGTGATCCCGTTGGGTTCCCCGGGAGCTCGTGTGGCCCTGCCAGGGTCAGACACTGCAGGGGCTCTGTGTACTTTAAATGAGCTGAAATCCAAAGAGACTTTGTAATGAGCTGTAAAGTTTTTAATTATTTCTGTACCATACTAAATGACTGTAATATTGTATCATACGTGCGATGCCGCCTGCAGGACCTGAATAAACATCTTCTTTAGAGCTGGGATGTCTGTGCTTTGTTGTTCCAGTTCGTGGCACCAAAATGTTTTGAATGGGAATAGTTTAGGTTGGAGAAGCTTCCAAAATTGATTCCAGTGGTTCCCCAGCACTGCCAAGGCCACCACTGACCAATGTCCCCAAGTGCCACATCCACATGGCTTTTTAATCTCTCCAGGGATGGTGATTCCAGCATTCACTGGGCAGCTGTGGCATTGCCCACCACTCTTTTAGGGAAGAATTTTTTCCTGATATCCACAGTGGGATGAGGATCCCAAGGACTTTTCTGCCTTGCTCCAGGAGGTCAGTGCCTCAGRGAACTGCCACAACCAACCCTGCCAAGGTCTTGGGGTGATGAGACCCCTCCTCACCATTTCATCATGTCCTTGAAACCCCCTGCCTGGGCCACATCATTTCCTTTCTCTTTGGCATCATTTCTCTCCCAAATACATCTTCATGTTGGAAACAACAGGCAGGGTTTGACTGGGATTATTTTGTGTAGCTTTTCAGTTTATCTTGGCTTTTTTCTAAAGCAACAAACACCGCGTTGATCCCCCCATCCCCACTGAAACTCAGCGAGCAAAGGATATTTTTATCAGCACTGTCTTGCAATCAGCACACGAAAACAGCTTTTTTTTTTTTTCCTTTAAAGCYACTTCCCTTTTATGTTTTACCTTCTGAAAGGAAAAAAAACCTTCTTTGGCTGAAACACAGGAGCTGTTTGAAGCAGCATCACTTTGTTCAAACCTCGCTCTTCCCGGAAGGTGGCTGTGGCACCTTCCCCACGCTGCCACGTTCTGTTCTGCAGCCAAAGCTGGCTTGAAAAGGCTCCCATCAAAAAGAGCAGGAAAATAATTTTTTTAAAACCTCCAAAACTAACAAAGAACACCTTTTTCCCCGTTYTCCATCAAATTAACGCCGCTTCCATCGGCCTCTCTTGGCTTCAAACACTTTGCCATGGGAGGCAGCAGCTCCTGGGCTTCACCCTGAGTGGGAGAGGAGCTGCCCTGCCACGAGCTGGGCACATTTCCAAGGGGGTTTTGCTCCCCTTTGGACACCAACCTGTGAGAAATTACTGGTTTTCCCCTGATCAATCTGGTTTCCCACCAAAGCAGGCACTAAGGGCTGGAAGTGCAGCTTCTTTGCAAAGCACAGACCTGCAACGTGGATTTATTCCCCTTGTGTTTTTTAAAACATCTCCAAATGGAGCTTTTCTGTATTCCTGGTTTCCAGCTGTGAAGGAGAGAGTGGGCTTCATCCAGCATCCCAGGTGTTGCCACAGACACTCCTAGAAGTGTTTTTCCCATCCCTGGAAGTGTCCAAGGCCAGACTGGATGGAACTTGGAGCAGCCTGGGATAGTGGAAGGTGTCCCTGCCCATGGCAAGGGGTGGGGCTGGATGAGCTTTGAGGTCCCTTCCATCCCAAACCATTCTGGGATTCCATGATCCCCAGCCTCCTCCCTCCAGAAAAGTYCCTCTGCAAACACAGCAGCTCTGGCAGCTGATGATGGGGAGGGTTAAGATCAATTTTATCCCCCTCTTTGATGTCTGAGGGGTGCAAGGAGCAGTCTGAAAAGTATTTCCACCCCTGAAGTCACTTACTCACCACCTGCACCCCTCCAGARTTGCCCTCCTCCCTGTTTTGGGGGTGCCCATCCTGCCACAGCTGCACACCCTGATTTTAACCAGGATGGCAGGACCTGGGCCCCATTTCACTGAATGAATCAATTCCTGTGGCTTTGTGTCTGCCCTGCACCTGGCACAGCTTCCACACCTCCTGCAGGAATTTCTCCCCATTCTGAGGAAGCTTTTCCCACCCACTCACCCCATAAACCCTCTCTGAGACCCCCCCAAGCTGCTCAGGACCAAAGGGCAGCCACAGCCCCTCCTGCCTGGGGCTTCTCAATAATTCAACATCTTCTGGTTTGATCAGCCAAGGTCGGCTCCCTCCAGACCTTCAGCTGCTTCAGCAGGAGATTTCATGGTTGGGATGGGGCTCACAGGGCCCTTCCTGAGGCTCTGGTGGGTGCCCCAGAGGGAAGGGCACATCCCCAAGGACACAACACCTTCGTATGAGCAGCACTGTACCTGTGACAAACCCCAGGCAAAGGAGGGAAAACTCCACTCTCAACATCTTTGAGTGGAAACAACCCCAAAAGGTCTCTGGAATCAGCCCATGGCTCACATTCCAAGTGATTCCACTCATCCAAATCCACCATCATCRTGCCCACCACCATCATCATGCCCACCACCATCATCCCTTCCAGARGGGGAGTGCACAAAGCATTAATTTTACCCCAAACAAATCCAAATTTTCTACATTCACTTTGCTCTCAAGACACATTTTAGGTCTCAGACAAGCCCTGCACAAAAAGGATGACAGAAGAAAAGGGTCAGTGTTGAGTTATACATTTTTATTTTCTAATAGGTACAATACTAAAATAAACACAAATTAAAAAAAAGTTTTATTAAAACAAAACTGTACAAAAAAGCAGTTATACTACATTTTAATTACAGAACAGTCTACTGTCCAAAAGGCACTAATCCAGAATAGGAGATACAATGATACAGGACTCATTTGAACTATTTTAATCAATACAATAGAGCACTTGTTTCTCTGTCCATTCACATACAGAAACAAGGACTTTTGCTACAGTCATTACACATTGTTATAAATATGAGCCCTACGTAGAAAGGTGCAGTATCACTCTCCCCTGGCCATGGGTCAGCTCTGACAAAAACAGGGATTAAACTGAAAAAAAAAAACCCAAAAGGGCACAAGGGGAGAGGCTGATGGTTCATCTTCACAGCAGCTGCTGCCAGGGGAAGCTGTGATGGATATTGACCCTCACCTGCATTTGGGATGGAGGCTGGACCAGTTTCCTCAAGGGGCTGTGGTGGGACTGAAGGTGAACTTCCATCATCTCCTGCCCCAAGCCTCCCATCAGTTACTCCACTACATCCTGTTCTATCCAATCTCCTTTGGCCCTTTGTTTCTCTGTGATGGATAAAYAACGATTCCCAAGGACACCAAGGGTTCTCAGGCTTCCTGCACTGCTCCTTTTCTCCTCACAGGGAGCCACCAGCACCTTGCAGGTAAAGGCAGTGACTGGGAGGAGAGTTTGGAATGCTGTTCTCAACACTCAGCGCCTTCACTGTGCAAGGGCATCTGAACASATGGGCCCCTCTCAAGGCTGCTCCAGCTTGCCCAAAGCAAAGAGCCAAAGAGCCCCAGAGCCACCAGGGGTGCAGGGGTGGATGTTCCTGAGGGGGCACAGGCAGAGTTACAACCCATCACCTCCCAGCCCTCCTTCCTGACAGCCAAGCCCCCCGGAGCAGCCAGCGTGGGGAACACGAGGTGCTTCCTCCATCCCCATGGGGTGGGACTGAGGTTCACCCCTGGGACCACCCCAGCACCTTCTTCCCACCACGAGGATCTGCTCATCCTCCCTCCCAACCTATCCAATCCATAATTTTTTCCCCCAAAACGTCAGGCTGAGGAGCAGCAGCAGAAACGTGTTTAGAGAACAACTACGTGCAGAGGAATCAACCAGAACATGAATATTCAACTTCACCATGAAGAGGAGCTGGGAAATGAAACATCTCATCTTTCAGCTGAACAAGCAGCCCTTAAGATCAAGACCAGGGTGGATCTGAAGGGGATGATGAGGATSATGATGATGAGGATGATGATGATGAGGGGCATCACCTGACTTGTTCCCCGTGGAGGAAGGAGGTTGGACACACAGCAGGAGAGGGATACTGCACCTTTGGAACAGTGTCATACACATAAGACAAAGACAGGCATCTGGATGTTAACAAAAATAAGTAACGAAGAAATATGATTAAACAAAATCTCTTCTCACATCATCCTATACTACATCCTCCTTCTGCTTAGCAGAAAATTGTACGTACACAAAAATACAAATACACAATTTTGTAGAACAGTCTGATTTTAATATATTTATATATATTTATATTTATATGAGTGGCAGGTTAGTTCATTATATAGAGCTTTTTGCACTTTTGGCTCATATGCAACAAGGCTTTATAAATTCAGCTTTAGCTTTCATTCAGGTTTTATAGCTTCTTGAACATTTGTTTTCACATTTAAAGCAGCATCCAATTTGCAAGAGGAGTTGGTGGTGGCTACAGCAAGGATCAGGTCAAGAGGTTATTTGGGGGCTGGGGGGGAGGAGAATATACATTCCAGTGTGAGTGTGAGTGTGAGTGTGCGCTAGTGCTCATGGAAAACTGACCAGAGGGTGAGCACACCACTCCAGGATCCCATGGTTACCTCTTGAGGTAGGCAGGACACCTACAGCAGATGAGACACAGGGCCCAGCTGGGGCAGAGCAGCAGCTGGGTGGGCGAGGAGGAACGGACAGGGCAGGGATGGGACACTGGGGTGTCACTGATGGATCTGGGGACAGTGAAGTGACAGGAGGCAGCTGGAGCCACCCCAGCACAGCCCAGAGAGGAGATGCACGGCTGGCACCGCCCCTGGGTTGAGAGCACAGCGGGACAAAGTCGAGGCACACACAGAATTTGGATGTGAGAACCCCCCCAGCCTTCGCTGGGGTTTTGCTGCTTTTGCGCGGCTCTGAGGTTGTTCCACCGTGCCCTCACTCGTGGGCTGCAACACTCAACTACAGCATCCACTGCCAGTGACAATCACTTCTCAGGGAAAATCTCACTTCCAAAAGGCATCCTGGAGCAGGGCCAAGGTCTGTGTGTGCCACAGGCTCCACAAAAAAAGTGGATTTCCATCAGGAAATGTCCTGATTTCCATCAGGACCCCAGCAATGGATTCCCACGGGATCACTGCTTCTATCAACACCCATCCACTCCCCAGAGGCTGAGTTCCTGCCCTCTGCAGAGATGCCCTCACAGCTTTCCTTGCCAACAGACCTTTCCCAGGCCTTCCCACCTCAGATGTTGTCAGAGTGAGAACATTTTGTTGCTAATGAAAAATAAAACATTTACACACGGATTGCTTTCATTTGCTGAACCCTTAAGTGTTACTAAAACTCCTTCATAGTGTTCTGTTACCTCCTCTCACTGTGGTCACAAGAAATCCTCCTTTAATGAAATATTTTAAACTATCACTGATACCTTTATTCTCTAAACCCACATAAAATTCTCACCTTTACAAAATTATAACCACCTGCCAATAGTTAGGGTTATTTGGACAAAATGTTTAGCAGGTGCCACTATGATAAACCTAGAAATAATTAAGAATATGGGAAGAAACTGCCTTTGGGATTCCAGAGGGGTTCTGGCTGCCCCATCCCTGGAAATGTTCCAGGCCAGGTTGGATGGGGCTTGGAGCACCCTGGGATAGAGGGAGGTGTCCCTGCCCATGGCTGGATGATTTTTAAGGTTCTTTCCAACCCAAACCATTCTGTGATTCCAAAGGAGGTGATGTAAGAAGCACATCAGCTTTTTCCACCCAGACCYGGTTTTCCAGAGCTGGATGTTTATCACACAGAGCTCTTTGTGTCTGCAATCCAAGAGGCAGTTTCCTACTGAAGTCCATCCTCTTTGCCATCCACCCCAGATCAGAGATTGCAAACGTCTGGCTGAGGAATGAGATCCCCCCCAAAAGACTGAGAACCAAGGGGGGCAGCACGAGGAAAGAACAGGGAGTTTTTCCAGCCAAATTCTGCTGGGCTCCAGACTCTCTGGAGGGATGTGTGCAGGGATGCAGGGAGGGCTCTTTTCTTAAGAGGGAAATGAGGTCTAATCCTATTCCTCCAGCTCACTCTGGAGTCCTGTTCCTCACTTAGGCACTTTTTAAATCGACATTAAGGAAAAAAAAAACCCTAAAATGAAAGAAGTACTGCACGAATCTCCCACTTCCCAGGCTTTGGGAGGATCATGAAGACCAAGAGGAAGACAGCCAAGAAAATGTGTCAGGAAAATGGTGCTCCCCATGGCCACAGCTGACTTTGACTCATCACCCTTTGACAGAACTGCTCTGAAACTCAACTGAGTTTAAATCTGGGTTTTCCCCAAGGGCACAGCCTGTCCCACTGTGCCATCCCACAGGATCCGACTCCCAACGGGACACGGGGCTCTCCCAGCCTCAGCCAGCAGCACGGGGGGCAGAGGTGCTGCCCAGAACCATCCAGAACTCCAGCAGCAAAATCAGGGAGGCTTTGATGACATTCAGAAAGAGATTCCTCGAGCCAACAGCAAGGAAAAAGGGGTTTTGCTTTTGGGTTTTTACTGGGTGATAGAATGGGGAATCTGTCACTCCCGAAAGACCAAACAGGGCTCTGACCCCACAGCAACCAAAAAACAGCTTCAGGTCAGCATAAGGCTCAGGACGACACCCAAATTCACACAAAAACCAAAAAAAAGGAACAGAAAATTCAGTGGGTAACACTGGAAGATGGGAAGCTCAAAATCCAAACTCTGTTTTCACTGTAATTTTTCATTTGGAAAAGTGACTTCAAGATTTTCCAACGACTTTTCAAGCCTAAACCAACTTATGAGTAATAATAATAATAATAATAATAATAGTAATAAGCTACTCTGGCTGCAGTGAGGGATCCCTAACCCTGGATAAATGAAGTGTCCAGGGGAAACAGCTGACTCCTGGGAAAGCTGTGCAAATCCAGGCATCCTGTCCCAAACACCCACATTAAACACAGGCACCCAAACCAGGAAAATCCACTGCTCCAATTAAGGTTCCAACACAAAGGGCAAGCAAGGCAAAAAAAATTGGAACAAAAAAAAGGCCAGGCTGGATGGAGCTTGGAGCTACCTGGGAGAGGGGAAGGTGTCCCTGGCCATGGCAGGGGGAGGAACTGGATGAGCTTCAAGGTCCTTTCCAACCCAAACCACTCCATGATTCTATGAAAAAAAACATTTCCACCTTGTSCCTCTCCCATGGTCCAACCCCCTGATTTCACACAGGATTGTGCAAGTGAAGAACCTGCTGTAAACTGGCTGAATTTATGAGCTGATTTTTTTTTTAACCGGCCAAAGTAGATAAAATTGTTATTTATTTTATATATACTTCAAGTAAGTAATGGATACAGCACCATCTAAAAGGCCAAAGGAAAGGGGAATGTCTCCCAGTAAACAAATCTTCCCAGTAAAAAAAGAAGACAGACCAATTAATAATAATAATTAAAAAATTATACTTAAAAATTGCTATTTCTGTGATTTTCTAATCATCCTAACTGCAAGGAGGGAAGGGAGAAGGTCTGAGAGCTGGGAAACCCCAGAGTAGAACGTTTGGAAGTTTCTGCCCTACACTGGATTGCTTTTCATGGAAACAACATAAATCCCTTACTTGGAGGCTGCAAGGCCAACAGCTTCAGGTCAGAGCACTTCAGAAGAGGCAAACCAGGTAAAATGGGATTATTGGGAGGCCAAGGAGCTTGCATGAAAGATAAAAGAAATTATTTCTATGAGAAGCACTGAAATCTGGGAAAATAACGTGCCAAATTCAGTACTAAGAATCAACTTCAGAGGGAAGCAAATGGCTCAGAGCAGTTGAGGAGGGTTGAGCTCAGAGTCCACAGGAATTCCTTCAAGGAATGCAGGCTCCATGGAGGAAACAAGGAGACTTCAGTTAGCAAGAGGGCTTGTGCTGGCTGTGGGATTTTTTGAAGCCCTCTGCAAATGGTATTTGTGAAAATCAGCTGCTCAGGCACTGCAGCCCAAAGAAATGGTTGTAGTTGATCAAATTCTATTTATGCTGAATTTTTGGGGTAATGGTACAGATTTTATTGTATGGAACTGGAACTGGGGTTAGAGACATAAGGCACAACGTGTTCTCTGATGGAAAGTTCTTGCTGCAGGGAACCCCTCCAGAACTCAAATCTCTATAAACTATTCAATATTCTGAACAAGTTCTAAAGGTAAAAGACACATTTTATCTCTTTGGAGTCACAGATTTACAATTAAGGCCAGAAGGGACCAATGTGTCRCCTACAAGGAGACCCTGAAGGTCGGGTGGCCTCCCACAATCCTGATGCAAACTCCCTATTTCCATCTACTTCATTAAAAAAAAAAAATTAAAAAAAACCAAACCCAACCCTAACTGAAAGTGTCTCTCTATTCTGCATCACTCTTTACAAATTTATCACATATATCCAATGGATTTATAAACATTCCCACATCTCAACAGCATTTATTTTCTCCAAGGCCCTGGAGAAAGAGGACTGAGACTTAAAAAACTCTACAGAAGAAAGATTTSTGTAAGTAAAGAGCTCGGAAGGAAGGAAGTGCTGAACTGAACTGCTTGAATTGTTCCTGTGTGCTAAGGTGGGAATGTTTGGTTGAACTGAGAGGGAACTCTGCAGGGAAACCTTCCAGCACCTTCCAGGGCCTAAAGGGACTCCAGGAGACCTGGAGAGGGACTGGGGACAAGGCATGGAGGGACAGGACACAGGGAATGGCTTCCCACTGCCAGAGGGCAGGGATGGATGGGATATTGGGAAGGAATTCCTGGCAGTGAGGGCGTGGCTGGGATGAAATTCCCAGAGAAGCTGTGGCTGCCCCTGGATCCCTGGAAGTGTCCAAGGCCAGGTTGGACAGGGCTTGGAGCATCCTGGGACAGTGGAAGTTGGCCCTGCCCATAGCAGGAGGTGGGATGGGATGGATTTAATGGCCCTTCCCATCCAAACMATTCCAGGATTCTCTGAACTACCTCTGTGAGAAAATGAACACAAGCACAGCTCAAATTCCAGGGACAGCTCCTAAACCACTTCAATTCTCTCACCAACAAAGATCCCAAGGTGTTTCCCCCTTTCAGGGAGCAGTTCCAGATGCTGTGCAGTACCCCTGGGTCCTTCCCAGCAACACCTTGAATTCCTTCACCATTCCAAACCCAAACTCATCTCACTCCATGCCATACCCTGGAGGTGGAGATGTTCCTGCTGCTGTTTCCACTCCATAATTTCACCAACTGTTTTCAAGCAGCTTGGACGTGTCAGGGACAGTCTGGGGCATGTTGGGCTTGAAAAGATCTGTCCACAATGCAGAAAGGAAATGGGAAACCTGGTCAGTGAGTTGATATTTGGAATTCCTGGCTCTGGTTAGCTCCTGAAGGGTTTTTTCCWGCCTGTCCCTACAGCCCTGTCAAAGCAGCAGCAACTTCATCAGCAGGCAGACTTAAAAAAAAACTCTATCCAAAGTCAAATGTGCTTTGAGCAATGGAATAAATGCTTAATATTCTTAATGGAATATACTGGGTGAGAAATATTAATTAATAATTTACTTTCATTATCTCTTTGCCCTCCTTGAGCAATCTGACAGATAAACTGTGTAAGTAAAATGTATTTTTAAATCTCAAATGATGTCAAATATATCTCAGAAGGCTGAATCCAACCTCTTAATTAAAGAGGTGGGTTATTTAAGCTACATATGCCATCTTGCCATAACATGGAAGACTTTAATTAGTTAAGGAGAAGGAAGAGGAGGACGGGAAGCTGAATTGAGGCCAGTGACAGCAGCAAGTGAATATCTAAAAATATATTTTCTAAACCAGAAGYTGTTCCCATTGGTACTGTGAGTGCAGTGGTGGGAACTGCGCTCGAAGAACTGAAGTACCCACGGCCACAGGTCTGCTCTGAACTGGGATTCACAAGGATTTCAGTGCAAAGAAGCTGAAAAGTAACTGGAAGATTTAAATAAAAGCCTAAGGAAGTCCCTAAATTCTCTGGAGGATTTTTTGGTGRTAAGAAGCTGTTAGTTTTACTAAATTTGACTCAAGAGTCCCTCTAAGCATCTTTACATGCCAACAAAATGTGGAAACCTGTCTGGTAAATGGAGAACAGCACTATGGAAAAATGTGGTCAAGAAACTTAAGGGCAAAAATGGAGCACAGGCTCTGCAGTRCTCAGTGGGCAACAGATTCTCACAAAAACAGATTAAAAAGGCACAGAACACCCTATGGCAGATGCTTTTGGAGACTACAGCAACAGATCAGGGGRAAATGATGGTATTTTGGGTCACCACCAGATATCCCGGGTGAATGGCAAGGATGGTGTCCAGCCAGCTCTCCTGTGGRGGGAATTTTGAGATTTTTTGAAGGAAAAAGGGGAGTTAGCTCCTATCACTACACTGTGTGAGTTGAGAGAGCAGAGCTGGAGGAGAACATGGCAACAAATGCTGCTAAGGCTTCCAAACAGAGAATGGGAATTTGGAATGGCACCCAAGAGCCAGGGACATTCCCCTGCTCYAAGGAGAACTCAGGATGAATCCACTGCAGTTCATGGCTCATCATCTCCTTAAATCCAAAATGAGCCAGAAGAGCTAAACCAGGCCCTGGGCAATCTGTCCCCAGKCTGTCACACAACCAAATGTCCTCTTTGTCTCCCAAACTCACTGTGTGAGTGACACTCACGTGGAGCAGGGAACACAGAATCGGGAGGAGCAGCTTTGCATAGAAAACTGAGCTCGGTTCAGTCCCTGCTGTTGTAAGTCACCATTCACTGAGGTCATTATTTAAGTTTACAGAGGAGCTGTGTTCCAAGTGTCACTAATAACACCGGTATTAAAAGAGAATTAGGGGGTGGGAGATCTTCTGTTTTCAATCACAGAAAAGACAGAAATCCTTTTAATCACGGCCATGCCAATCCCCACAGTTCTAAAGCTGCTAATTACCCGTCAGGGACACCCGGGCATTGAAAAGAGCTGCCATCACTGTGACTGCCATACTCCCATGCATTTATCCTGCCCATCCCAATTACCCTGGCTGCAGCCTGAAAGGATTCAGCACAAGTGTGCCGGGTGTTTTGATCAGCAGAACACACCCGCTGCCATTGAGCACAGAGGGAATAAATGGCAGAGGGAGGCTTCTGCCAAGGCAGCTGAGGGAGAGATGTTCTGCACATACAGAAACATCAAAGGCCCATCACCAGCCCGCTCCAGCTCAATGGTTTCAGTTCATTCCTGCTCCAGCTCTTGGCTGGAGCACTCCAGACCTCCCTGAAAGAATGGGAAAGAGCTCCACACTGCAGCCATCAAGCCCATCGGTTCTTTTGCTGCATCAGCCTGATTAAAAGGGACATTTAAAATGTTTTGTGAATTTTTCCCCCGTGTTTCAAATGGCAAATTCTCTTCTAGCTCCAYGGGAGTTGTGGCTGCTCCATCCCTGGAAGTGTCCAAGGCCAGGACGGACACTGGGGCTTGGAGCACCCTGGGATAGTGGAAGGCGTCCCTGTCAATGGCATGGGTGGGACTGGATGCTCTTTAAAATCCCTTCCCATTCAACCCACTCCACAATTCTCTGATATAAAGTACAGAACAAACAATTCCAGGCTATTTTTAAGTGACAAAAACCTAAGGCCAAGGATGGCAGCAAACTCTTTAGTARAAGAATTTAAATTTTTCTCCCTCTGCCTCACTGCTGCCACTGAGATAAACTTCCATTGGTTTGATTTGATTTACGTTTGTTGGACAAAAACCAACATCAAATCACTGTCACCTTACTGACAGTCCTCAAAACACTCAACCACGCTCCTCTAGTTGTAACGCATTTCTCACAAAGGAAAAAAAGATAATTTCAGTGTATTTTAAATTTGGATTTGTAGCTGCCATCTCTAGAATGCCTCTGGTTTTCATGAATGTGCAACGTCTTTAGCCAGACAGTTTAAACCCCATAAATTTGACAGCAGCAAGAGAGGCTGAAATGAAGGTTTTAGGGCTGTACCAAATCCCTTTTGGCCAACAACTGATCCAATATCCTGAGTAAATATCCCAGCTGCTCAAAAGCCCAAAGGGGAATGTTTTAGGTTGAAATATCTCTGCAACTTTTCTCGGGAACTGCAAGGTATTTTTTTGGTCAGGCCATCAACCTTCCCTTCCAAGGAATCACAGTGAAAATTCCACAAAACTCCATTAAAGTAGCTGGGATCAGGATCCAACCCCTGACTGCTGCTACAAACACACAAAATCTATGTAAGGAACATATATTAARGTTACTGACATGTAACACCATTTCAAGACCAATCCTGCCAACAAAGATTCCTGGCAAATGCCAAAAGCTGCACCAAACCAAAGATTATTGCCTACAAGCTTAAGACTTCGATCAAAATAATATTATCAAGTTAAAAAACTTCAAAGAGTGCAAGAGTTACTTGAGTGAGAAAACTCAGATAAAGTAAGAGCAAAATTTTAACAAAGTTCCCAAAAATTTGTAATTACACAGAGTTTGAAAGAAGCTGATGAGCACTGGGAAGTGGAGGCTGCACCATGATGGAGCTGGAGTGGGAGGAGGAACATTATTATAAATATTAATTAAAATGAGTAGGGATAAAGCAGAGGAAGGGTTGGAAACCATCCCCAGCTGAACACTCACAGCTCAGGAGTATGGGCAGGGTTTCACAGTGAATTTAGAAATTTGCAAAGGAAAATGTGACTCCAGCTTTGGATTCCAGTTAGGATCACGCACAGGGAACCAACATCCTGCAATAAGGCAGCACTTCTGAGTTTGGAAAATTCTTACACCAATTTTAGTGGSTTCAACTGTATGAAAAACAAAACCTATTTCAGCTACCACACTGCTTTTCCTAGAAGTGGCCAACAGCCTAAGGAAAGGGGGATCCAAGTGGGCATAATCTGACTTTTTCCCAATCAATTTTCATCTCCTCATAATCAGCAATTTGTGATTTACTGACCCAAAATTTCTGGCTCACCACAGTAGTCACCAGTGGTCTTGAGTTAATCCCAATTTTTCCTGAAATAGCTTCAGCTATGTGGAGTTTCTCACTTGCACTCACAGCAGCAAGACAAAGATAAATCTTCACAAATGAAGGCAAAAACTGATCTACAAATCACAAATGTTACAAAAACATGAAAAACTTACCAGTCTGATGTTAGGCAATGAAACAAACAGAATAAGTCAAATATCCCTGAAGAACTGTGTAAACAGAGCAAATAATTAATGAAATCTCTATCTTATGGCTTGATTGGAGCCTGGAGCCAGACCCTGCAAATAAAGCTCCCTTCTATTAGTAAACTAGAAAAGATCATTTTTATGAACAGCGAAACAGAAAAAACCCTCAACAAATTAACAGAATTTCTTTCAACAAGTCAATATGTACAAATCAGAACTAGGAAACACCTCAGCCTGAGCAGGTCTGCACAGAATCAGAGAATAATTTAGGTCAGAAGAGACCTCTGGAGGTCTCTAATCCAACCCTGTCCAGTTGAATTTTGAGTATCCCCAAGGATGGGAATTTCACTGACTTTCTGGGCCATTTCTACCACTGAGCATGAAAATACTTCTATTTATACTCATCTGGAATTTTCCTTCACGCAACTTTAGCCCTCTGCCCCTCAGGGTTTTGCTGGGCACCTCTGAGAAGAGCCTGGCTCTGTCTTCTCTGGAATCACAGAATATCCTGAGTTGGAAGGGACCCACAAGGATCATCAAAGTCCAACTCCTGATCCTGCACTGGACCCCCAAGGTAAAACGAATTTATTAAGACAGTTAAAAGCCAAAATCTGGGATGTCCCCAGAGCCAGCCTGGACAACCCCAGCTCCTGCAATCTCTGAGTATGTGACATGKGCTCCAACCCTCCCATCTGCCCCCTCCTGCCCACACAATGGCCCCACAAATGACAGACAGAGGGGTCCAAACCCTTTCCATGACCTCCTGAAGGCTCTTAATGAGATTCCTTAATTGCTGCAAGGGTGCACTGCAGACTCACATCCAGCACAGGATTTCCACATGTATGTCTGCATATAACCACATATAACCACATGTGTGTCTGCAGAGTATTCAACAGAAAACAAATCTGCTGATTTTCATCAACTCATAAGGCTTTTGCAGATATTTTGGATCTCATACTTCAGGAAAAAGGGTGGGGGAACTAAAAAAAATACCCAACACCAAAGCAATCCAGAAAAGAAGYGGAGGTAGAAACTGTTGTTTTAAGAAGACGGTCAGAGACAATAACTCAAGTAAAAGGACTTTATGAGGGACAAAATATCAGCCAGAACTCACTCTACGAAGGTAAAAGCAATCTGTGACCATCACAGATAAGGAGCTTCTTAAATTAACTTCTTCTCTGTTCACAGAACAAAAAGGTAGCTYGGATCTGCCACCAGAGCCACCTCAAGGGAACCTCCAGAGAACAAACTGCAGTGACTCCAGCCTGGCTACAACAATCTGCCCCTCCACTGCAGTGCTACCAAAATGAGGCTTCATTTCCAAGGCAGCCCACAGACAGAAAGACAAAGACAACTCCTGTATTGTGGAAAAACCCCCAAAAGAAAGAATTCCAGGATTCCTGAATTCCAGGACACACCCTCCACCGATTCTTTCACTTRCTCCGGATCACACTCGCTCGTCTCRGTACCATCAGCACCTGTCCCATTACAGATAATTCACCTCAAACCAAAAAGGGATTGGCCAGCTGCAAATGGCTCCTTATGAACTTCCAGAATGAAGGGAACAACCTGCCAGGAGCACCCTGGGGACAGCTGAGGTGCCACTCGTCCGAGGTGTCACTCGTCCCTCGTACCTCCYGATGCCCAAAGAGAAGCCAGAACAGACACACCCCAAACACTGACCCCACGGAACCAAGGGGCTGATTCCCCAAAAATTTGGTATTTTCTCTAGTAAAATGACCATGTGGGAAGGTAGAAAACTGGGTATTTACAGCCCAGGAAGATCTGCCAATCTCCAGTTGCTCACAAGGGGCTTTTCACCTGTTTAACCTTCAGAGAAGATACCGTGTGGGATGTCAGCAGCTTCCTGACAGTGACAAACAGAATTAAGACCAGATTATTCTACATTAGATGGTACAGACACACAATTTCAGTGGTGTTACTTTGATCCTGCATCACATGAACCTATAATCAGGATACAGAAGTTCTAATACTATTTTTATTCTTCCCTATTGCTTTAAAAAGGCAAAGCCTCAAACAATGCCTTTTTTTTTTACAGATACTATAGTAAGCAATAAGCAATATTTCTTTTAAAATTGCAGCTGTCCAACAGTTTGAGTCTGTTCTTTTTAAAATGAAACAGCCAGAACAAATGGTGATGGCAAGCCCAACGTAAAGAGGTCATCGATTATTAAAATCTCCTTACTATAAATCGTGGATGTTGCTTGTCAGCTCAGTGTGTGACTGTGGAATGAATAAGTAGGTAAAA
Source organism: Cardinalis cardinalis (assembly GCA_014549065.1). Lineage (NCBI taxonomy): Eukaryota > Metazoa > Chordata > Aves > Passeriformes > Cardinalidae > Cardinalis > Cardinalis cardinalis. The sequence goes on along the minus strand of JACDOX010000154.1, from coordinate 384,806 downwards.
TTCCACTAAGGCTCGAGTTTGCTCGATCATTCTGCTGTGCAAAAATAGAAATAAAAGCTCTCCCCATCCTTTCACTCCTAAGTACCAAAACATTCATACAGGCAAGTAAGAAAATAACTGCAGTGGTGCAATGGTCACTGATCCAAGTCCTGCCTTTCCTGAGTCCGCCCTGACGCTACTCATGAATTTGCCTACTCAAGAAATGCAATAAAACAGGAAAAAAAGACGGCTGCATTCTGCTCCAGTGATCTGTATCTAAGGAAAGCACATAAATTTTCCAATGAAATCCATAAGTGGAAGTCGAGGCCAAGCCCTTCCTATAGATCTTCCAAGGGACAGAGAGGTGGCACAGCGGYGCCCTCTGAGAGCACAGGATCTCCTCGGCACATGGGGAGCAGCTTGCTCCACATGGACAGAGGAAAAGCTGATCTGGAGGGCTCAGCCTGGCTCAAAATCTGCTGAGGAGCCACACTGGAGCCATCATGGAGCTCTCTGAGGGTTAAGAGGGAGGAAGGGATGAGAACAAGGCGAGTAACAGGAATTTCCCTTTGCTCCACCCTCCAAAGTGGAGGGGAGCAAAGGGAAACTCATCCTTGAGCTGTTTTCCCCTTTTTAGGCTATCCCCACACAAACTGGGAAGATAAAGAGGAATGTGGAGGAAATGCTATGCAAACTTTTCTATACGCGTCTCTATACAAAAATTTCCATAGGTTTTGAATTTGTTCTCTGTTAATGTAACACAGCCCTGCCCGTCTCTAACGCTTCTCGTGCTGTTTCCATCCAAACGTTTCCTCTTACCGGCAGCAACATATCATTTTATCAGGATGCCAGGAGATCATTTCCACACAATGCTAGCAGATGTAATTTTCTTAGATGCACACACAGTTCATCATTTAGATACTAGATGACAAGGTGATCGCAGGGTGACTCTGTAATGCAAGTTCGCTGTTTGGTATTTGGAATTCTCAAATGATAAAAAAAAGACTTATCAAATATAAATATCTTTAAGAAAAAAGTAACAAAAGTGCTACATATGATCAAGGAAAACAATTCCATTAGTTCCTGCTACTTAGAGTAGGTTTGCTTTACAAATATTACCACATCCATTATCAGTATGGCTTCCAATTATTAATTAAATTGCTCGTAGCAGTATAGCTTTCTCACACCTTAACAAAGACAGAGTAAAGAGAACACAAAACATTCACACCCCATTTCTCAGGTAAGAGATCCTCCTGCCTTCAAACAAACAAAAAAAGTTCATATTTAGGAGAATATTTATGCTCTGATGGTTATCTAGCAAAGGTCAGATGTCGAATTCTCCAGTAACCTTTCAGGCTAGTCAGGACGTAGGCATTACTTACACAGGCGTGTAAAAATCCACTCACCCATTTTAGGACCTTAACAACCTTCCTGGAAAACATTGCTTTCAAAAGTGGCAAAGTGGAGAGGGGAGCAGAGCGGGGACAGAAAAGGTGAGAGAGGAGGAATTAAAGGTGAAATTGTTAATGACAGATGGCTAAGAGTCTAGACCTCTTCTGAGCAGGCACTGCCAGCCATGCCAAGAACGAGCAGTGGTTCTGAGAAGTGGACTGTTGTCCATTAGACATTCAGCTCATTTTTCATTTGATCCCAGGCTGGGCTTCAACCATGGTCGCTGAGGCAGAAGGCAGCACTTCTCCACTAAGCCACGCAGCTTGTGAGAGCAGAGGATGTCTGTGCTGAATATGTGAGCATCAACTGAAATGTGGGAATGTGTTTCCAATGGACATTCTCGGCACAGCACCCGAAAAGTAAACGGAGTCACTGTATGACCAGTGAGGCACGGCTTACTGCAGCTGGAAATCATTTATTCCCATGCAGGAGTGGGGTTTCTAAGTGTTCTTTTTACTCTCTGTTGATACTCCCAGTCTGGTGTCCATCGACCCTGTGCCACTACCTCAGCTTGCATCCTTTCAGTCTCAGGGCAGGGAAAGCGTACGGACTATCGGTTTCAACACCATCTCTAAGGTTATCCAAGATTTTAAGTGTAGCCTAAAGATTTGTAATTGAGGGCTGTCTAAAATACCTGGAAGCACTTTGAATGCTAAGACAGAGCAGCAAGATTTTTTTTYTCTYTTTTTTTTYYTTTTTTTKTTTTTTTTTTTTTTTAATTTTACCTTTCTAGCCACTGGGGGCCGGGAGAGGGAGGTTGGTTGGTTGATTGATTATTTATTGGGAATTAATACTGAGAGAGTATATGCAAAGGCTGAGGGCACCATGCCATCTTCACAGAACAAGACCCTAACAGCTAACTGACGTACAAGAAACTGCAAAGTTATACTGTAAGAACACATATTAAGGACTGAGGAAAGTCTGCTAAGGTGCTACGTCTAAAACTAAGTTACTTCTTGCTTTGACCCTCCCCTCTCTTGGCATCAGTCGTCGTCCAGAGCCTCTGTCTTGATCTCGTTGGCTCCTTGCCGGGCCAGCGCCAGGATGGTGTGGTTGACTGCTGCCATCTCCACTGCTAAGGAAATGGGGTCTTGGTGGTCACTATGGCTAGTGCTGTCATCCTGGGAACCATGTGGGAAGGAGCAGAGAGAAGCAGGGTTATTCCACAAGTCCAGAAAACCACAGCGGAGAAAAAAAATGCGCCGAGTGATTGTGGGGGGACAGAGCAGGGTCTTAACGTGGGTTTAGGACTGGTTTACAACTGGTTTACAACTGGTTTCCCTCACTGTGCAGACAACGGTAACAAGGCAGAGAGCAGGGGATCCAGCTCTGGAGGAAAATATTGAATTATAAAAACACAAGTGATACACGAGGTTAAGTCAGGAAAGCAAATTAAGACAGGAATCACTGGGCATGGCACAGGTCCATGCTCATATCTGGAATATACAGTTCTGGTCATGGCAGGGAGTGGAATGAGATGAACTTTAAGGTCCCTTCCAACCCAAACCATTCTGTGGGTTCTCTGATTCTATTTGATGCCACAACAGAAAAAGAAAAGGCATAGAAAAGAAACATCCCAAGGGAAGAGGTTTCCTCATGAGAAGAAGCTAAACAGAGTCAAGTCCTCCAGTTTGGGGAAGAAATGGCTGATGGTTGATATGATAAATGTTTATTACAAATAATGGGAAAATAAGAGGACAATTGTCCTTGGTTTTTTATGATCTAATAATCAAAGACACTYGCTGGAATGACAATGTGATCCAAGGCAGCAGTGGGAAGCACAGCTCACATAGCATAGCTCAGTTCAGGATTCACTGATTTTTACATCAGACAAAAGTAAAAATGGCTTTAAAAGGTGTATGTTTGACAAATCCAGGGGAAATTAGTCTGCTAGAAATTATGGAAATTCAGGAAGCCTCTTAAAACTACTGACTTCCAGAAGCTGGAAGCAACTAGAATGAAACAGTTCTATATACATTAGAGAAGTATTTTTTCTTTAACTGCTATTATTGACCAGAACCACGATGCAAACTGAGCTTAAGCCTTAGTCTAAGTCAGCATCCTGTAAAACACTGAATTCACACAGATACAGGGGAAAAGATGCTGGAAAACTCTTCCAATGCTAAGAAAACCACTGACTGAAGTGGACTGGAACCACCATAAATCAAATAGGGAATTTTGGRAAAAATCATGGTGCTTTTCCCTCTTTAAAACAGGGCACTAATAGTTATCCACCTGTGATCTTGGATTTTTAAATTATTACCATTTACAGAAAGGAAATGATAACATTTACCAGTCTCCCAACAGCCTTCAAGTGATGAACTTGTGTGATTTAAAATTTAGAACATGTATAGTGCTTTTTAAAATTAAGACGATGGGCAAATGTTGAGCAGGACAAAAAAAAAAAAGCCAGGATTTGGTAAAATCCTGAGTTTATTTAGAAGGATTTATTCATTTATAACAAGGGTCTGGTAAATTTTAGGGCTTCTCAGAAATCTTTGTCATGGWACAAACACAGAGCCCTAAAATCAGGGGTTTAGGCACTTTGTTAGTATTTAGATGGACTTTTGTGTTTTAAAGTTTATTAGAGTTTAAGTGTACCTGTGAAAAACAGGATTTCTGGGTTTAACAGCTAAGGGATGTTAAATGGTCATCAGGAGAACTTGCCATTTAATCTGCTTTGCTGCTAATGACTAATTACACCTCATAGAGGAGCCCAGATTTCTGAGAAATATCATTTCTAAGGCCTCTAAACAAAGATCTTTAAATTTTAATAACCCATTTATTTCTCTTTTCAAAGCATCCTGGTTAATGCACAGAAGAAACACATAGTTCAGGAGTCTACATCATGCTCTACCTCAGTATTCCAGTCCTGTCTATCTGACAGGGAATTTTGTGGGCTTGGCAGTGGTTTCTAAATATTTTATGGCAGTCACAGAGCAGCTTCTCATCACTGAGAGCCAGAAAAGTTGGTCCCACCAAATCTGCTGGTGCTGACCTACAAAAAGGGTCTCAATCYCCATCAGCAGCAGAGCAGCTGGGGATGCCTCTGCCAGGGATCTGCTGCACTGGGCCAGAGCCAAGTGTGCCAGGGACTCATTCCAGGACACTCAGCTGCTGTTCCACTCCACCAGCAGCCTTTGCAGAGGGAGAACTCCCAGATTCTCCCAAAAGAGGCAGGGAAAAGTGATCCAGCCCAGCTGTGGGGTGGCACAGAAATATCTCCTCTCAAAAGCAGGAGTGAACTGGTTGAATCACTGGTTCCAAACCATGGGGGTTTGCAAACACTGGGGAAACTGGGAAGGGGATTCAATACCTCTCAGGAAGGGTCACCAACTTTAGGGTAGGTGAGGGCTCAGAGTATGGGAAGGGGTATTTTTTTGCTAGAGAATTTAGAAAAGAAGTTGCTGTCAAGGGTTAAAAATAACCAAGAAAAAGAGAGAACAGGCAAGAATTAAAATGCAAAAGCAAACAAACAAACAAAAAAACCAGATAATATGTAAAGAATCCAAATAGTGGCACACTCTTGTAGAACAATATGGAATGGGCCAATTTGAGATCAGAGCTTAGTAAACAAAATCCTTTCCCCCCAGCCTTCACCCTTTGTCTGCCAGTGTTTGAGAGGTGATCCTGAGAAGCTCCTGAAAGATTCTCCCACAGAGCAGAGGGAGCTCAAACTTCCAGGAGGGTGCTCAGTGCTCAGAATCCTGCTGGGAAAGGCCGGCACAAGGAATTCTGAAGGCTCCTGGGCAGGGCTCCCTCCTGCTCATGTCTGGGGCTGGGTCAGCAGCTCACAGCAGGGGTGGCCCTGGCTAGAACAGGGCCTTTCTTGCAGAAAGAAATCAGAGGTGCAAGAGGTGCCCAGTTTTTCAGGGATAATTGTTGGTGCCTAACACACAGGACTGTGAAAAACCTGTCCATCCCTTCCTGAGGGAGGGAAACTCAGAGTGACAGGGAAGGAGAGCACGGACATGGCAGGGCTCTGGCTGAGGTGAGGCTCTCCAGGTGTGTCTCAGACATTGTGTGTGGTGTGAGGGGTGTAACTTGCTTGTTTGGAGCAGATCCTCCTGTCTTCTTCTACCTTCTCTGCTTCTCTGCCTCCCTCGGAACATCGTCCCTCCTCCTCCCCGTTGCGTACTTGCCAAGTGTCCTGTTGTGAGGCAACAAATCCACGTGGGTCAATACTGGATATTYTCACCCTCTCCCCATCACAGTGACACAAAAGCCAAACAAAACATGATTTTCAAGAGGCAAAAAGGCCTTTTGAGGTGTTTGAGTTCTCCCTGTTTGGGCCATGAGGTTCCAGTGCTCACCTGCTCTGAGTAGTCGTTGCCGTCCACGTCGTCGCTGTTGGAGTGACCTCCTGGACTCTGTACATCTATTCCATGGCTCTCCAGGATTGCTGCTTCTTCGAAAAAAGCAAATGGATCCCTCATTTATCTGATGCATTGGAGAAGTTAAAGTAACYCAGGGKTTTTTTYCCTTTTTCAGGAAGTCAGAATAACYGGAGGAACAGGGTTAGTTCTTAGCACCTTCCTCTTCACTCTCCAACATTTGGGAATGTAGCACAGGTACAAACACTGGTCTGCCTGAAATCCTTCCCTGCCAACTACCAGACCTGTCTGGGAGTAAAAATCCCTGTCTTCCAGCCAGTCCTAACAGAAATGTCATTTCTAACACTGGGTGTTAGAAATGGGTGACAAAGGCATTCCCTGTAAATCTTCCCCCATAGTTTGGACTGGCAGGACTCAAGGGGGTAAGGAATGTCTGAAAATAGATGGGAGAAATTTCTGAAAGCACTTCAGGGATTTGAAAACACAAAAATCCATCTTCCAGTAGGATCCATAAATCTAAAGCTCCCCTTGATTCTTTCTGATCTCTTTTCAAACCTCCTCTCCAAACACTAAGCTTGCTTTATTCTCCCATCCCTTTGAGAAGTAATTTTTTTCTTGCAGAAAAACAAATTTAGTTAAACTTCAGTAATGTGTTAAATGGTGCAATAAGAGGGCATTTTTCTTATTCAGAAATAAGGCAAAATAGTGGAACATTTGAAATAATTAAAAATACTGGAAATAAGCAGATATGGATGTCTGCTCATCCACGTGTTGCAAAAGTAATTCTGCATAATATCTAAATAAGGGCATCAAACTTTTTATTAATGGCAGGAGTTTGTTGAATCCACAAAATAATAAATCACTGAGGTGATTTATTCTCCTTAGAATACCTTACCCACATTACAGAGTCTCCTTCCTACAAGTTCAGAGACACTTTTGATTTCCTTACTATCAGCTAAGAACCCAAAGGGTTAACTCTGAAGTGACTTGTTTTTTTCTGATCATCAACAAAAAATGTGGCTTTTTTCCAGCCACTTGTCCCTGGGCAAAACCTTGGAAAGCTGTCAGGGGCAGARGTATAACCAGGATAAAAACCACACTAAGTTTGTGAACCTGCCAACGTCTTTATCTCCTTTATTTACAATTTTGAGGTTTCGTTTTGGATTTGAGTTTGGATACTCAAAGGAGGGAAATGCAACTCTCCTTCCACCTATAAAATTCTCACTTGGCTTTTTAAATCTGATCTTCCAGTAAAACTTTGTAACTGCATCACTTTTTCTTGCACTGATGACAGAATTCTACAAATTACACACGTATTTCACAAAAAAATCTGGAACAGCAAGGGACTCATTTTCATAATTCCTCCACATTTCTCCCGAGGCTGTCAGCACCTCTGGTGTTTTCACTAATTTATTCTTACGTAATTGCCACCTCTCCTGAGCAAACCCCAAGCCCTGCAGGCAGGCTCTGTGATACATTACCAATATTGGCTCTTCTCTTGATCTCCTTCCTCCTGTTGGCAAACCAGTTGTACACTTTGAGGGAGGTAACTCGCTCCAAATCCGACAACTTTTTTCCTAGGAAAGCAACAGAGGGAAAAATAATATTTCAGTGGTGTTAAAATAATATTTCAGTGGTGTTATTCACTGGGTTCCAGAGAAGCTGTTGCTGCCACATCCCTGGGAAGTGTCTAAGAAAAGGCTGGACAAGACTTGGTGCAACCTGGGATAGTGGAGGTGTCCCTGTCCCTGTTGTGGGATTGGAATTTTAGAYGAGCTTTGAGGTCCCTGCTCACCCAAATGAGTCTGGGATCCTATGGGATAAACCCCTGAAACACAAACAGCACTGGCAAGTTATTAYAACTGAGAAAAAAGTGAACTTTATGTGGATGACATTTCTGTGTCCAGGTGCTGTGGCACTAACTGCCAAATGTCTTCTTTTCTTCTCTTTTTTAAAAAWCTGAATTACAGGAATTTCTTTGTAGCTTTAACCAACTCAATCCAGAGCCATGGGAGAATGAAGGGCTGCTTTTCCAGTTTGAGCACAAAACTGAGATTCCAAAAACTGAAATTCCTGCCACAAAGCCCATCCCTGGGGCTCCTCTTACTATGTGTCACGAGGGTACAGTTCACTGTTTCATACAGCAGGAAAATGAATGAAGTGGTTTTGTGTCACCCTTGCAATCTGCTTTCCTTTCTCTCAGCCCTCATCACACCCTGTCAACTGTGCCAGGACATTCAGGATCTTTTGGGAAACGARGGTGGATGCTGGAAACTGGATTTTYACATTTAAACCAACAAAAAATTTCCCAAAAMCCAGAAGGCAGCTATATAAAACTATGCCTTTATCTGGTCATCAGCATAAATAAGGGAAGACTGGAGGGACTCAATATTCCAAGGACATCCTGGAAACCTCTGCAGTTGCTCTTGACCCTATATAAAATATTCCCCATATCTGCATCCTCAGACCTCTGCAGTTGCTCTTGACCCTATATAAAATATTCCCCATATCTGCATCCTCAGACCTCTGCAGGCTACACAGGGTTGAGCCCCCCCTGCTTCTGACTCCTTCCCAAAGTTTATTTATTCAGCATACAAAACACCCATGTAATTGCAGCAATCTGCACACTTAAATAAGTTTGGAGAGATGAGACAAGTGAAAGAAAGAAAACTCTGGAAATTGATAGCTTGGCTGCTGCCTAATGCTTTGCATCAGCAGCACTGGCAGTATTTTACTGCTCCCTGACATGGCCTAGCAGCACTTTGTTCCAAGTTGCACCACAAACCAGCAACACAGCCAGGAATCAAATCCYCAGCTCTCTGGTCCTCTACCTGATGGATTTTTCAGGGAAAATTTCAGCAGGTATTAGGGAAAAAGTACTTTGCCATGAGAGTGCTCAGAATTGTGGAACAGGGGCCTGGAGGTGGGAAAACCTCTGGTTTTGGAGATACTGAAACTGAACTATCTCATCAGATGAACTCCAGAGGTCACTTCCATTCTAAACTGGYGTGACCCTGAGCTATCCTGTGACAGYCCCAGCTCTCTACARCTCCCTGAAAGGATAAAAATGTGGGGATCCATCTTTTCTCCCAGGAACAGGGACAGGACAAGAGGAAATGGCCTCAAGCTGCACCAAGGATGCTCAGCTTGGATATTGGGAACAATTCCTGCCTGGAAAGGGCTGTCCAGCCCTGGCACAGCTGCCCAGGGAGATGGTGGAGTCCCCATCCAYGGAGGGATTTAAAATTCCTGTGGCACCTGAGGACATGGAACAGTGCTGGCCTTGGTTGGACTCAATGATCCCAGAGGATTTTCCATCCTAAATAATTTTGTGATTCCATGTGCATGACTCACACTTTAGTTGCCTTCTCATTAATTTTTATTCTGGTTGTAAGAAATCTAAATATATCCAAAACACAAGTTCTGAAATCTATGTAAATGTTTGGTTAGCAAAACTAAGCAAAGGCAGGTGCATCCACTAACACTACACTGAATATTCATGCTCCTCTCCTAAGTATAATTTCTCTAGAAACAGGGAAAATTCAACTTGTTGACCTAAAGAGAAGGTCCTCCATTCACACCCAGGTTCTAATCTGAGATCCATGTCTGGAAGCTGTAAAATACTGAAAAACAAGAGAGCTGAGCTCCTTCCTCCCCCAAAAACCTGATTTATCAGTCAAGGGTTGATGACCTTGGAGGTCTTTTCCAATCCAGTTGATTCTGTGATTCTGCAAACATCAGTCTGAGAGCTCAAGGTGCTGAAACCTCTTTGGTTTTGGGAAGGACCCCCCAGCAGCTCCTCACCTGGTTTTTGTATAACTGCATTACAGGCGTTGGCAATTTCTTCTCTCTTTGCCTCGTCGGGATATTGATTCTCATTGAAGTAACTGCAAAAGGGAAAAAAAAAACCAAAAAACCAGGTTTTTTCTTAAGAACTCAGAGCATGAAGGTTCCAAAGCAACTCCACTAAAAGGTGTCAGCTGCTGATTCACGCATCATTCCTCCAAAGGTACCACAGTGAATTTTTGCACTCATGTCCACATGGAATGAAGGAAACTTCCCAAATCCCTCAGGTAAATGGGTATTATCTGAGAATTTAGAATATTGTACTAGGACACCCAAAAATGTAGGCAATTCCATGGATATCAGAGTTAAGACTGTCAAGTGAAGCATCATCTCCAAGACACCACAGGCCTCTCACTTTACTATMATTTATTTATTATTTATCCCCTGACACACCCCCAGCTTAGGTAGAAGGAGCTGCTTAACATCTATTTTTATCCTTATTCGTACATAYTTGTTAATATATACACATCCATACATATTTTAATATCTGTATTATGCAAAACTCCACAAATACTGCAGAGACAGATGTGGTGTGGAGATGCTATGAAATTACACAGGATGATTTCTAGAGTCAGACTGGTTTTCTAAAACCACAATTCAAAATTCTTCAATCTTCCTCAGAACGACACGTTGAGTACAGCACATATCTAACAGTATTTTTTCTGGAATAATTGTGATTTTATTGTACTTTATATGCAGTAAACATCCTATAAAAGTTAAAACTGTTTCCTCTTTTACCTCATTGAACCGTTCTGCAAATTTTAATGAACTGATTTACATTCCACAGAGCTTATCAGATCTGCATTAAAACCAACAAAAAGTCCTGTTTTCTTCAATGGACTCTGCTAATCACACCACAAGCAGGGACTACCACTGTTTTTTCTGTAGATTATCCACAATATATAATCCTAGGATTTCTTTTATCAACTTTGATCAGCAGCAGGCCCGGCTGTTGGACAGCTGCTCTGGATTTGAAAATAAGAAACTTATTTCCTTAACTGTAGATCATTTGGTAATAGGAGATTCAGGCATATTGAGGCAATTATTATTTTCCATTATTCATCCAGTGGATTTGCCCCACTTACTTTCTATGGGAATCTAGATTCTGTTCCATACAGGAACTGTTTCTGTCCAAACTCTGAACACTCAGGTTGAATTTTAGGTGCCACTACTTCACCCCCCTATTCACAGAGTCATTTACAGTCACAGCTATGCCCAAAATGGGGTCCTATTTCAAAGCTGCTGCTCAGTGAGTAAGAAAAATCACACATGAGCTCAGAGAGTTGCAGCATTCATGTACTTCCAGGTGATCTGCTGGGAGAGAGCAAACAGAACCACAGGAATAGCTCAASCTTCTCAAATGAAGGGCAGCTCTGCTTTAAACTTGAACTGAAGTGTTGGAAAAGTTGGGAGTTTGTCAAATTAGAGCAAACTAATTGCTGGAATTAAGGAGACTGAGGAATCAAAGGAGGAGTTTCCTGACACAAGACTGGTGTCTTTGTTCAGCTTTATGAGAATTTAGAATGAACATCATGCCCAGTGGGTATCATAATTTTTCAACTGTATTCTCCCCTCTTCCATGTCTATCCCCTTTGTGTGATTCCAGCCTTTGAGGTGATGTGTGTGTCCATCTCAACCTGCAAATTTCCGTACCAAGGTGCATTTTTAGGGAATGGAGAGCTTGGAGAACAGAGCAGAAAATGCTTTCTCCAGTAGTTATTGATGGAAGCAGAAGCTCAGGATCCCAGTCCAGCAGCCCCCTGACAATATTTCAGCTCTCCCACCTACAGAGCACTGCCCTCTGCCCAGAGCCAAGAATCATGTCCTCTTTTAAGCACCCTGAGATAAAGGAACATCAAGAGATCACAGCTGAAAACTGCTGCTCTGTTACTGACATGAACATATTGCCTGCCCTGGAGTCCTAAACAGCACCACATGTACAAAAAACAACACTCACGGAAGAAATCACAAAATACATAAAATTATCAATCAGGGTGACCTTGAAGCGCCCATTCTTGTTAATTCAAGAAACTGAGACACTAATTAAAGCAGCAAAGACCACACCAGAGCCACCAGTGACCCTTTTCTTGTCACCTAACTCAACACTGTCCCTTTCCYAAGCCACAGCCAGGCTTTTGCTGCCTCCAACAAATAAGAAAAATATTTTCCACCAACAACAAAACTTCAGCCTATGTTTACATTTCTCTGGGATAGCAGGAAATCTCCGTATGAGGAGCAAACTTTCAGAAGTGGACAATGAATGAGACATTTCTTCTAGCAAATGAGGGAGTTTTGTGTATTCCAATCATTTTTGTRGTCCAGAAACTGCTTAAGCAGTAATTCTTATCTCTAAACATTTTACAACTAAGTTATAAACTATTMATTTGCCTGACATTTCTCATCATTCTGAAATGGTTTCTTTAAATTCAAACAGGAATTCCTGATCTTTTCATATAAAATGTCTAAACATTTCTACAATAAATGTTTAGAAGAAATTCTCACTAAAAAATATGAAATTCTTCTCACCCTAAATCTCAATTTATAACAAAGCATCAAAAATCTCAGTGAGTTGTCACACAGCTGTCCTGGTCCTTTTTGTGGGGATCCCAAAGCCAAGTGGGCACCAGCTGGAAGGGGAACTAGTGGAGCAGGTAAAACTCTGTTTCTGCAGCTGAGAGTGATTTTAGAACCTGCCTCTCCTTCCCCTGCTGGACTATTCCTTATCCTCATTAAGATGGGACTTCTCCTTCCCCCACACTTTCATAAACTTGGCCAGCCCTCAACTTGTACTCCCCAAAACTGAATCTTCTCCTCAGAACTCAATGCCAGGATGGTGTGGGGTGAAAAGAACCTTAAAGATAATTCAGTTCCAACATCCTGCCATGGGCAGGGACACCTGACACCACCCCAGGCTGCTCCAATCCAATCTTGGACACATCCAAGGATCCAGGGGCAGCCACAACTTCTCTGGGCAACCTGTGCCAGGGTCTCACACCCTTCCTGGAAATAATTTCTCCCCAAAATCCAACCTAAATCTACCCCTCTTCAGCTTAAGGCCATTCTTGAGGGCATACTGTTCCTCTCCATGACCACATTATGCTTTCAGTGGCAAGCTGCTTTATCAGAGCTCATAACCTGAAAGGAAAAGGTCTCATAGCTCCAGGTAACCCAAAATATCCAACCCCAATTGCTGATTTCCCCCCTCAGCCTCCAAATCCCCCGTGCATAAACTCTGCATAAATCCCCTGTGCATAAACTCTGCAACACATCACATTTCATCCCCATCCCATCAAGTTCTTGTGGCTGACATGCCATGACACAAAACACAACATTTAAAACCTCCCACCATGTGGCACTTGAGGACCTGGCTGATGGCTGGACTTGATGACCTTAAAGGTCTTTTTCACCCCTAATGACTCTATGGTTATATGATTCTATGATTCCTGAGAAGTAGATGAGAGTAACTAAGTTTCCAAGATAAGAAAGCCATGGAAAAAAATTCAAGACCTCATCAGTGACTATTTTGTTTGCTCATGTAGAAGTTGTGAAAACACAGTGATTTTTTTGGACTACAGTTCTTCTTGCAGTAAATTAATTATTCTTCCTCTAGTTCTGTTTCTTATCAGCCATGTACACAGGGAAAGAATGCAGGATGTCTGAAATTCCCTTCACAGCCACAAACCTGCTCACAGTCTGAAAAGTTTCTGAAAGCTACAGATGAAAAATATGAAGCCATATGAACTTAAAAGGAAGGAAAAAAAAAGAAAAGGAGCAGGCACAAGTAACTCCTGCAAAGGCACTCTGCTTTCTAGACAAAGGGCAGCTGTCAGCTGAATACCTTCCATGAAGAAACCAAATGATCTCTTTTGTAGAAAATGACAGTGGAGGATTAAAATGAAAAGTGGCCAAATAATTTACATGAGATGAGAATCCATATGATGGTAAAGAATGTAGATATCCTTGAAGCCGTTTCATTGCAATAACACCGAAGCCTAGAAAAATTGCAGATTCAGAGAAACCCTCTTTCTTTCAGGGATAATGTGCTTAGGACAATGATGGAGAGGGAATCCATCTCAGGCCAGGGCTCTGTAATGGAAGGAGAAGTCTCCCCCCAGCTCTTTACCAAGGTGCCCCTCTTTGAATTCCTGCAATAGCTGCCAATCTTTTTTTTTTCCCYTCTGTTCTAGAGGCTGAGATATCAGATGCATTAAGCAGTGCCTCAGTAGTGTTCCTGATAATCCACAGTGGAAGTTTTGTTGCTTCCTATCAGCTTTGCAGCTGCCAAGGAAGTGTCTGAAACGACAACCACAGAAGGATGGGCAGAGTTGGTGCTTTTTCAGATAAGGAAAGAGATAAAGTCCCCCAAAACTGATCACAAGACCCTAAGCTGAGGAAATGCATAGTTTACAGCAGGACCTAATGGTTAAAACTTCCAAGTGTGGCAGGGGTTCAGAGTGGTGAGGCTTAAATGTGTTGCAGGTAACAACTGACAGTGCTGCTGCAGCTGAATCATTCTCAGGTGAGGTCACTCAGGTATGGGGACACAGATCACCCTCACTGGAGGAAGGATAACTGACCTTGCAATTAATGGGAGGCAAGAACACACAGCTGGATAGTTACAGAAGAACAGCAGATATGCTGCAAGCTCCATCCCTCTCTTCATTACTTGTTTGCATCCCTGAGCTTCCACTTCCACCCCTGTGGGAGCTTCACCTGCAAGCGAAATATCCTGGCACTCTTTTGGGGCTCCAACTCCTCTGTAGGAGACCAAAGAGTCACAGAATGGTTTGGGCTGGAAGGACCTTGAAGACCCTCTGTAATTCCCACCCCCTTCCATGGGCAGGGACCCCTTCCACTATATCCCAGGTTACTCCAAGCCCTGTCCAACCCGGCCTTGGACACTTCCAGAAATGGGAGATTCATCTTCCCCAAAACTCAGGCTGCAGTCCAGCTTTAACACCATTTAATCACAGAGCAAAGGGAAYGATCCCATCCCCTCCTTCATCCCCTTTTTGCAGGAATATTTTGTGCCCAGCTGCCTCCCTGGTCCAGCTCCCCACACGTGCCAAGAGCAGCGGTTGTGCAGCCAAGGGAGGCGGGAGGACACGGCTGAAAAGGCAGCTGGGCCCGGCTCCTTCCACAGCAGCTCCCAAAGATCCTCTCCCAAGGGATGCTGAAAGCAAAGCCAGAGCCACAGGCTGGGCCACCRGCCCAGAGAGGGATGGAAAAGCAGAACTGTCCAGCTCCCACCCCTGTGCATGAACAGAGGCTTGTGCTGTCCCCAGGGATGGAGCTCCCTGCCAAATTCTCTGGTGTCTCAAAATACAYGAGGTGAAAGCTGCTCCTTTGGCTCTGATAAGATGCCTGTAATTTCAGCTCCCTATCTGGTTTCCCTGCCATGAGTTCCTCTGCTTTCCACTGACAAGGTACAGGAAACACTCAAATGTAGTTACCTATTTATCTCTCATTAGTACATTTATCACCCCAGTATCACCCAGCAGCCAGAGGTCACTGTTCCAGCCTTTGTGGCTTGTAGCAGAACTATTATTCAGGCTGTCAAATCAATGGAAATATTTCTGAAGTTAGTCTGTCATCTGTGCCTGAGATCTTATCTCAGCGTGGCATGAGACAGACTGTCAGAGGAGTGACATTCAGAGCATAATCTCATCAGAAAGTGTAATGACTGGTTTATTTCCCAGTAAATACTGGCCAAGAATATCACTAATGCCACTCTCAGTGAGGTCAGCAGATGACACCACCAGTTCTATCTCYTGATATTTCTACTGATTCCCTAGTAACGACATGGGTGTCAACTAAACCCATGATATAAAGTCATTTTTATTTCTGACAGCAAAATTAAAGCTCAAAGATATCCCCTCCACAGATAAACTGTGATAGAGCTGAGAACTTCCCCCAGGACTGCAAAGCACAGGCAAGGATGGGAAGTGCAGCTCTCTGGATGAACTTCAGTTGAGGCATCAGCTCAATCAGACCTAAGCAGCAAAACAAATATAAGAAAAAAATCCACTGACAAACACGATGGCTGCAGATCTCTGCTGTTTTTTCCACAGCACCATCATTTAGCAATGGATTCCACAGCTCCATGGATTTAAAGGAATGGAGAAACCACTGCAGGATTGTGGCTTGACCTCTTCTACAGCACTGACAAGAGGTCTCCCAGCAATTCTGGAAGCCCAGATCTTCATCCTACCTGCACACATATCCAGTCCCAACATAAAAAACTGGGGATTCAACCAATGCAAAATCTACTGTCGCTTTATAACACCTCTGGAAACAAACTGTAAAAATCCTCATTTTTTAAAAACCTCTCTCATCCCCCACTTGAGCTTTCAGGCCCAGGGTWTGGCCACACTCTGTCCAGGGACAGCACAGCTTTTAAGCCTCTCACTCTAAGAAATGTTTCATTCTTGGATTTCTTTTCATTGCAAGTGCAAATCTAGAGGAGAGATCTCACCAGCACTAGATCACTAAGAGCACCAGACAGAGAGAAACTGAAATTATTTCACACCTCAGGACGTGTCTGCATACATAAATTCCAGAGCCATGTCAGCACACATTAAAACCCCTCACACAACAGAGCTGACTCTCAATTCTGGCTTTACAAGTCGCTGTCTAAAYTCCAAGAGAGGCATTTCACTGATGTTTCTTAGCAGGAATCTCCTCTGCCACACAGATTAAAATGCCAAAAATACACCTTGCACGGGAGTGGGTAAAGCTGGATGACCTTCAAAGCTGATAGAACAACGAGGTTTTCGTTCTTTCAACATCACTTTCTCAGAATTTTGCCAGTGATCTCAAGGACCACAATCCTATCAAGYTATTCATATTATCCTAAAATTTGTTTAGAAACAGAATTAATTGATAATAGCTCTGAAAGCCTTGTACTTGGCAAAAGATAATCTRTGCCTCCTAATCTCTAGCACCCTACTGTCGAGATAATTAACAATTAAAAAAAAAGAATAGTTAAGACATCCGAGGTGGCGATTTACTCTTCCTTCTAATTGGATTTGGTGATAAGAGCATTTCTGAAATTACACAACAGGCCTCTCCTGAATGGCAAGATTTGGAGTTTGCAGCAATTTGAAACACACACAGGTACTTTTTGCTTAAGGCACCTTGAAGACAATGACAGCTGAGATTTTGAATATCCTTAAACTTAAACTTACTGGCACCTTAAACTTAAACTTAAACTTAAACTTAAACTTACTGGCACCATCAGACTCTCAAAGTCAACACAGTTCACTAAATTGTTCATAAAATAAAAGTGGACATTTTTGAAGACACTAACAGCTGAGATTTTGAATATCCTTAAACTTGTCCTTAAACTTATTGGCACCATCAGACTCTCAAAGTCAACACAGTTCACTAAATTGTTCATAAAATAAATGTGGATATTTTTTGAAGCCAGCAAGTAACCAACACATCGAGACAAGATAAAGTGAGAACTGTCCTGCTGGTTTGTGTAAGCAAACAGCATCTTCAAAGCTCTTCCTAACAAGGCATCTAAGCACGAATAATAGGATCTCTTGTTCTCTTTTATTTACTTGAAATATTTAAATGGAGACCTCCATGCTGCAGGGATATTTATGTGCATTAAATCCGCTGGACTTTGTGAGTGATAAACAAAACCTTCCTGCAAACAACTGTGAAACAAATATCTCATCTTCATTTTTTAATGTGCTACAGGGCAAGAGTTATTTATTTCAGTTGTATYTTGGATTATCTGGTCCTCACAAGCAAAGGGTCAAGCCCATGGGGGAAACATCTCCAAGGAGGGATGAGTTCCTGCAGGAATCAGCCCTGGCCCACCCACTGGGAAGGGCTGTTCTGCTGCTGCTGACCCACAATTCCAACCACACAAACTCTAATCAGCACTGAGGGTTTTACACACACCACTCACAGGACAACAGAAGATTCCAAGGCTTTATATGGCAACATAAATAAATAGCAAAACTTGAGTTTGTACATTACTCAGAACATCTTTGTTTGCTCTCTGGAACAAAATATTCCACTCAGCAGAGGCAGAGCTCAGTTTTCAGCTCATCTGGTTGGGTATTCCAAAAACAGCCTATCCCTGCCTCAAAACTCTGCTTTAGTAGGAAGCTCAGCCCTGGATGTGTGTAAATAATGTCAGTGTGAGCACCAAGCTCCCTCAGGTTGTCCTCACCTTAGCCTCAGTAAAGTTTTAGTTCTTCTGGATGGGAATCTTGCAGTCTCTCTTTGTCCCAAGCCTCCAGTAGAGGAAAAATACCAATGAAGAAATTTGGGGTTAATCTCAGTATAAAATGACAGCTCCCAACATCTCCACCAGCATTTTCCCTCAAAAATCCATAAGGTTTTGTTTTCAGTTTCCAGTTGTGGACCAGACTTGGTTCAGCTCAGCAGAGCCTCCAGTTRCTGCTGCATTTTCAGAAAATAAAAATTAATTCAGCTAAATGAAAGTATCCTACAGGACTCCACAGACAAGACCAATTCCTGCAGCACCKAAATTTATCTATCCTACACCTGGATATCCAGCACCTAAAGTCAARATGAAATCTGACTTTGGGTTCAATGAATGTATTTTTCCTAACACCCAGCATCTCCAAGATCTGGGCCAAAATTGTTATCCCATTAAGTGTTGTACATACAGCCAGGTAKCAGAAAATGCATTTAATTTTTAGATATCAATCTATTCTGTACCTTGCAACCTAAATACAACACAAGAGATGGAGAGAAGCAAAGGAAAATGAGAAATAATGAATGAACCCAGTAATGCCAGTGGATTAAACTACTACAGTGCCAAGACCAACTTGAGGAGGTTCTTTGTAGACAACACAGCAAAGAAGGRGATTTAAGGGACATTTTAAGACACCAGGAAACTGTGGGATCTTTAAAGAAAAATTTCTCAAACCTGGCAGCAGCAACATCTTTTTCTTTATTTGCTAAAGATTGTTCAGTGACCATTCACCATCCATAGGGAGAGGAAATAGCTGCATTTATTATCCAACTTTTTTACAATTTTTTTTTTCCTACAGGATAGTAAATAGTTATCTTGGAAATAATAAGCACCAAAGACTCAAAATATTATTTCATTTACCAGCATCGTGTTTCATATTTCAAGAGTGCTTTTTATACCTAGATCACCAACTCCTTTAAAAGTATTCTGAAATTGTCTTTTTTCATCTTACTCTTTAGTACAAGAATTTACAGGTAGAAGAACAGCAAAGTTAAAAGATACAGAGCCAAGAAACCAGATTAAATTAATCCACAGCTCCTTACTCCAAGATTTGTGCTCCTTGCCCTGGGCCATGGTTTTTGCCATGTGCTTCCTCTTAAATGTCACTGTCACCCTCACTAAGATCAGCAGAGTTTCCTGGGGACAATTCTTTAGGAGGCATGACTTAAACACTGCTGGTAGTAAAGCTCCAAAAACAACTGAGGAATTGTTGACCAAAAGAAACTAATTATTCTTAGCATTTYTGGACTTTTAGTAAAGTATTTGATAAAGAGACAAATGGGAAATTACTCATGATTTTGGGAAACACAAAGATTAGTRTAATTATGAGATAGGGTAGAAAGGAAACATCTAGCTAAGAAGAGACTGAAAAATTAAAATAATGGCACTGAAGACAACAATCAGGGATACTCCTCAMGTATCATCTTTGGAGCATCTTAAAAACAAAACCAGTTAATGATCCTGACAGAAAGTCTGCACATGGTGATGAATCTGCTGAGACCAAAGCCAGAAGCCACATCAATACACTGAATTGAAGCACCATAAAAAGTAACAGAGAATCCTAAGGGCAAGAACTAAACAGAAATTTAACAGTGCAGCAGCCAAGGTCACCCACTTTGGGAACAGCAACTTCACAGGCACAAAAAGATCATCAGCTGGGAAGATCASTTCTTGTGAAGTCACTGTGACCAAAAGATACAATGCAACAAAAGCACCAAAAAGGCCACGCCTGACATAGATGAGGATGCTGCTACTCCCTATCCAGAGAAAAGCATTATAAAAGGAACTTCTATGCTGCTGACAGAGTTCCTCACACACAGCAAAGTATTCAAAACAAATTAAATCTTACATGTGTTCCAAAGAAAAATCAAACAAATAAGAAAGCTGAGTTTTCCTGGATCATAAAAAAACCAAAAACAAAAACAACAAAAAAACCCCAACCCAAACAAAACCCAAAAAGAATAAAACAATAATCTAGGATGTGGTAATGACTTTTGTGGCTAAAACCCATATGGTTCTCTGATAGAACATTTTTTCAGGTGCTCTATTTAAACATTTTTAAAGTGCTCCACAGTCTGACCAAGAGCCCATAAATACATGATGCAACAACTTRAGAGTTTGACTTTGGAATTTTCCTCCCTCACTTCTGCTGGTAATGACTCTCTTTATTACTTGTGTAAAGACCTCCCATCTGTTACTCCATGGCAGAGAGTTTCCTCTGGTTGAGTGAGGTAGGGCTGGACTCTGCTCAGAGCTGAGCTGCAGTGAGACTCAGCAGGAAGGCTCTGCACAGCTCTGGAAAGCAGGAATGGGAAAATCCTCTTGTCTGGGATTAAACTTAAATTAAATTGAAATTATAAACCCAGTCTGGGCTGGGTGGTGCTCCTGGATCCTCCTTGGTGACAGGAGCAGCAAAGCCCTGGCTGCAGCAAAGCAGAGTGACAAGGTGCCAGCCTGGTCCTGAATTCCTTCTGAACACTTCCCAGACCACTCAGGAAGTGAATTCTGTCCTTCACTTTTGGGTTTTTGTGGTTGAGATGACCCCCGAGGTATTAGAAAGTTTTTTTGTTTCAGCTTTGAGACTGAAGAAGAAGTTGAGATTTGTTGGTTTTGCTTTTCGGGGTTGTTTATTTTTTCTTATTTATTACATTCTTTCTTTGACTTGTTGAGATTTGTTTAGCAGCTTGGGTTGTGGCACAGCTACTSCCCTTGGGGTGGTGTTAACTTTTTATACTATGAATTATGTGTACTTTATTTATAATAATTTTCCAATACTTATTACTTATGTTAGACAGTTGGTCTTTACTTTCAACTAATTAAAAAGTGTCACCATCTTAGTAGAAGATGGAGGACAAGAAGAAGGAGGACAGGACACACTCAAGTTCTTTTACTTTGTTTTTTCAACTTCCATTCTAAAACTTTAAAATGCTATTTTTTTACTTTGTGACCAATTAACTATTATTTTACTCAAATTTTTGTGGCTTGTAAATTTTCACACAAAGTTGGTAATTTTTTCTATGGACTAAAATCRAAGGCACAGGTGTTTCTGACTTTGTGCTAAGGTCTTTGAGTTCTTTGCCAGGGTTTCAAATCACTCAGGGTAGTTAGAGGAATGTCCTGGGTCCTGACAATTCACTTCATGGGGTTTGTTCCAGGGCTAACATTACACATGGGTTGGATGAATCCTGCTGGGAGGGGAAACTTCCCTCAGCTTGGAGCTGTTCTGGACAACCCAAACACTATGAACCACCACATAAAATGCAGCCTGAACTTGCCAGGGGCCTTTTCACACAGTTTGTGTGACAAGTTTGTTGTGGCTTTCCCTGCCTCCTGAATCCACATTAGAATACCTGAGAAAAGAACAATTTAGCTGATTAACACAAGCTTTTAGTTCCTAATTCCTTCTGTGTCCTTTAAACAGGACAATCACAGGAAAAACAACACCATGGAGGACTGCAGCAAATCAAGAAAGCTCAAAGAGACAGAAATCACAGCACCAGACTTGTATTTGTACACTGTCCTTACAGCAGGCAGCATCTAGAGGTCTCAACATGACTGTAAAGAGCAAGAGGTTCTGTGTATGAACCCAGTACAAGCCTTGACTCACACAAGTTGTGCCTTAGAACAACTGGCACTAACAGCTACAGTAAATAAAGTTCTGCAAGGAGAATTATTTATACTGGATACAAATAAAGCTGGTATTTTTTGAAATTCACAGCAATTAACACTCCCACGACTGAACTTCATTTGTTATCTTGGCATTAAGCACGTGGAAAAGAACAAATTCTAACTCTTCATGTACATGACCAGGTCTAAATTAGTAGTAGTTCTTCAGGAAAAACTATTCCAAGATGAGACACTCTCAATGAATRCACAAAAGTGATCAGCAAAAAAACCCCAGATGTTAGGCTGGAGGTCAGAGAACAACAGGACTTGGATTCAGCTGCTTGTGTAAGCTGGAATATTTACCCTGGAAAAATGGAAATCAGCTCTGCTTGGGTCCCCACTCACCTGCCCCAGGTCACTAGAAACTGAATGTAAGAATAGAAAAGGTCCAGAGAAGAGTGACAATTAATATTATTAGAGGCAAGGGAAGCCTTGGTGTCTGAGAAGAGATAAGACAGTGACTGTTAAGTTCAGAGAGGAGATAAACGAGCAGCACATTGATAACAGCACATACACAGAATGATCCTGGATAAATGCAATGTTCTGCCTTATTCTTTCTCATGATACTCATGCCAAAGGGACCTTTGACTCTTTAAACACATTTTAGCATTTAAAATGAAACTAGGTATAATTAGTTCTCCAGAAGTACCCTGAAGACCTTAGCAGGATTTAGAAGGAATTACATATTTATGTGAATAATAAGAACGCCCAGAGCTGCAGTAACAGGATTAAAAATACAGGATAGGAGATAAGAGCTTTTGTCCACAGCCACATGGCTGCTGGCCAGGTGTGAGCCAGGCACAGGAAGGAGAGCAGAGGTAGAAAATATGAAAAACACCACAACCACCATCACCTGGGATGAGATCCTGCTTGTCACCTTCATGAGCAGGGGGACAGAACACTGAGGATCTCAATTGGTGGTGGAGAAATACAGCAGAGTATCTGGACTAGARGAGAATTCCCATTTCTAAAATGTGGATTTGCTGCACCAGCCAGAGCCGTTACAGACCAGACTGACTAAGTTGCACTCTCTAAATGTTGATTTCAGTTATTCTGACCTTGGCAGACACGAGAATTTTATCTGAGGTCTGCTGCAAGGAGCTGCCCCTCCCACAGATCATCTTTTATTATTTTTAAAAAGAGAGAGAGAGAGCACAAGGACACAAAAAGCACCTGAGCTCTCTAGAAAGCAAAATAACTCATTAGGTGCTGGATCCTTGAAGAAACCAGAGTCTGGTGAGGCTTTGGACAGACATCCTTGCATTCTATTTTACTGCCTGCAATCTGCCAAACAACTGGRATTTGCTTACAGCTGATTAGAATAGGAAGCTTGTATATTATGCATGTCTGAGAGGGAACAGAGCTTGATCTAATGCAAAATAAGGCAGATCCTGTGTGCCAAGCAGAAAATGGCTGCCCTTGCATTTTATGAAGACACAGAGCAATGACCCTGAGCCAAACCACTTGAACCTTCACACAGCCACATGATCTTGCCTGTGTCTGAATGGTGAAGTGAACTTTGCTGGGTGCCTTTGCAAAGTGCCTTCGCTCAGATCTCAAAGCATTTCAGGAGCACAAACAGCAAAGATCCTAAAAAAACCCCATTCCCTGCATCTCAAAGGATTTAATGAAGTTGAATCTCCCCCTGGAAGTTGCTGACTAACAAACACCTTATGACAGGATTGAAAGAACTGGAAAAAATATAAAGAAATCACCTGATGTTTCTCTCTGCATTAAGATCAAGCATCTCAGAGCCATCCTGACAGATTTCAGCTGATTTGCTCCTGAGAAATGTTCTGTAGCTGCTGTAGATAACCTGCTTAGWGCTGTGCCATTCCTGAAGTCAGGAAGTTTTTCCTAATGCCAATATYCCTCGGTAACCCAAGAATTAGAGGTTTTTGGCACTTTTCCCTTGGCTTGACTCATCTCCTAAACTGGTAGTGGATATTTCACAGCTGAGAACGACGAGTCACCAAAAGGTTCAAGGACACCTGAGGGTCACAGGGACAGCAGAGATAACTCCCAGCACTTCTGACCTCCCAGCAAACCCAGGAAAGACGAGCAGCATTCCCCAGCCAACCTGTGGCCATGGTTATATTGATGAGAAGCTGCTGTTCTGTTTCTAACAATGTAGCAGCCTAATGGAAGGGGCCAAAGGACATTACTTCCTGCTCTGCTGTCAGCTTGGAAAGGGAGAAACGCAATGAATCCCAAACTTAAATCTCTTCCAAAGCCTTGCACAGGAAACTTAGATCCCCTATGGGGCCGGTATTAAGGTTCTGCTGCAAGACATAACTAAGAGTAATGGGATGAAATTAACTAAGAAAATTTCCTAACTGAATTTCAGGAGCTAATAGAGCTCTCGTGGTCCCCAGGGAAGCCGTGGAAGCCCCGGCGCTCAGGAGAGCTGCAGTAAAAGCGCTTTCACAGTCGGAAGGATTTCTAATAAGGCACGTCAGGACTCATCTCACTTGGGGCCAGGACCATGCCCAGGGCACTGCCTCAGGATCAGGGTGGGATGTGCCTCTTCCAGGAGGGGAAATGAGGCTGAATCTCCCAGCACGGTGATGGGAATGCAGCAGTGACTGGTCTCGGCATGGAGATGGCCTTCCTCAGCTTTGGAAGGGAAACAAAACCACAAAGGGTTAAATCAGACAGAGCTGGGCAGTGATGCCACAGCAATCATGGAATTACAGAATGGTTTGACTTGGAAAGGGACCTTAAATATCATCCTGATACAATTCTGACACCTTATATTACCCCAGGCTGCTCCAAGCCAGGTCCAGCCTGGCCTTGGACACTGCCAGGGATCCAGGRGCAGCCACAGCTTCTCTGGGCACCCTGTGCCAGGGCCTCACCATCCTCATAGMCAGGAATTCCTTCCCAATATCCCATCCATCCCTGCCCTCTGGCAGTGGGAAGCCATTCCCTGTGTCCTGTCCCTCCATTCCYTGTCCCAARTCCCTCTCCAGCTCTCCTGGAGCCYCTTTAGGTGCTCTAAGCTTTGCCTAGATTCTTCTCCAGCCTGGAAACTCCTAATTCTCTCAGAGGAAAGGKGCTCCATCCCTCTAATCCTCATGGATTTCCTGTACCTGGAAAAATCAAAGGACCCCTCTTCCAGTACAATCATGCCTGTAAAGAAACCAGGAACTCACCCAACACAAACCAAACAAAATCAGAACAAACCCAAGCAGACCAAACAACTCCAAACTGATGGAATCACCACCTTTTTGTTAAACTTTCCCTTCCTGGTGCTCCCAGCTGTGCCTTCCTGTCCTTTGCCCCAGCACAGCCCTGGCACAGCAAGCCAGAACAATTCAGGAAAATGCAGGGGGAAATAAAAAGGATTTATTTTTCCTGAAGCAGGCTGAATTGGCTGCTATTTCCATCAGACAAGAAACATCTCTGGCACAGCCCAGGGTGGCAGGAGCAGGGAAACTGAGGAGGAGGAATTGAGAAGGGTGGTGAGGCAGGGTAACACCTAAGGATGAGCTGGTGACAAAATGTTAATTCAGCTCAGCTGCAGCACGAAACTGTACCCCCCTATCTTGGGAAATCTACACCCATTTCTCTTCTGAATAAAGCCAAGTGAAACACCTGACTCTGTTCTGCCACCTAGGAAATGGGGATGATGGGGATCTATAGCATCTCAGTCTTATTTAATCTAAATACGCCTTTACAAATGAAGCTGCAGAAGCACAGACAAGTGTTAAAATAAAAATCCAGAGCCATAAAATCAAACCAAATAACCCTGAACCAGAAAGCAAAGTCCCTGCTCTCTAGACAAACTGAAATATGTTCAACTGATGAATTATTCATTTTTGTTTAGGGCAGAATTTATAGTTATTTTAATTTAATCTTTGGATAAAGCATATACTTAAAAAACAACATTCAGCTCCCCCCCCCCTCAGTCTTTAATGGCCCTCATGAAAAGTGCCTTAAAATGGGTATAAAATCACTGATTCTGCTGCCAATCTTAGTTATTTTTTTGCCTGGAAAAGAAGATAAACTTCAACTCCAACATATGATTAGAAGAGAAGCATAAATCACTGTGGGGAAAAATAATAATAAAAAAAAAATAGACTGACAAGACAACACAGCTTCATTAAAAAAAAGAGAATGCCCTAAGGGAAATTTTCAATTTCATACTTCTAATGAGAGGGGTTGAAAAGAAGAAGCAAAGCAGAGAAAAGAAAAAAAACCAACACAACACAACATTATCTGTGGGACAAGACGTAACAAAAAAAGAACACGAAAGTGAACCAGAAAGAGGCTTTCAAGTTTAACCTCAGGTTTGCACAGAAAGGACTCCTGCAGTCTTAGCTCTGCTCCCAAAGGAGGGCAAAGCCACACAACAACCTCGACACACTCAAAACTCAGCATATTCCATGAGCAGGAGGCTCCAGAAGAGAACAGGTCAAGGTTGGCATCAGTAGCACTGCAGTTGTCTGAACCACACCTAGTCTGCAGTTAAATATAGAACTTTACTTTCTGGAACCACTGCTCCTCTTAACCTTCAGAACATAAATATTCCGGGAGATATCTACAGAAAAATAAAAAGTAAAGGGATAAAGAGACCCGAATCTATTGTCCRAAAAAATCTCAGAGCAGGGATTAATAAACTGCCCTGGGAGGATTCCAAAAAAGCAGTAAAGGCTGGAGAATTGAATTACAGAAACCACAAGCAGCATCCTGGAAGTCCAGTATAAACCAATTAGTTCATTTAATACACATACCCTGTACTCAGACCCTCAGGTACATCAGACATTTCAGGATATGGCCCTAACTCTAATCTCCATTCTATCAGSTTGGCACCAATATAATAATTAATTGAACTGGAATTTTTTTGTTGAGTTAAATATTTTTTTAAAAAAGAGAAACTGCCCCTTCAACCCTCACCCTTCTCATTCAGTTTATGGATCAAATCCTGACTGGTGCTGTGCATTTTCAATTGGAGAGCCTSCTCCTAAGAAACAAATCCCTCAAAATTTTGCAATCAGATTCTTCCCTTGAAGTGCTCTCAGCTGGTTTGACACATGGACTCTTAGCAACTATGATTTTAACTGACTGAATCCAAGACAAAAGCAAAAGCAGAGGGCACAATTAAGTGATGGAGCAGGTCAACACCCCCATCCTCAGCCAAAAAATATTYATACAGCATCACAGAAGCATTTCAGAGGGAAGGAGGAGTTTTGCAGAGATTCCACTCAGGTTTAGATTCCACCCTCTTATCTTCATGTATTAAACTAAGCCATCAAAGTTAGTTCTAATAGCAGGAGGCAGCCAGAGGAGACAGAGAGCACAGAGCCCTCCTCTGAGTGCATTAGCAGGATGGAATTGTCTCCTGGATCTCTGTTTCTCCTTCCTGGACAGGTATCAGCCCAAATGAATGAGCACTTTCCTGAGAGCAGCAGCTCCAAACCAGGTGCCCAAATCCTTGTGTGCACCAACATCAGAGCCAGAAGCTGCAGGACACACAAACTCAGTGCACTGAAAGTTGAATTTCATTAGGGAAAASAGTCCATTAAACTGAGATGCCTCCACTTGGAGTCAAAACTTAATCCTGCAGAGGAAAATGAAAATTAYCAGACAAATGGCACCTGCCCACAGGCAATGCCAAACACCATTTTAGTGGCCAAATGCTCATTCCTGACCCTGGGGCACCAGGGAAACCTGATCTGCTTGGGCCAGAGGGGTCTGGTTACCTTCATCCTGCTGCTGTTATGAGCCATATCATGGCCAAGCCTGGAAAACTCCAGTGCCCTGTAAGTGAAATTAGTGATTTTTTTTTTTTCCAAGGGCTCCCAAAAGAGCGTTTTTCTCCCACTCTTTCAAAATTTGTCACATAAAACAGCTCATCCTTACAGCTCAACGAGGCCTATTAAAGCACAACAGTTAAACAACCATATCCCCATTGCTTTATGGTGTAGCTTTATTGCCACACAACACTTTTACTGTGTTCTTGCCTCAAGTAAAACTCCTCAGCTTTGCTTCCCAGTACCCCACACAAGGCTGTGAAACCCAGCACCCACAGTGACCTAGCCAAGGGCTTGGCAAATTAATATTAAAAGCCAGGATTAAGGCAACGTGGCAGCAGCAGAATAAGGAGAAAACCCTGGCAKCAAAGATCTTACAGAGCACAAGACAAAGAGAACAAAACCAAGAAGAATTTAATGAAAAATTAGATTGAGTGATTATGTATCTGCATTCACAACTGGGTGATTTCCAGTGTCAAGATCAACTTGATTCTTTCAATATCCAAACCCAAATCTCACACCTTTCTAACAGATGCACTAAAACACCACAGTTTTAATTTCTAGAGTGTCCCAGCAGAGACTGGCTTGAGGAGAGAGGTGGATGAGGAAAGGGTGGCTTGCTCAGCTCTCTATTAGCAGTTTACAGCAAAGGAGTCTGAGGCACAATCAGGGTTCAAACAGCAAATAACAGCAGTTACTGCACTTTGGGCCAGACAGAAACCAGGAAGAAAACCAGCCATGCCCAAAAYCAGCCATGCCCAAAGAGCTCAAATTCCACTCCCAAGAAGCATTTCACACACAGGGTTGATCAGGAGATGGTGCTGCCCTGAAGGCACACAGAGCTGTGGTGGTTCTGTCCTTCTGCACACACAATCAGGACAGTCAGACAAGCATTTCAAAGTGCTAAAGATCCTGTCCTGCCCCTTGCTCTGTTTCTGGGGAGGGGGACACTAGAAAAACACACTATCAGATCACAGGGCATTGCATTAGCTGGGTCTAACAAAGCAGAACAGATTTCAAACATTTACATTATTTCCTTTGGGGAAACATCCAGGCAAAGCCAAAAATATCAATGTCAGATAAAATATCAGTGCCAGGGCAGAACAAGCAAACAAACATTGAAGTTACTGGTTCCAGTCCTGCAAAGACACAGCARTGTGTCCAGTCTGTGTTGCTGAGGGAGCTCAGGATCTCAGCCTTAGCTCTCCTGCTCCTAATCAGCTCCCAAGACCCCCAAGCAAGCAAGAGGAAAGGAAAGCATTAAAGAAATGGTAAAAAYACATCCTACAAATCTCTGGCTGAGATCCCACTTGGGTTGCAGACCCAGGAGGAGTGTAACACACACAGTCATCCAGTCCTTCCATGGAAAGGAGGCTCCTCACACTCTCAGAAGGGAAAAAACTYCTCCCAGCTTCTTAGCTCCGGACAGAAATAAACATTCAACCCTAAACTACATCCAAACTCCCCAGCCCCTTTCTACTGTCCAGCATTATCCACAAAAGAGACATTCCTGTAAGGAGAGGGAAAGGCAAAGCACGCCTGGGCTCAGAGAGGAGAGCTGGGAGCTCTAATGATCACCTGCCACTCTGCATATGGATTTGAAAGATCCACTTTGCTCTGTGCTGCTCCCAGCTCATGTAAAAGGGTTCTAAGAGCCTTTTTGGACCAGGAATCTACTGCTTGTGAGGCAAAGTTCTGCATCCCAAACAATTACAGCACTGCTGAAATGCCGGTATCCACTTTAAACCACCACGAGGCATCAGGGGGACAAGTCAGGAAAATGGAAAGGAGAAATGCAGAATGGAAAGAGCTTGCAAGACCCTCCCAAGAGAGCCTGGATCAGGATAAGTGGAAAAGTTTCTACAAAAGCAAAGAGCTGAACACCAACAAGCTCAGACTGAGCTACGGACATGATGTACAAAAATAAAGAGCTCCTGTCCAGAGCAGTGTTACAATTTTTTAAACAACACAAGAAGCAAAACAGCTCCTCCCACTCCACCATCATAAATCCAATTCTTACAGGCTTGCACGAGGCTACAACACATCCATGAAAACAACTGCTGGCGTTCACCAGAGCAGGGCAAAGTCCTTCAGAACTTGGCTTTAGAAGTCCCATCTCCAAAACCCTCAGAGAGCCAGCACATACCTCTCCATAACAGCCAGGCACTCCTTTCTCCACGTGAACCGACTGCCTCGCCGTAGTCTGAAGGTCCCAGAGGTAGCTGTGACTGGGGGAGGCGTCTGTCTCCATTCTGGCTCTTCTATTGGGATGGGAGCGGGTCTCATGCTTAGTGTAGCCCCTAAGGACAATAAACACTGTGTTTCCCAGAGGGTTAAAAGTCAGGCCCATCCTCTCACTCCTGCTCGTGAAGAAAAAAAAAAGACAAGACAGGTGATGAAACCATTCAAACAGAAAAAAAATATAAAGTATTATCAAAGACACCCTAAAGATATACAAAGCACCTAGAATTCCTATTTCCCAACTCCAAGGTAGAAGGGCATAACCATGGAAATCCAAGGAGCTGATGGGCACTTAGGAAAATCTGTCCTGTCTTCATCAAAAGGAAAAGGATCACACAGACAGGGTGAGCTGTGCCCCAGCTGGGATTCATGTAGGCTGTGCTGCCACCTGAGCTGTCACAAAGTAGGAAATAGCAGTTTCTATTTAATTATACAGCAGCTTCAGGAAGCAAAATGGAAATTTATACCAAAGGTATTTCAGTGTGTCTGAAGAGCTGAGGAAATACTTGAAGCAGCTCCACCAATAGAAACACACCCTGTGKCCTGGGCAAACATGGGCTCACAAGTGCCAGGGTGCCTGAAAAAGTCACTGAAAGCAAATTAACATCACAACCCTCCTCTCCTGCTCCCCTTCTATGGATGTATTTCTCCTTTCCCYGAGTCTGAGCTGGAAAGCATCATGCATGAGACAGGATTTGGCAAGATGCCTTCAGGAAAGGCCCCTTTGCAACTTACCCCTGATCYTTTCCACAACAGCCTCTCAGCTAATAAATCAAGATAAATCAAGACACACTGGGAGATCGATCTGTCCTACATCCCTTGGTGAGGATGGGCACCTGGGATAGGACACAAGGACAGAAAGCAGGGTATGTTCTGAAGGACAGCTTTGTGCTCAGTGACTTCCCCTGCASGGAAGAGAGARCTGCTCTAGTGTGCAAAAAGGAAAAAAAATATAGAAAAAAAAAGTTGTATGAAAAGATAAATCACCACCTATATCCCATAAGCATCCTGAGCTCCAGTGGAACTCCTCCACTGAGCCAGCCTGGCCAGACCCAGGAGAAGCAGCAGCCCTGCTCACAGTGACTTCCCCTGCAGGGAAGAGAGAGCTGCTCTAGTGTGCAAAAAGGAAAAAAAAATACAGAAAAAAAATTTGTATGAAAAGATAAACCACCATTTATATCCCATAAGCAACCTGAGCTCCAGTGGAATTCCTGCACTGATCCTGGAGAAGCCTGGCCAGACCCAGGAGAAGCAGCAGCCCTGCTCAGAGGAYTGGGCACACTCAAGAGCAGGGCTGTGAAACCTCTCTGGGTGCTCAGGCTCACTCAGAATGGTTGGGATTTAATCATCAAACCACACAGTGTTAGTGCAACCACACTGCTCCTCTAATACACAGAGGAGTGAAAGGGTCAAGGGAACCCAAGAGTTTAACCAATAAACAAATTTTTACTAAAGCTAAAAAGCAAGAAATGAGCTGTTTAGGCACTTGGCCGTGTTCCTTTCTAGAAATGCACACAGAGTCTTTCCCTTCCTGCCAGGGGCTTGCATCTGTGCTAGGTACTGGAGCCCAAAATAATTTCCAAATGCTCCCCAGRAGGAGCCAGTAGGAAGTGAAGCCCACAATCTCTGCCTTGCACACACAAGGCACGGTGCCTCTCCCTAATTCCCAGCTAACGAGCCTACACAGATTACTTGGTTCCATTGAAACATGAAATATTTCCTATAGTGCCAATTTACTGGGAGGCCATTTCAAGGAGAGCTCCTTATCTAGTCTTTCTGCTACTTGCACAGTTTAGGGGGCTGGGTGGCTATCAAGTTGCCAGGCTTTAAATACACTTCAAAAACTTAAAAAAAAATTAAAATTACAGTTTTACAAAGAGACGGGGGAGAACAGGAATAGAAATTAGGTTTTCCTGCATTGTGTTAGCAATATACTTTCCCTACCTGAAGATTTGATTTCAAAGCGAGATACAGGAGTATCAGTGATCCCTCACATCAAGCCAAGAGGTGCAGAATCCTTCTATTAAATTTGCCTGAGATTTTTCAGACAAAGGTAGGAAAAAATCTGCATTGAAAGCATAAATTTTCTGCTGCTGCTACAGGTATGTTCACATACTGCATATAATACACTTTTCTTGTTTTAGTAGCCTTCCTAGATCAATTTAGCCATTTCTCTTTTCTATGGGGTAACATCAATATCAGCAGCAGATAAGAGAGGAATATGCTGAGAATTACAAGCAAGTACCCCCACACAGCAAGAGAGGAGGACCTGAATGCATAAAGAGGCCCGAAATGGGCTTGGATGAACGTGTGGAAAAAAAGGAACATGGGATGGCCTGAGCCCCTTGCAGAGCCTAAAGGGGCTCCAGGAGAGCTGGAGAGGGACTTGGGACAAAGGATGGAGGAACAGGACACAGGGAATGGCTTCCCACTGCCAGAGGGCAGGGATGGATGGGATATTGGGAAGGAATTGTTCCCTGTGAGGGTGGGGAGACCCTGGCACAGGGTGCCCAGAGCAGCTCTGGCTGCCCCTGCATCCCTGGAAGTGTCCAAGGCCAGGTTGGACAGGGCTTGGAGCAACTTGGGATAGTGGAAGGTGTCCCAGCCCATGACAGGGGGGTGGAATGAGATGACTTTGAACCCAAATTTGTAATTTATGATATGCACATTTGATAAGGAACCTATGGAGCTTTTCCTCATCCCCCTCTCTTCAATGAGCTCCCGTTTATTCTGCCGTTCCAACATTCCATCACAACACGCTCGCCACCCAGCTCCACTTCTTTATAACTTAGCAACTTACACCCTAGCCACCAGCTCAGATTCTTTTTTCAAACCCCTCAAACAGCTTTTAAGGAGAAGTGAAACTTCTCTCCTGAGCAGACAGAGTGGAGAAGACGCACTACAAGGTTTTCAGCGTATGCATCAAACAGCAAGACACCTCTGAGGGGTGCAGAGGTGAAGCGCCTGGGAAGAGCTCCTTTCACACACAGAAATGAAAGGAGACAGCTCTCACTCCCTGCCAGTGCTCAGCACCTTTTCCTACAGCACTGCCTTTTCTCTCTGAATTTTCTGTGTGACTGAGGATGCTGCTGGCAGGTTTGGGGGAGAGGAGGCAGGGGAGGTGCTCTCCAACTGGAATGCAGCTCTCTCCACACTCCAAACTCCTCCTGGCCAAGGCCTGAATATCCCAGACCTCATCCTGAAGGAAAGCAGCTGCTCTAAGAGCATCCCATGCACTCACTGCTCTCCATCCATCCATCCCATGTACTCACTGCTGCCCATCCATCCCATGAACTTACAGCTCTCCATCCATCCCACGCACTCCCTGCTCCCCGTCCATCCCACGCACTCCCTGCTCCCCGTCCATCCCACGCACTCCCTGCTCCCCGTCCATCCCACGCACNCTGCTCCCCGTCCATCCCACGCACTCCCTGCTCCCCGTCCATCCCACGCACTCCCTGCTCCCCGTCCATCCCACGCACTCCCTGCTCCCCGTCCAGCCCATGCACTCCCTGCTCCCCATCCCAGGGCTCAGGCAGGCTCTGCCATGGAATGGTCACAGAAAGCCTCAGGCATCTCCCAGCTCCAAGAAACCATTTCCTGGCAAGTTTTCATTTGCAGCAAGTACCTGCTGTACATTATCCTGATAAGAACAGATGCCTCACTGTATTTTTAGCCAGGCTGACCCCAGATCACACAATAAACATCTCTTGGTCAGAGTAAGCCACGCTGGATTGGAATCAGCAGCAGCACAAGGTTCCCTTACAGAGCCCAGGGTGGGGAGGAGAAGGAGCAGAGCAGGGACTGTTTTCTCTGCAGCTCTGTGGAACAGCACATCACCAACCATCCCTTCCCAGCGCAAACCTCGTGGGACAGCCCCTGATTTTGGGCTGGCCTCTCTTYCACAGCTAAACAAGAACCACTATGAAAATAACAAAAGAGATGCTACATCCTGATAATAACTCCCTTTTATTTTCCCTTTCGTTCAAGGAAGAGGTGCCCATGCTTCTCTCCAAGGTGACCACAGCTGCCTTCCTATTAGAGAACAGTRGCAGAAATAAATGCCCAGCCTAAATGGAAGCAGTCTGTATCCATCTGTAACTTTAACACATCATTTCGAGGTGCCAGCTTCAGTCTGCACTACACAGAGGCAAGAGACAAGCTGATGTTACTCYATCACAAACTTCCCACTTTGCCCAACACCCAGTGCCAGGGAAACCAATCAGGCTAACAATCACCAATCTAAAAAAAAAATAAATTAAAATATTTATTTAMAACCTATGAGCTCTGAAAAAATAGTGAGAACATTGTAGGACCACCGGTTACTGAAATACATAAATTTTATCTATTGCCAAAATGCTCTCAGTCCTCCACAAAACACAGGACAGACAAGTGGTGCCTGTGTGAAAAAAAGCTCCATCTAAATGAAAAGCATCCCTATTAATTGGAATAAAGACCTTTTAAACWTCAGCATTTAGCATTTACTTCTTCCCTCCAACAAAAAAAAACTGCCTTTCACCCTAACTGGCAACTCCTTCCAGAAAAATTTACAATCAGTAGCACACTGGAATTCACAGCATTGCCATTAACTCTGACATCACTCCTACCAAGAAAACATTGATTAAGACTTTTTTTTGAGCAAGACTATTGCAAAGAGTGGGACAAGTGGGTGTTTTTCTCCTGTTCCATGAGACTSCAAGTCTCCTTTGCAACATTCCAGTCTGGTGCTGTCTGAACACCCACCACACCAAGGACAGGAGAAATGCAGAAACTGCCCATGCAAACCAGCAGTCAAACCAAGGCAAATAACAAACAGCACATTCAAGAGCTCAAAGCCAGCAGGAAAAGAATGGAAGGGATGGAATTGCTGAGTTTTGTCCATATAGGACCAGCATCTGAACAGCAGCAATGCCCTAAAACCGCCCTAAGGCTCCCCAGCACCAAGTCCTTTGGTTGGCAGATGCAGCATTGCCTGTGGATGATTTAAAGCATCACATAACACATTAAAAAAAAAAAAAAGAGAAATATCTTTTGATATATTTGTAAGTCATAATTTGCTCATATAAGCACAGTAAAAGACAGGTCCTGCTGTGAGGAGCTGAAGGTAAGGCAGGGGTGCCACCCACAGGGAAAAGTCTCACCTGTACCCAGGAGATGGAAAAGGGAGGTAAAAGGTGAATTCTACAAGTTGCAMAGAAAAACTGGCAGAGCCAAGGGAAAGTCTGCCAGAGATCTCCAGTCCCTTCCACACAAACTATTCCCCCTTCACAGTTTAGGAATTGAGTACATCTGCTGCCCTAGTCCTTCAAAACTGTTTCAATTTTAGGTTTTCTTTCCATTACTACACAAATTCAGTCAAAAAAATGGATTTACTCTGAAGATCCAGTTTTTCAAGATAAGGAATTACAGAAATTGGGGAACCAATAGTTTCCAAAAGCCTCACTTTGCCCTCTGATGACTCAAACCTGCAGGTCCCTCTGCACACAGACCTGACTTCCTCTCAAAGGACTGAGATTTCCCTCCCAGCAGCTGGAACTGGAAAAGATGGGATGTATGAGAACAAAAAGCCAGATACCACCTCTTAGTAAGTGAGCAACTAGACAAAAAACCACGGCAGTCATTGCATCTCTAAAGTTTCTTCCAAAGAGAACAATCTTTCACACCCTACAGAGAGTGTTCATTTTTTGGGAAATKATTTCCTCATTTTCTGGCTCTAAAGAGGACACCAGACCCATTACTCTGTCTACTAATCACAGGATACTCTGAGTAGTAGCCAAAACTTCAGCTCCAGATTGGTTTTGTAACAGTGATTTACATCCAGGAYTCTCTGGACGAGGTTGGTACCTCCCTTTACACACTTGTTCATATCCCTGCTAATTATTCTTGGCTACCTGGGCTGACCTGCAATATAATAGATGGCAAGAACTCAAAGCAGTGTTATATTATCCGACAATGAATAAATAAATACAACCCCATTTTCCTCAGGTAAATTTTCCCAAYAGCAACAGGAAAACTGAAGGTTCCTCCCTCTACCTCAGCCTCTAAAAAGAAACCAAGTGCTGTCTGGTTCTAAAAGGAATTTAAGTGCATCCAAATAGTCCCTTGGCTTAGGCAGAGGAAACAATTTGCCTTTTACACTCCTTGAAAATGCTGTTTAAGATCTCTTATTGGGAAAAAGGTTACACCCAAACAACCACTCTTCAAGGAGTTTTTCCATGTCTAAAGCAAAGCAGAGTTAAAGTTGATTCATTTCAATTTCAGCCATAACCTTCAGCGTGGAAAGTTTTCCTTCATTAGACACCTCTCAAGAGCAAAAGGACAAACAAGATGTGAACTCATGGGTATGGGGAAAAAGAAGGCATAGAGGAAGAAGTAAAGATTTTAGAGCTAAATTGAACAAGGGTTCTGTTACTAGTACAAAATACTATTTCCTAAACGGCTTCATGTGATATTGCAAATAAAGGATGCAAGGATGGGAAAAATCCACACAACGGGTTTCATCTGGAGAGAGGTTTGGTGKTTTTTACACCTTCCAAAAACTCTCAAGTTTTCTCCACTACTTTGGAGGAAACACCTTTCATCAAAGGGAAATGTCAGGGAGTTACTTTGTAGGGTAAAACCTGAGCCTTTCCAAGCAGCTGGTACTGGGTGGTTGTATCCAGGAATTCTGCTGATCCTCAGTATCACAATTCCAGCTAGTGCAAAAATCAAAGCTTCTTGGCACTTTTACTCTTTAAAACAACTTTAAGAAGCATCAACATGCTCAACAGAAAAAACAGGCTTAGCTGTCCCTCTGAACCCATCCAACTTAAATCTGAATTATTCTCAGGCCAACTGTCAGCTGGAGCCTCTTGATTTTCAGTTTACACACAAAGCAGAAGTTTTGAGGCTCTGATTCCCCTGGAATTTTTCTTAATAGAATTCTGGATATTGAAGCCAAGTTCACATTAGAGAGCTTGAGTTTTAAATTCCTTAAAACAATTACACAGTTAATTTAATCAAGCCAATGTTTAAAGGAAATTAAACATAAATATTTTGATCTTTACAATAAAACTGTTAAAAGGGAAAAACAAGAACTGTGGTCAAACAAAATCTATGGAGAAGAACAATACAAGGAAATTAATTCAACTGTGATTTTGAAGATTGCTGGTTAGTTAAAGATAATGAGGAGCTTTACTTCTCTTTTTGTATTCAAGATCTATTTTGAGATTTGGAGAAGCAGGTGGGATTTGAAAGACATCTCCAGCTTATCACTGTAACTATCAAAATCCCATCCATGAGCTTGAGATCCAACCCAAAACCCTCTGAAGATCCTCTCTGACAAAATGTGGGAGTTTTTTGCTCAAATTTTGTATTATGCAGCCATTGTGAATGGTTTTTATTTGTTCATTCTGAAGAGCCTCAGCTTCTATTTCACATTAACTCACTACAACTTCACTGGCTGCTTCTGATGCCCAGATTTAGTGAGTGGTGGGAGGGCAGGGCAGGTATCTGTGGCTGAGGAGCTGGACAGACAGCTCTGGATGAGGCAGCTCTGGATCATTTGTTGCAAAGCAAAAAGCAGATTTCTTCCCACCCTCCTAAAAATTAACCTGGTCAAAGGGAGAACCTCTGGAGTACCCCAAACCAAGAAGTGAATTATCAGTGCTAATAAACAAAAGGCTTCCATGCTGTAAATAAACAGCAGGAGATGTTCAAGCTGCATTTTTTTACCAGGATTTGTCTTCTCAAGCTGGTACCATCTGTAAAATGCCCTTTTCTTCTGTTCACTCAGGTCCGACCCCTGCTGCAACAGCCAATGGGAGATCCGGCTCTGACTGATACCTGTGAAAAACCAGAACAGAACAAAAGAAGAGAGAAAGAGAAAATTTTTTTCTTTACCAAACATTTTTAAGTGGTTTATCTACTGATAAAAGGCGGTGTCTTACAAAGCCCAGTAAYTTGGGATGCTTCAATCCCAGAAAAAGCAGAGCTGAAGCTTCCTTGCTCTGTCCCCAACTGCCTGAATTTCTCCCTGGGGCTATGTTCAACCTCACTCAAGGAACACCCTGGGATCTGCACAATCAGCCCCAAAGCAAAGAGGGGAAAAGCTGGGAAGCCAAAGCTATCATAGACTTGAATTGTCCACACCCTCTCTGATTCCTAAACTTCATCTGTGAAATGGGAACAAGTCCCTTCCCCACYATTACATATAAATAATGATTGTTAGGAAATCCTTATCATTCAATGCTTGAATAAGAACAGAGATAAACACAGAAGACAGTTTATGTGATATAGATCACATCAGCCCAGAAATGGARCAAACCAACTGTCAGCAGCTGTAACAAGAGCCAGAAAACAACCCAGAAAGAGCAGCTGTCTGTCAGCAAAGCAGGAGCCAAGCYTGAGGTACCCAGACATGATCAGGGACAAAACGCTGCTGCTTTTAAAGCAAGAGTTCTAAGAAAACAGTAAGAAGGGGGAAAAAATTCCTAGAAGTTAATACAGTTATTTCCAAAGCARGGAATGAAGGATCAATGCAGGAAGGACAAGAAATGATCAGCAGAGGAACTAAATAAAACAAGAGGTTGAGAAGTGCATGAAGAGGTCAGCAATAGGTTCCCCTGAAAATGTAAAAAATGCAGAGTTTGCTGAGTAACTGAAGCACTACTTTAGAACTACCTGTGCTTTCCACAAGGCTCTTCAGCTATCAGAACAGGTTAACAACATCCAAACTCTCCTGAGAAGTGAAGTTTTAGGAGGTGCTCCAAGTACCAATATACTGCCAACACCACCTGTGCCACCACCTGTTTGGTGATATCACCCGGGCAGGTAGAGGCTGGTTTGCACACAGAACCCAAACCACCTCCCCCCCTCTAGAGATGCATCAAGGTTTTATAAGCTCTCATAATCATATTTAACTCATGAAAAACAGCCCCCTGTAGTTTTACCACTTCTAAAGTGGGGGTTTATTATGCTTTTTTTTGGTGTGTTGATGGTAGTTAACTTCAGAATGWCTCAACTTGACTCTCAGGTACCATATTCAGGTGGGTTTACACCAACCAGATTTTTAAAATCACTGGGTTTGTACTCTTAATTGCTCTTCCTCAAACAGAATTCTGGAGGCTATGAAGTTTTAATTGTCCTGAGGGAAGGGATGGGTGTGTTTTGTTTCAGATACAGCAGCTCACTGCTGCTCAGCAGAACTGTACCCACAAAACAGACCCTGATTTTCCCAGACCCCACTCCCAGAGATTTCCTTGCCCTGAAAGAGTTCAGGAACAGCTGGGGCAGCCAAGAAGAGCTGCCTMCCCCCCAGGGCCCACAGTGGGATCTAAAACTGAGTTTATACTACTGGGGAAGTGGAATTATTCAACCAAACACAGCCCTCAGACCCTGCCAAGTTTACATCAAGTAACTGTGGAAGCACACAAGTTAATAGCAGAAGAAGGCAGTGTAAGTTGATAACACTCCCTGGCCCAAAACAAGGCTCCAGCCTAGTTGAAATCCTGCCATCTGCATGCCTGATCACCAGTGCAAAGTCCAAGGTTTGAAAACGTGCAGCTCTTGACCTATTATGATTTATAAAAGCCATTTCTCGTCCTGGGCTGTGGGACACAAAGGTTTGTGTCTCACTGCTTTTGGCTGCCYTGCTCCCATTAATTAATCACTGGGTAACAGCTCCAGTCATTTACTTGTTTACTATGGTCCACTTACACTCATTGCAGTGAATTAGTATGTGTTGAATGTCTGGATAACAACCTAAGATACAAACACAAAGCACTGGTAGATAAAAATTATAAATAGAGATTAAATGTCTGCCACRAGTGGAAAATCTGAATCGTGCTCAAGAGGCTGCCTGACACTGTCACACGTGGCACAGATGTCACCACTCCAGACAATGWGCTCAAGGACAAGGCACAGCAGCARGAGCCAAAAAACTCAGGCTGGGTCTTGCCATGTCCACTTTCATGGAATYACAGAAAAATCTGAGTTGGAAAGACCTTTAAAGGTCATCCAGTCCAACACCCCCTGCAATGAGCTGGGACATCTTCAACTGGATCACRTTGTTCAGAGCCCTGTCCAACCTGACCTTGAATGTTTCCAGGGATGGGGCAGACACCAATTTCCTGACCAACCTGTGCCACCTTCATTGTAAAAAGCTGCTTTACACAAATCATGCACTGCCGCAATGTCCTGAACTCCATCAAAGTTCTCCCAAACAGAGCTGGATCTGTGCTGGGATCCTTTTGTGGCT
This sequence comes from Cardinalis cardinalis, assembly GCA_014549065.1. Classification (NCBI taxonomy): domain Eukaryota; kingdom Metazoa; phylum Chordata; class Aves; order Passeriformes; family Cardinalidae; genus Cardinalis; species Cardinalis cardinalis. The sequence goes on along the minus strand of JACDOX010000154.1, from coordinate 345,056 downwards.
GTCATTTAACTACAGCAGCTGAGCCTGTGACCTACTGTGAGTCCCCACAGCTCATAAAGCTGCTCCTGTAAAATGTTTTTAAGGCATAAAATTTATCTGTACCTCAGCAAGGTTGAGGCCCCAAAACTATCCCAACAGCTTGACCAACCCAAGGTCACAAGCAAAGTCTTTCAGAAGAACTCATCCAGGATCTGCCAGATCCCAGTGCTGCAGGATCCAAACCCATCCTTAACTCCTTTCACTGTAAAAAACACAAATCCCCCAAATTGTMATTTCAGAGTTTCTTCCATCTCAAGCGGGTTTCACACAGCTGACTCACAGGACAGTGACCATCAGGACCCTCCTGTCACGTCTCTAATCACACTCTGCTTTAGGGAATTGCACTGGCAGGAAAAAAGAAATCATCCTKCTGCCAGAAACAATTGATGAAATAACTTATCTGGAGTACTTATATTGATGAAATAACTTCTCTGGAGTAGTGAAAACCCAGCTGTGCTAAGGAAATTCACTGTCCAAGTGAGGCAGGGATCTCAAGGAGGGCTGTGGTGYTTTGGGCTCAGCATCAGCAGGGCAAGGAACACACCTGGTCATGGACACCAGCAGTTTTCTCACAGAAAACACTGCATGAAAGTTGTACCCACAAAGGATTATTGCAGCTCAGATGCTGACTGTTTGTGTCACACTCACTCCTTCCCACAGCAGGTCACACTTCCCAGTGATAAACAAACCAGTCTGTGCTCACTCCCCTGGCCAGCCCTGCTGTCTCCAACACAACTGATTAGGGAAGAGTTTCCCCTTCAAATATATAAAATAAATGGCAAAATACATCATAAAGARAAGGCCACTGCTATGTGCAGCTCAAATCTGCTCATAACCCTCAACTCTGCCATTCATCAAGTCTTTGGGAACTGGTTTTCACSTTCACTGATAGATTTGTTCAGCAGCTCTGTTTTGCATTTCTTTAATGTTTCTTTCAGGAGAGGTTTTCAGAAGCACCTGGAATACGTCAGAACCTGGAGAAGAAAGTTAACTGACTGTGTTTTAATTCTTCACTTTGTAAGCAAAGTCCCAGATTCAGAGAACAAGTGCTTGCGAAGTACATCTATCAATTTAGGAGATTAGCACAGCTTGTTTACAGAAAACCTGCAAAGATCAAAATCATAAAAAACAAATCTCTGTGTTATCATGAGTATTAAAAAGAAATCAGGAAGGAAGATGTTTCTCAAAATGCAGCTTCATGCATCAATAATTCAGGAATTTTCTGAATTCTCTTCAGAGTGGAACTAGTTAAGTTTCCCTGKGTATTGGCATTTGCTCAGCACCCCTGTGTGTGGGTTCCAAGCCTGTGGGGATTTTATTTGTTCCAGCAGTGCTCCAAGGCTGCCCTCCACTGCACGTGTGTTTAGCATAATCTAAAGCCAAGTCTTGGAGATCTTCTATCAATTAAGGCAGAGACAGGAGGACAGGGCTGACTTGTACAAGCAGAATAATTGGGAAGGGTACCAGAACTGCACCCTGGAAAGCTCTTTGTGTATTTAAAAACAACCCAAAAAATGACTTCTGCATTTTACTGTTGATGGGTTTGGGGGGTTTTTTAATGGTAGTTTGGTTTTTATGTTTTCAAGAACTGAAAAAACTGAATTGAAATTTCTGGTTTGTAACTTCAGGAAAATAAGGGTGGTTTTTTTAATTCCTTCCCTCCCTATGTGTAAAAAACAGGAAAGGTARTATTTCCAAACCTTGCAGAGGCATCATCCATCAAACCACTTCAGCCCATCTGCAGAGGGCTCATCCCTGTGCTCTCCTCCCTTTCTCCTTTACTGCAGAACAAAAAGATATCAACTACTGAAAATATTTCCCCACCCTCCATCTAACTCTGGAAGCTCAGAGAGCATCTCTGAGAGAAGTTTACATTTCTCTCTACATTCTCTGCCTTCTGACCATAACCTGGTGCCCAAGTACAATTCTTGTGGTGATTTAAGCAAATGCCACACGACTTCTAATTAAATTGGATAAAAATTTGGCAGCTCACCTGCCCCACATGGGGCTGAACCCCCAGCCCTGAGCAGGCTGCAGTGATGTTAAAAGGAGCTCCAAACACCAGGAGAGGAAATTCCGCAGGAACTATTATTAGCTCCTGTTTATACTGTCATTTTTCTTATCAGTAGGAGATTATTTATACAGAGCCCAACCCAAGTGCTTCTTGTTTATCTTATTACAGACACCATTAAAAAAGTTTCTATAAAAAGCAGCTCCTGTTTTTAGGACCAGCACTAGTAAGTGTTATGCTAAGTTTTTGCTGCTTATCAATCATTCTTTATTTTCAAGTCACTTTTTAATACCCTGTTCCTATTTTCCAACCTGCCCTGTCCTCTCCATACACCAGGCAGCCCTGTAGAATGTCTTCCAGGTTTAATTTTTCCTGTCAGATTCATTATCTAAATGACTTTTAGAGTTTCTGGTAATTTTATAAGGATTAAGAGAGCCTCAACATTTTTCTACTACAACAGCTGACTTTAACCCTCAGCTCTGTRTTCCTCTCTCCTGCATCCTCCCTCTCCATCACTTGCCTTGTGCTACAGCAGGAAAAACAAGAGGAAAAGCTGTTTACTGATGCAGAACTGCTCTGTAGGACTATGGATTCTGTAAGTGCTTTGCAAGGTTAGAATTAAGATGGGAGAAATGTGTTTCTGAATTATAGTTTGAAGAATTAGAAAAATTAGGCAAAAAAGAGGTTTTGAGGGGTCACAGTTGCAGAAGAGGTTTCTGCACCAAGGACAGAACCTGGCAAGTTACAGAATGGGGATAAATAAGGTCATAAGGACAGAGGAAACAGAATTGGTAGAGGTTGTAAGGAAAAGTTGCCAGCAGAGGTAGCTAAGCCAAGACACTCTCCAGGACAGAACCAGCCATAAATTTTTCACTTCTTTTTTGCCTCTTCCCAGGGCAGAAGGGATGAAGACTAAAAGCCAATTTTTCTATTTTMCTCTAGTACAAGTAACTTTTTACAGAAAATCTTTATCAGTGAGACTAAGGCTGTAAATCCTGAGCTGATGCCATTTGGGATCATACACACTGCAAAGCCTCTGCCTATACAAACTGGTTTTTTACTGAACCAGAAGCGATTTCCAGACATTCCTTGGGATTCTTTTCCCCAGCTGAAAGGGATRTTGGAGGCATCTGAAGAATATTCCAAGTCATCCAGCACTCAACAGGCTGAGACAGGTCTGGAAGGGAGAGCCCTGGGACGCTCTGCCCCGGATCTCTGTCCCAAGCTATTTCAGTCACTCCTCACCACTCCCTGCTTTGGAGAGGAAGCTGATGTTCCTCCCTGCTAGAGCTGAGCACTCTTTAATCTGGTCCTTCCAAACATCTCTTTGAGACTGACCATCTCCCTCAGATAAGCCATTACTATGTACTTAGGGGTGGCACATAAATGCTACACATCTGCTTACACAAGGCCAGGGGTTGATTTAAAATGAAATCAGCTCCCACCAAGCACAGGGAGGATGACTGGGATGCAAAGATGTACTGGTTTCCCATGGATTTGGCTCAAAACCAAGATAATAACACAGTGCCTTCAGCTCAGCCCYCATTCTGTCCCACTGACACCCTGCAGTATTTCTCTGGTCCCTCTGTGAGCACACTGTGGGTTGAGTGGGATGGGTGTGAAATCCAGGCAGCCACATCCMAAGTGGATGGTTTGGTGTCATTTACTCACAGGAGGAAACAATGAGAGCTCCCAAAAACTAAATGCCAACTTAATGCCCACTGAAATCCAAGAGAACAGGCTCAGGATGGAAGGAGGGAAAAGAACAAGTGTGAAGAGATTGGTCTTGCCCTTCCTACAGCTTCTTGGAGGGTATCAAACACATGCACCAAGGGTTAGTTATAATTAATTAGTTAATTAYAATTAGATCCACTCCTTTCATTGACACAGACTTGGATCTGATGTGGTGATTCTGATTCAATGACTCCACAATTGGCCAAAAAAACCCCAAACATTGGCTCCCTTTGCAAAGACTCCTTCTGTGCAGTTTTCCCCTCTTTGCACCCCTTCTCTTGCAGGGGAAGCCAGCCTGACTTGCTGGGTGCTATACAGAGGTTAATTCAGAGATGGGTTCTTCCAGGACTATATTCAGGCAAGGAATGAACAAAAGCAGGAGAGGGACCCACTAAGTACCAAAATTTTAGAGTTCAGGTACAATTTAAGCAACTCAACTTATACATTAGTTTTTCAAGTATTAGTGCTAACATCTGGTAAGGCCAAAAACAACCCTTACATTTACACAAATTGTTAATCTCTGGATTTTCAGAATGAAACTGAGACCAGGGAAGGACAAGTCCTTTTTCCCAGGATGACAGAAGAGTTGGAGACATGGAAAGAATTCCTGCCTCTGTGGCTCAAGCACCAGTTTGTGCTTGCCCACCTCAACTGCTGCCATGCCTGCAAACCCACAGCTCCCAGACAGGTGGATTCCTATGACATTTCAAATCCTGGAGATATCAYAAAAGAACAATTTTCCTACTACTGCTTTGGCATTCCCAGACATCTAGGAACCTTAAAAAATATCTATTTCAAGATTTTTATCCAAGCTTGGGTTAAAAAATCTTAGAGGTGTAACATGGGACTGAGCTTTCTGAATTTTATCATCAAGTCTTCATCYTGAAGGAAGGGCTGGAGTGAATCCAGGGCAGGGAACGGAGCTGGGGAAGGGGCTGGAGCACCAGGAGCAGCTGAGAGAGCTGGAAAGGGGCTCAGCCTGGAGGAAAGGAGSCTCAGGAGGGACCTTCTGGCTCTGCACAACTCCCTGACAGGGAACAAGGGACAGGATGAGAGGGAATGGCCTCAGGCTGTGCCAGGGCACGCTCAGGTTGGATACTGGGAACAATTCCTGCCTGGAAAGGGCTGTCCAGCCCTGGCACAGCTGCCCAGAGTGCTGGAGTCCCCATCCCTGGAGGGATTTAAAAGCCATGTGGATGTGGCACTTGKGGACACAGATCARTGGTGGCCTTGGCAGTGCTGGAGGAGGGATCAGACCCAATGGTCTTAGAGGGTTTTTCCAACCAAAATGATTCTGAGGCTGTTCCAGGCAAGGCCTGTGAGCCTGCAAGGGAGAAATAACACCACCTCACYCCAGGGAGGAGCAACAGGACTTTGTTACCCTCTCTGGAAAGCTCTGGGAACACACCCAGGGAAGAAGTGGCACCACTGCAGAGAGTTCACCTGTCTGGATGTGAGAGAGAAGGCTCAGGGCACCCAGAACTGCTGCSCCTTCCAGGTAAAACCTCAGCTGGTCTGGTCATCCCTCAATCTCCCTTTGGATTTTCATTAATTGTGACTCAAAGGACGGATAAAACTTCCAGCTCTCATCCTCCAACTCCTGGCTGCAGTGGTACCAGCTATAGCTGTGTCTCCTGACTATTCATATACTTTTTAATATATAAATACACATTATCTCTCTCTCTCTCCATACCCAGAGATGCAGATATGCATCTATTTGCCGCACTCAACAACAATTTAAGAATTAAGGAAAACCGTTTTCATTTTAAGATAAGAACTTCAGGCTTTATTATAATGCTGTAAAATAAAATCTGCCAGCACAAGCCACAGGAAAAAAAAAAAAAAAGTGATTCACTGGGGAAGTTCCATGATGTGCAGGACAATGGGTCTTAAATCAAAGGCATACATTATCATGACTAAGCTGACAGATCTGCACTGCAATGCAGAAAGCCAAGTGATATTCCAACATCTGCACCCTGCTCAGACAGGCAGTTTAGACCCAGAGACTCCCAAAATGAAGAAAGGACTCCMCTCCCCAAGCTCTTACCTGTTACCTGTGCAACAACTGCTTGGGAAATTCTCCGGTTGGCGAGGAAGGCTTTGATTTCCTCCTTTATCACACTGCTGTCCCTCCTACCAAAACAAAACAACAACAGGACACACAAAAAGAGGGACAGACCAAAGTGCACCTGGCAAGATGCAAAATGTCTTCATTTCTTGTATTTAGGGGGCAAGGAATGGGGAATGACCRGCATTAAAACAGCCCAAGTGCCTCAGTGCTGGACACTTCTTTTAACAAGTGTCACGTTTGATCAAAGTACCATAGCAGGAGAATGGATGACTCATGTCCCATATAATTCATATTAGGTGCAGCACTGCCATATGGAATGTACAAAGTTTCATTACACAGGGATGAATAAATCTCTCATACCAGCATAAAAACCTCACTCATAAAAATGAGGCAGAAAAATAAAAAATAAAGGATAGCAGGGGCTGCATGGTTAGTTGCCCAAATGAATATGCATAGACCAACCTCCTCCAGCATCCCAAGGAAAAGATCCAAAATTTTGCAGCCTCTGTCCTCACACCCCTCCTTTAGTCCCCCACTTGGTCCAGAGTTTGCACTGAATGAACTGAGGTCTTTGTRTCATTTTTACAAGGTCTGCACAGGTAGTTCAGAAGGGGCTAAAACTGTGCTAAAAGCAAATAAATTGGAGGTTKCACAAGTACTATGATACACAGCAAATTTCAATTGCAATAAAGACATACCTTGCCCCTCCTCTTCCTCTCTCCCTTCGTGAGAAGGGCAGGCAATTAAAACCAGCATTTATTAGGCCTTATGAGACATTTCCCTTCCCTTTCTCCCATCCTGCCCCAGCTGCATTGAAGGTAGACTCAAGCTTGCAAACGTAAATGCAAAATGAACGTTGTGCTGTGGGTTCATYTTTATTTCTGTACCCAACACTCATCATCCATATGCCTGCAAACACAAGCAATTTCAGTTTAAATAAGCACTAAAAGCATTACCTGAGACTCAYTGCACAGGAACCCAAACCTCAGCCATGGGAACTTGGCACTCTGCTGTACTCACCCCCTTCCTGCACAATTCCATCATCCTGCAGCCGACAGCAAATGAGGTTGATCGGCTTTTCTTACTGCTCATCTCTAATCGTCTCCCCCAAAAGCCACATCTTTCCCTGAAATCTCCAAACTACTTCCAACACATTTCCATTCTGGAGCTTATGGACTCCAGTCCTCCCACAGGTACTTCAGGAATGGTGCAGTTTTTGGGGGGAAAAAAGAATAAAWTCCAGCATTATGACCAAAATTGTTTGGAGACATTTGGCCTTTCCTCTTATTTCTTTGTGCTCTCAAAGCCCACTGACTGACTTTCATCCTCAGGAGTATAATCCTCTCCTTTCATCTTTGCCATAATGCTGAAAAGAAAGCTGGTAAAAGTAAAGGAAGGTCAGCCCTGAAAAAAAAACCCACCGCAATGGCTCTCAGAGAAAACTTCTGCTTCTTCTTTACTATTTGTATTTTCCCGCATCACTCTGCAAACCCCTGCCACAAACTATAAACAAACAGCATGCATCCTTTCCAGATCCCACTGGAAAGCACGGACCAATCCAAGCTGGATTCCCTACTCTCCTTCYATATGGAAGGAATTACAATGGGTGTGAAATAGTGGAGAAGGAGTCATGTGAACTGATATTTGATCAGAATCCTGAATAAAAGTAAAAGAGCGCTCTAACATCAATCCAAATTTTTGGTACAGCACTGGAAAAATKATTTCAACAGTCAGACTGTGGGACACTCCCACAGGGCCAGGGGCTGCCTCCACAAGGCAGGTGAAAGGTTCTGGGATGGTGACCCTTGGAGCACTGGCAGGAAGAACTGCCTGAAGCAGCTCCTGCTCTCCTGATCATCATCAAATCCTCATGGAACGGTGTGGGTTGGAAGAGACATTTCAGGCCATTTAGTCCAAACCTACTGTGATAAGCAGGGGTATCTTCAGCTAGATCAGGTTGCCCAGAGCCCTGTCCCACCTGACCTTGTATATTTCCTCGGATAAGACATCCACCACCTCCCTGGACAACCTGCGCCGACATTTTACCACCCTATTTGAGAAACCTTCCAACACACCCAGTCCTGCCAAGTCACTTCTCACCTCCACACCTTTTACAGAGACCACCACTCACCTCATCAGCTCCTCCACTTTGTCGTCGATGTCCAAGTCCTCCTCGGAAGCCTCGAAGCTGTAGGACCTCTGGGCCAGGCTGTTGGCCAGGGGGTAGCGGGTGGGCGACATCTTCCCGTTGAAGGCAGACAAYCTCTCGTTACTCTCCCTCCCGTTCTGATTCGTAGTGCAAGGCTGTGGGGAGGTGTCGTAACTGTTGCTCGGGGACGGGGACATCCCAGAGTGCTGCGTCTGCGTGGAAGCYGTGGCCGTCGAGGACGACGCCGGCACGTTGTTGGTGCTGTTGCCGTAGGAGCCGCCTCCGTAGCCGGATCTTCTCCCGAATTTGTCGCTGTGCTCTTGGTCCAGACGGTCCAAGGTTTCCAGGGCGTGCAGGATCTCATGCCTGGTCATTCCCGTGCGTCTCAGGCGCTGCAGGAGGTCGATCTGCTCTATGGTGAATCTTGGCTCGTCTGTGTAGTGAGACATGGTTTCCAGCAGGCTGGAARTGAGGGAAAACACAAAATACTTCAGTTCAATAGTTCTACAYGGCCCRTGGAGGGAACTTTAYAAATTCTGGCAGCTCCRAAATCCACCTCCACACGGCAACYCCAAATCCACCTCCAACCAACCTCAGCTGGACACCTGCYATTAATGCCAATCTCACTACACAGCAGAAGGGTTCATTTTCCTTGGAGTGCTCCAAAAGCATTTCAGACTTCCCCTGACAATCCCCACATCTGCACCAACTCTGCAGTTTGTGCCCTTTTGTGCTCTAGGGTGAATCTTGGCTCGTCTGTGTAGTGAGATATGGTTTCCAGCAGGCTGGAAACGARGGAAAACACAAAATACTTCAGTTCAATAGTTCTACATGGCACGTGGAAGGTGCTTTATAAATTCTGGTGCAAAACTTTAAGACACACACACAGAGCAAAATCCACCTCCAAAATCCACCTCTAACCAACCTCAGCTGGACACCTGCCAGGAATGCCAATCTCACTACACAACAGAAGGGTTCATTCTCCTTGGAGAGCACTAACAGCATTTCAGACCTCTCCTGACATTCCCCACACCTGCACCAACCCCGCAGTTTGTGCCCTTTTGTTTTGATAAACCACTGCTACAGAGACTGTGCTTGCTCAGTAATTACAGCTGCAACTTGATCCCATACAAAATTTTGCCYGGTGTCAAGTACCCACCAGACAGGAATCTCAGATTTCTGTGGTGGCCACAGATTTGAGTTTTTCTGGACAGGTTTTCACCAGTTATGACATGAGATTTATSAATCTCTACTCTTTCAAATCTTAACTACAAAGAGTTCGAGTTGCCCTAACTTTTGTTGCTACCTTGRAAAAAAAAAAAAAGAAGATAAAAACACACCCAGCGGAAATTCTAGTGGCCTGTAGGACCCAAGTTGATTTGACTGAAGTTGGACTTCTGAAGTTAGGAACTTTTGAACCTGGAATGTTGTCACAGATTGCCTGCCCTGACAAGGAAAGTGCAGCACATCCAATTACTCCTGAGCTTTCATTTAAAGAAATAAGTCTTCAGCTTTTTCTCCTCTAAAGATTAGCTTCTTAGGCAACTTGACCATCCTGGTGGCTCACAAAATCATTTTTAACTCCTAAACTTCCCAAGGTGTCACAACAATGAACATTATTTGCTGCAAAGCCCAGAAACTGAACTGAAAAAAATCACAGTATGCTCCCTTAACCGCGCTTCATTCCTAAGTCTCCTGGCCACAGATCCAAATGTCACAAAAACAACAATATCTCCTYCTTCAGAACTCTAGATCTTGAGAAGAAGGGATGGCAGATGGAGGGCAGGCAGAACTTGGCAAGCAGAATAAGGCATTTTCCATCCTTCTCRGGAATCTTCTCATGAGTCAAGGGTTTATTGCCATTCCTGCAGGAGAGCAGGGTGAAGAGATCACTCAAACTCCAGGAGACGTGACAGAGCTGATGTACAATCCCTGAGAGCCAGAGCAAATCACAGCTGAGGGAAAGTCAAGGAAGAATTCCAAGGACCCTGTGAAAGCCAGGAGAGGGACGATGGCTGTCAGGCTGAGAGACCTTCCAGGGCTGCCTATTCCCCTCCACAAATTTTGACGATGACTCCTTATGCCCATTTAGAGAACACAGTCTCAAGCTACCATCAGGGAAGGTATAGGTTGGACGTTAGGAGGAAAGAATAATAAAGTACTGGAATGCTCTTCCCAGGGAGGTGGTAGAATCACCATCTCTGGATGTGCTAAAAAAGTCTGGACATGGCACTTSKTGCTATGCTCTAGTTGAGGTGTTAGGGCAGAGGTTGGACTCGATGATCTTAGAGGTCTCTTCCAACCTCATTATTCTGTGATTCTGTGATTTCTGCCCTGGCACRGAGAACTTCCTAACAGGAGTCATGGAATGACTGAAGATCCATAGCTGGGGCTGAAGAACAACACTGAGAACTGGCTTGTTGGAGTAGAGCTGAAGTAGAGCTGTAAAGACAAAGCCAGGATACACAAATCCACAAAAATGGCACTTGCAGCCTGGGAAATACAGAAATGAGAAGAAAATCTCATCTTTGCCCTGATCCAGCAACTACTGAGCTCCTTACATTGTTTTGTGGGAGAAGGAAGCAGGAGGACAATGCAAGGGGATGACTCCCATCCAAGAAAATGCCTGTGTGAGAAGACAGACGTTCTACATCCACATCAGCGCTTCAGCCCAACGGGAATGTGCTGTCCTCCGGAAAACTGATTACTGGAAACATCCAGGCCATTTAAAATTTTCCAAGACAAGCACCCAGACTGTTGAACCACAGGAGGGCAAGGCAGGCAATGCAGCAGTCGACCTGCAACTGACTGGAATTGTAACAACCACAATTTGGAACCGGCATCCCAGGGCTGAGACCTTCGGAGCTTGGCGGGGAGCATTCGGAACCAGACGYTGTGTTCCAGGTTTGGCCTCTGGGGGAGGCAGGGCTGCTCCATCCTCCTCTCCCAGCTGTGGGAGCAGTGTCACAAGGACTTACTGACTCATCACAGCCAGCTCTGAGCAGCACCATTTTCAAGCAGAAAATCTCTTTAAGCATCTGGCCTTGAGGTGGTTTTCACTAGATATGCCAGCTCACCCTTCCTCAGGGCAACGCCTGTTTTGGGCATTTCTTACCAGTGTTTTTAATGTCACCATTTCCCAGATCATTTATCTGTCAATACCAAGTTCCATGTGCTCAGGTTCTTTGTTTGAACTGGAGAATTTAATGAGCCAGAGCCTCCAACCAGAATTACCTMCACTCAAAATTCCTACTTTACAGACTCTTCAACATTTAATACTAAAACATACTCTAAATTATTTAATCATCCATTTATCTCAGACACACAAACCCAGAACTTGTGTCCTTGTAGCCCTGTGAACTAAAAAACTCCCATCTGACAAAAACAAGACTTTCCAGATGGCATCAAGAATGTCAAGCAACACAGAAYCSTGGAATTACAGAATGGGAATTSAAAGGGGCTGTAAAATCATTTCRTTCCACCCCCTGCCATGGGTGCAGACACCTTCCACTATCGCAGCTTGCTCCAAGCCCTGTCCAGCCTGGCTTTGGACATTTCCAAGGAYGGAGCAGCCASAGCTTCTCTRGGCACCCTGTTCCAGGGCCTCACCACCTCCTGTAGCAGRTGGTGGCCATGGCCAGCGATTCTCCCTAAAATTTGGGTGTCATTCCTAATTTGCCTAAAGTGCCAGGGCTCAGCTCCTGAATCTGGGTGCCCAGGCCAAATTAATCTCCTTTAGTGAATCCTAAGTGTCCTTTAGTGAATTCCAGCTAATGAAGTGCAGAGTTTTTAGATGCAGGGGCAGGGGTTGACCTCCTGTTGCTCGTGGCTGTACGAAGGAAGAGCTCTGGCCTCAATTTGTCCCCCTTTGACACAGCTGAGCTTGTGCAGGAATTTCAATTCACAGGGATGCAAAGGCTGCTGGGCAAGGCCACCCTCTGCCCCAGGAATAAGATATTCAATGATTTCCAACTTGTGTTCTGGAGTCCTGTTTATCAATGGACTTTAAAGCCTTGCAGAAACAAATGTAAGAGCAGTAAACAATGTCAAATTAACTCCATGATACTGTGTTTAACCACTGGAAAAATATGGACAACTTGAAAAAAAAAAACAAAAGTAAAATCAATTTTCTGCTTGTCTCTCCATGCAAAGAATTCTTCCAGCCCTCMAAAACTTTTAAGGCAACTTCTGGGTAATTTTTAAGAGGTAAGAACACCAAAATYAGAATATCTCCCTGTTGGTCTCACTAATGTCATAGAGAGATGCCCAAAGTGCCTTGTTATATTTGCACAATCAGCAAATATTGCATCTCTTCTGCATCTCTACTGCACTGACACATCTCATTGGTCCTCTTGATCTGGAACTCCTGTTCCCATCTTCATGTGCTTTCCTACACAGCCATGAGATCTAGAAATAATGTTCCTGAGGGACTTTCGCGATTGAAAACAGCTGCAGGAACTTGGAATTTTCCATTAAAACCCCAAAACAAATATTGCAAAATGTGGTATTATTGAACATGTTCCAACATTGCCAACTATCCACAACTTTTTAATGAATAACTACAGCACGCATTATTTCAAACTGTTACTCGAGCAGGGCTTTGGTTATTTTYCCTTTTTAAAATATTTTAATAAACTTATCCTGTTTAAAGATCAATTTACAAAGCAGTTAATTAAATCAACCATTTTAGAATCACCCTAATTTCATTCACCTCATTAACGAGTGAATATTCTCCACCACTTCATCCCCCCCACACACTGCAGTAAGAGCCTCTTATCCTCCTGCACTCCTCTGGCTACCTGTAATTAAATTTATTTCCCCCTCTTTTTCCTTGTGAAATACAATCAACTGCAAAAGCAGCAAGGAATAAAATAAGATAGAGACAAGCAGAGTGATTGGGGGGGTATTGGAGAAAATCAGGATGGAAAATCCTTTTCCTGAGAACAGGTCTCCAGACTGACTTTGCTGTAGACAAACTCTGCTGCCTGTGTAGCAAAATATCCTCTACATCCTATGCATTATCTGCTATCAATACTCTCACCACTGACAATGGGCTGTCACATTTCTGTGGGGAGACACCCAAAAAAAAAGAGAGATAACCAAGGGAAAATAGCTGTGCATTTTTCTCCCTGAAATTTTGCAAGCAAAACCTCTGCAAATTTCTAATTAAGCTCAAAACTAAAAGTGACTAATTTTTTAACAACTGAATCTTGCCCTTTAAGACAAAGGTTCTTTAGGTTCTGGCAGAAAAAAATGTAAGCCGCCTAAAATATCAAACTTCTTTACATTCTTTCCACTAAGTTGGCAATCATCCCCCAA
>JACDOX010000154.1:276676-331213 GCA_014549065.1 Cardinalis cardinalis | reverse complement strand
ATAAAAGATCCAGCAGATCCCAACCAGCCCAATGCAGCATCACTCCTTCCCTTCTGAGGGGACTTTGTGTAGTGGAGGTTGTTCAGTATTGCCTGTCCTTCTCATTTCATCAAGGTTTATTTAACCTCTTTTTTTATTAATTTCACCCTTTGGATGTGGGGTTCCGTCCCCAGTTTGACTGTTCTGATCTCCAGTGAGGATATGCGGCCAGAGTGCTCTCTTCCCTTATTCTCCTGCACTGCATAGAGAAAAGTAAGGAAAAACACATCAAGGGTTTCTCACCTACTCTCACAGCTGAAGCCCACGCTGATACAAGAATCATTTACCCAACACTTAACTTTCTAGGTGATGGAGCACAGCAGAATAATCCCATAAAAACAGCTACGAGCTAAGTCCATGTCCAATTGAACTCGCAGAAGTTCAAAGCAATTCAATTACTCGTTTGGGAATAAGGCCAGACAGCAGCCTTAACACCTCTAACACTTGAGAAAATGGCTCTGGACTCTTTAATGATCACAAGAAATCATTTTTTCCACTCTTCTACTCACTGTAGATGAGTAGGAAGCACTCTAGCATCACTGAGGAGATGCTCTTCTGCAGAGGTCCTTCTCCAATTCCCATTAAAATTCACAGCTTTATCTAATAAGCAAAGCTCAGGACTGACAAAACCAGTTGAGCTTTCTGCTATAAGACCTATATTTGATATAATCTGCATAATATGGATGTGGGCAAGAGCCAAAGTGTTCMGAACAGGATCCTAAGTCTGGTAATTGGTTTAAGAATGATTCTGATCAAGTCCCATCAACTGAGGAGAGCAGGATGGGGAGAGATGCCAACATTTCCCCTTCTATGACACACAGCATAGGGTAGGACACCTCTGCACTGCTCACAGGGACACCCAGGATTTGTCATCTCATTTATTACACCACCAGCATTTTTCACAACATCACAGGCACCTCCTTGGTGTCACTCACTGCCATCTCACCATTTAAATGGAAGAGCAAAATCACGACATAAATTGTGGCTTTCCAGTTGAAATAGGTTTTTCCAAAGTACACAGCTAAAAAACCCACTTTCTATAACTTGTTAATTAAACCAGAGTTTTAACTACCATTACAGTTGAAAGTTGAACTCCTCAACCTACCAGATTTTTTCTGTGTGTCTGTGCATCCAATACTGGTGAGAACTGCAGCCTGAGCAGCTCTGGAGGTGGATGTCCTCCTGATATTAAAAAGGAGCATTAAGGATGGCCTTGCTATTTCCAAAGCAATGTAATTTGCTTATCACCCAGCCTGACATTCAACCACCAAATCCACATGAAGTACTGCTCCAGATGCTTCCTATAAGAACCAGCAGCTACAAAGAAACTCCACTTCCAGCGGCTCACTCTGAAGTTTTTAACCCTGTTTTAGGTTACGCAAGCTCGTTTTTCTCTCCACACGTATTTATGATATCCCAAGGACCAAGCACAGTTTCATTCAGTCCTTCCTCTTCCACACAGAATTCCAGGCTGGTGTTGGTTGGAAGGGAGCTTAAAGCTCATCTGCCATGGGCAGGGATGGCACTGAGAGATGAGGCTGATCAGGGCCCCATCCAACCCTTCACCCCATCCCAAAGAATGCAGTTGGCTCTTACAAGACACTCAGAGGAAGGGCTTTCATTAAGCTACAGCTGTTCCACAAACAGCAATGACATGCATCACCAAAAAAATCCCAGAATGTTCTGAGTTGGAAGGGACACACAAGGATCAAGCCCAGAGGCAAAGACTGTGACCCTTCCAGGGCAGCTCTAAGACACTGCTGGAAGAGAATTGGAGAATTTAGGGCATAACAGTATTCTGAAATTCAAGCTTTGGCTTTTTCTGTTCTTATTGAACAAATCAATCTCCTTCAATTCAGAGGGTGGTGAGACCCTGTCACAGGTTGCCCAGAGAAGCTGTGGCTGTCCCTGCATCCCTGGAAGCGTCCAAGGCCAGGTTGGACAGGGCTTGGAGCAACCTGGGACAGTGAGCAGCATCCCTGCCATTGGAATAAGATGATCTTTAAGGTTCCTTGCAACACAAAGCATTGTGTGCCTCAATGATTCACAGCAATATAAATATTTCAGAACCACCTAAAACTCTGCACCATATTAAGCAAAGCTGCCTTCAAAACCAGGAGCTGATGCTGTGAATTCTGAGGCATAACAGAGGATTAAGGACCTGACTCATCACTTATGCTCATCAGTTGCAACTCCAGTATTTTCAGAGGAGTTGTATCAGTTTTCAAAAGAGAGAGAGAGAAAAAAAGAAAAAACCTCAGGCCTGAAGTGCTCATCATGTCAACGAACACAGARCCATCCTCACCCATACGTTTGCATAATTATCTCCTGCAGTTGCATCTCTAGCTTCTGATTTTCAAAAAAAAAAAAAAAAGGCCTCTACTCCCATTCATCCTGATTCACAAACAAAATGTAATTCTTGTAATGACTGCTCTCATCCCAGGGAAACGAGAGCCTTGCGCTGCAGCAAGGAGGGAAATCAGGCTCTGAGCTGAGCCCCAGAGCCCCAGCATCAGCAGCTCTGTTTAGGGATGCAAAACAGCAGCTCTGGAATGCAGAGCTGTGCCACACGCCTTCGATCAAAATGGGGACAATTAATAAGAGCAGCCTGAAACTTCTGAAAATAAATCCGGCGTAATCAAATACTCACCGCTACACAAATTAGAGGAGGCAAGCAGAGAGCAGAATATCAACACATCGTTTCTTCAGGAGGCTTCAAGTTTCTCAGCTGGTTAAAGAGCCCCAAATTCCGACTCACTGCTCTACACAAGCTGTTCTTCCCCTTATTCTCTGAAATTCTCTACTGATAATTTTAATGGATGCTGGCAGTGAGCAAACCCAGTCGTTTTGCCACTTGGGTGAGTAACTTACTCTGCTTTACATCTCTGGGAAAGAGAGAGAGAACTTGAGATTGATCTTACAAGGCAAAAATATAATATAAATGGCAATTATTGTCATAATCCAAGTCTTACAAAAGGGACTGACCTCTGACTAAGCACAGGGCTGGCAGCCAGATACTTCTGAATTCTACTCAAGGCACGCACTGATTCACACTGACACCTTATCTGTCTAACCCTAACCTTCCCTACTTCCAAAATCTGGGTTTCCTGCTATTGTTGCAATTCTACAGCAACAAGGCAGGAATTCAAACTCTGAGCCTGGATTCAAGGGCAGAATGAGGGATCAGCAGGACTAACAAACAGAGAGAAAAACTGTAGTGGCAGCTGAGCGCTGAACCAGGGCCCAAAGCCCAAACCTGTGCCAAGAGCAAGGAGGAGCTCTTGGATTTGCGAGCCAAAGACTAAACTTTGGATATATAAACTCTGTAACAGCTCTCAAAGCAGAACTTGTGTGCTTTAGTTACAGTAAATCTCATGAACACACTGAAATAGTGTAATCCATGTGAAGAAACAGTCATTTAAAAAGTCATCAATAAAACTGAGAAATGGGCCTGCCTAGACRCCAGACTGACACATCCCTGGAAGTGTCCAAGGCCAGGCTGGATGGGGTTTGGAGCAACCTGGGACAGTGGGAGGTGTCCCTGCCCATGGCAGAGGTGGAACTGGATGAGCTTTAGGGCCCCTTCCAACSCAGACCKAAAACACTCTGGGATTCTACAATAATTCACAGTTTCCAGCCGTCAAGATTACAGGGTACAGTGCTGTTGTTACCATATTTCAAGAGTCCCATACCTTCTCAGTGTTCTCTTGGGGGCAGCCCTTTACAGCACTGACTTCTTCTTCAGCAGRTTCTTCTTTCTTACTCAGGRCTCCCTCCAGACTCTCCCTGACTGGCCAACCCACCTCCTTTTATCCCAGTTATCTTGACTAGCCACAGCTGCAGCCCACTGAAGGACATCGCAGCTGCAGCCCATCAAGAGCAACMAGGACTTACTGRGGCAAGGCCATCTATTATATTTCCCCCTTTTCTTTTAACTAATAYTAACAATTATCTTTTTACAGTACATATATCTCACAGGACTCAAATACAACACATATATTTTACTGTGGCTCAAAGGCCACCTAGACAGTGCTGCCTCCTGCCTCCTCCATTTCATTTCAAAATTTGACCAATCCTTTATTAAAATGCACGCAGAGTCTCAGAASTCTTCCCCAATAATTCTACCCCCTGTGGTATCTAAATACTCCAATCACAAGATCCCTGAGAGGCAGGGAAGCAACACTACAGTAATTTTTGTGACCAAGAGCTCCCAGAGGAGCTGGACTTTGGACAAGCCCAAATGAGTTCTTCAAAGTCACACAGGAATTTTGCAAGAAGGCAGAACAAGAGCCTGGCCAAACTCTGAGTCTCTTCTCATCACATATACAGGGTCTATCTATAGCATCATACATGACAAAGTGCAGGACAACTTTCAAGTAAAGCCATCACCAGGATTTCCACCACCGCTTCCACACATGAAGAAAGAGACATTCTGAAGTATTTCAGGCACCTTCATTCTCCTTCAGGATCTATCACCAGCACTAACAACTAAACCACTTCCTTAAAAGAGAAATTAATTCAAAAAACTAAAATCCAAACCCAGCAAACAGCTGAACCTCACCTACCTCTGCTTTTGTGCTTAAGTACAAAGCAAATTATTTTCCACTAGAAAAACAGTTTGCAAGTGCAGTATTACTGGCACAGCCTTAGTGAAGACAGAAATTAYACTTGGAGAATTCAGGAACAGATAACAGTGTCTCCTTGAAGAAAATAAATCATAACAGCAAAAACCATGGGCTTCTGGCCACTGCTGCTTYCATACTGGAGTTTTATTTTAGTTAAAAGCACTTCAGAAAGAAATTAATATCCTAATTAATGCTCTTAATTAAGCAACAAACACRTCTTTGTGTAACCCAGACCTGAACCAAGGAAATTTCCTACATGACAAACAAGACCCAGTCTACATTCCACACTGCCAAGGCCACCCCTAACCCATGTCCCCAAGTGTCACATCCACACAGCTTTYAAATCCCWCCAGGGAAGGGAATCCACCACTTCCCTGGGCATCTGTGCCAAACCCTTTTGAGGAAAAAAACTTTACCATTCAACAAGATTTTTTTTTTACGTCACTTTTGCTATGAAACCATGAATTAACTCATCTGGTTTATCTTAAAGTGAAACCAAGGACTCAGGSAGGACATTGTTTCAGTTAAAGAAGCTAAAAAAGCCAAATTAATGCTCCCAGAGTCACCCACTGTTTACACAATACCTTGTCACCGAAGACAAAAGGAGAAAATCAGCTGAGTTTTCTGTTACCTGAGTTTAATTAACCTGTTCTGTGTCACATTTCAAGGACACTGCACAGGTACAGCTCAGCCTGTGGTGATTTTCTAAGCCACTCTAAAGTCCAGTGCCTGCTCTTCAATCTGTGCTGACTTGGTAGAGTTCACACTCTTSTTCTTTTCTTCCTGTTGTTTTTCCCAAATGACGACAAGGCTTCAATCTAGCCCTTCTCCACCTGCATTATTCACCCTGATTTTCTTTTATTCACTGCCCAGACTCCTCTGCCATTGCTGGCAGTTAAATTCATAAGCACTGGCCTGATCATCCAGGTAAATYTGAAGTGATGACAGTGAAACTGTCTGGTTCTATCAGAAATCATACTTTGAGGGATGTAAAACATATTGACAGTCATAGATCACTATTAACACATATTAATTAATCAATATGGACTACAAAGCTCAAGTAATTACTCCCATATTTATGGGGAGCCAATAGAGATAAAGCTGCTGGCTACAGGACTTAGTTTTAGATKAATTCTTAATTCCTGGGAGGCCAAGATCAAGAGTTCTGGGTTCACACTACGCCTCAAATCCTCTCCAGCACTGACTCTCATCCTACTAAGCATAAAAATGAGGCAGTGAAATGGTAACTTGCACTCAGGTAACTCCTACTCTTAGGAGTAACCCAACTACTCTCTTACCATAGCAGTTCTACAACTCTTTAATCTTAATCTTAATCAWTATTTAAATTCCAACTTTTAAAAAAATTTTAAGGCTGTATTTTCTTCTTTCCCCTTCACAATCCTATTTACCCTTTTTAAAAGATATCTGTGGTTTAATCTGGGAACTTCCTATCTAAATAGGTCATCTTGGCCCATTTCCTCTAATTTAATACTCTCTAATCCCCTCCAAATAAATTCCCCCCAGTTTTCCCTAAGTCAAAAATGATTCACCTCCACTTCTACAGCATCTTCCACGGCCATACTGACTGCACATACACTGGAATAAATCAAGGAAGCTGCTACTGCTCTGCTGGGAGGTGGCAGCAGAAAACTGCACAGGGGCAGAACATGACTGAAATTGAGCTAAAGCACAGGAAATTCAAGCTATGCAATTCCCAGCCTGGAAATTTCTGACCAAAGCCTGACACAAAGCTGTGAGAYGTCCTTGTGCGCACTCCAAGCACAGAGGAGCTCTGAGGTCACTCAGCAAACTCCAAATTACTGGGATAACAAAGATGCCCAGGGTGATGTGGCCTTACCTTCAGACTTCTCTCCTGCTGTGAATCAGATCTTTACAATTTCAAGTGGTGATTTTAATACTGAAATCCAACATACTTCCACAGCTAAAAGGAAGAAGAGGAGGTGGCTCAAGGGACTGGCAGCAAAGTAGGAAACCACCAGTTTTGAACACAACACTAAACCACCAGCAACAGAAAATCACTAATTAATGGCTTTTTGAARTACATTGGAGTTTGGTTTCCAACACTAAATCCCTGTCAATTATTATTTTTTGCTGTGACTTCTTCTACAGAAGGCTGTGGCTGCACTGTCACYTGCACTATCCCTGCCCAAGGACAGATCCTCATCCTTGAAATAATCCATCAGGGAAAATGTGATGCATTCCCAGCAGCCCAGTTCCTTGCCACCTATCCTGCAGAAAAGGTTTCTCTTTCCAGACCTGACTGAAGGAACAATCTGAAATTAAGAGGTCCAAGTATCTCAGGAATCTGATTGCAGGGGATGAGCACTTGGTTGTGCCTGTTAACGGGGATATTGTGAACAGCCATGCAGGACTGGCCAGTGACAGCACAGTGCAGGTCAAGCCCTTCCTTTCAGCCTGACAAGCTTCAAAATTTGAATTAATTTGCTTATTTATTGAAGAAACACCATGGAAACCAATGAAAATGAATATATATGACAGAAGTAATTAAAGGGAACAAACTGATTTCAAATTCCACAATGAGATTTGGACAACCTCAATTGGCACTGAAGATACTTGAGCTGCTTGGACCAACATCCAGGATTAGGTGAGGTGCCCCAAGTTTTCTGCCTCTGCCAAAGGCTACTAAATTGAAGGTGGCTCATCCYTTTCAGCAAAGCTACAGTGGTGTTAAACTCTTTATCCCTCTCATTTGTTCAGTTGCTGTATGGAGATCTGTCCTTTAACACTGATTTTTCTCTGATCAAGACTGATCTTCTAAGAAATGCATCAYTTTCCTTCTGTTTCAGTGACAGAAACGTAGAAGCACAAACAATACATGAGCCAGACCAAGTGAGCAATTCAATATTACTACTCCCTAATTTAAATGTCCAGTTATTTTACTATTTCTGGTTTAAATGTCTTCCCTGGTTTAGATCTTCCACTAAACCAGCGAAACTCTCCGACTCAGCCAAGTGCTCGTAATCGTTGTAACCATTTCTCTGCTCTTTTTAGACAATTTAACAGAAGAACAGCACAAAATTACTCTTAATTGTTATKAGTTTCTTCAGCTTGTACTTACACTACTGGAAAAGTTCTGAGCATACTTTACATGAGGATGGGACGTTACAAAGCCTCTTGAGGGTCTTCAGTGTTATTCACCATTCTGGAAGACACAAGGAAAAKATCCAAGAACATTAGGGATGTCTGGGAGAGGCAAAGGGATCCAATCACATCATTCTGGATAAYCTGTCACTAATCCAGACTCACAGACTTCAATGCACATGGTTGATTCTTATGGAGAAAGTTGATGTCTGGTGTTGTAATCAGTCCAGAGACAAAAATTTAAATTACAATTGATTTCTTTCGACCACAAGTAAATTAATCTATGCAATCATTTAGCCTTATGACAGTTACCTACCCTTTTAACTCACAAAAGCTATTAAAAGGATTATTTGGCCAACATCCTCAAAGAGCTCAGGAGACAGGTACTGTGTTCTGAGGAGGAATGACCTAATAGAATTTTCCTCAGCTATCACTGCTGATGTCTTTCTCCACAAACTAACAGGGACTGAAAGTGCTCCAAAAGTCAWACTATTAACCAAGAGGAAAGAGAAAAGCAGGATGTTATACCCAGGCAGAGATRGGATAGAAAATGAGTGGATACAGCAGCATAGGGAGATGCACAGGATAATTTCCTCTGCTCCATCTGTAACATCAGCAATTGTGGATTGTTAATCCATGGAGAGCAGCCATGGATGGAAACACAGTGGCTGCTCTCAGAGGTTAAAAAGTGGCCCAGACATTAGAGAATGACTCTTCCTCCCTCAACACCTGCTGAAGATGTTGGGGAAGAAYTGCACCTCTCCCAGACAGAGCCCACTGGGCACACAGGGATGCAGAGGCACCGAGCTGGTTAGGCTGGAAGTGCCCCCCAAGATCACAGAACCCAAAAATGGTAGACACCTTCCACTGTCCCAAGTTGCTCCAAGTCCTGTCCAACCTGGCCTTGGACACCTTCAGGGACCCAGGGGCAGCCACAGCTTCTCTCAGAAGCCTCTGCCAGGGCCTCACCACCCTCACAAGGAACAATTCCTTCCCAATATCCCATCCATCCCTGCCYTCTGGCAGTGGGAAGCCATTCCCTGTGTCCTGTCCCTCCATCCCTTGTCCCAAGTCCCTCTCCAGCTCTCCTGGAGCCCCTTTAGGCCCTGGAAGGGGCTCTGAGCTCTCCCTGGAGCCTTTTCCAGGCTGAACATTCTCAGCTCTCCCAGCCTGGTCCCAGAGGGGCTCCAGCCCTCGGAGCAGCTCCGCGGCCTCCTCTGGTTTCACTCCAACAGCTCCATGTCTTCCCATTAATTTCTTCATTCTGAGGACCCCAGAGCTGGACAAAGAATTCCACATGAGGTCTCACAAAGCAGAGCACAGGAGGAAAATCACCTCCATCAAGAGCATGAAGAGAAGTGTTACAGCACTGCCAAGGCTGTCCCCAAGTGCCACATCCACACAGCTCCTAAATCCCTCCAGGGATAGTGATACCATCTCCTCGTGGGTTTTTTTCCCCCCTTTTTTCCTCCATGAAGAACCTCAGGAACTTTCAGGACCAAAGGCTGGGCTGAATGAGYTTTCCCAGAAGAGGAAGCACTCAGCTTTTGACCACCAGCTTTCCTGGGAGGTTTAAGCCTGTCCATAAGAGCCTTCTCCCACCCAGCTGTGGCCAGGGAAAGCTCGGGGTGTTTCCAGGGAGGGGAGGTGCTGAGAGTTGGCTGCTGCTCTTCCAGAACAACTTGTTTGGCCCACACTGAGGTCCTGAGCTGCCTCTTTCTCTCCAGGAAAAGAGGTGACCAAGATGAATTGTCCCAGCAGACCCCCAGAGGCCACGTTCAGAGCGAATCACTGACACCAAACCACTGATGGATGGAAGAGCCAAACACCCAGGTCCCTCCCTGTCAGCCACCCCAAACCTTTTAGAGAGACTCCCCCACCAAACCCCTCCTCTGTCAAATCTTTTAACTGCATTTTAAACATATTCCCCAAGGCAGTCACAAAAAATATGAGATCATGCTGCTGACTTCTTGCCAAATTTTAATACAGAGAGCTGTTTTGTTTTCCAAAGAGGAACAAATTAGACTTGAATATATACAAACTTTCTGAAGGTCAGAGGGGCTAATGATAAAGAACTGGATTCCTAAGAGAAAGATGTGCTTCCAGGGTGAGGAGTATGGATGTAGGAAAAAAAAAGGAAATAAAGGAAAAAAAAAATCACCTTCCATCATCATGAAATGCAGGATTAAAAGTAGAACATGAGGAGATGAGATAAGAGAAGCAAAGAAAAGGCTGCTGTAACTCAGGTTTTGAGATGACAAAGGCAGGAGGATGATATTAGTGATAGCAATGAAAGAGGAAAAAGCTGGTATGGACCTCAGATGTTTTAAGAGAAGAGCCATTAGGATCTAGACCAAATTTGGGACGTGATTAGAGGAGGAAGATGAGCTTTTCCAAGAGACTGCAGATCTGTGAGTGCAGACAGAGGACGACAGGATTTCAGCAGATATAAACAGCAGCAAATCCATGAGAAAATAGGGATAATTCTCTGGTTTTGTTACATTTAAGTGTCAGGCAGGTTTACTACACTCAGAATTCAGCCAAAGATGAAGTAAGGAAGGACAGGGAAGGCTCAGGGGCTCAGGTCTGCCTTGGGAGCAGGGCTGGTGAAAGGAAACCCAGCTCCAGAGAAAGGAGAGGAAGCTGGTGCTTCCTCCAGCCGCTGCCAGCCCCAGCGGCCGCTATTGAAAAGGGGCACAAACAGTCTTTGACTCCACGTTGGTCTAAAGTTCAGTGGCACAGAAATACCTTCCCCACCCCCAGACACATGTGAGAAGCTGCTTCAATGCTTTTGTAGCTTAAGGGCACATCAGGCAGGGAACAAGCAAACCCTTCACCTAAAATCTGAGTCAAAACAATTCMATCTTGACCAAGATAAACCCCATCAGCTACAAATCCTGACTCTGAATCGCGAGTCAATACCCCTCTTTTCTTCAGTATCCTTTTAGCACCAAAGTAGTCTGAGCACAGCAGTCAAGGCAGGTGTCACCACTCTTTGTGGTGACATRGGAGTAAGAACTCACAAACCTTTGCCCTTTTCGCATTATTCATTAAATAAATTATCTGCTAAGCCAGGGAAAACACAACCAGCTCCCCTTCCTATTTCTGGTAGAGACAATAAAGAAAACCAGTCACTATTAATATGGAAATCATGGCTGCAGTTGTAGAATCAGATGTAATGAACAATCTTGTCCCCAGCTTAAGTTGCTATAAAGGCAGCTTAAATTTACAATGGATGAGTCTTCATGGCAATCTGTTTTTCAGATATTAAAAATCTCATTTTCTCAGTGCCAAGGACAAGTGGAAGTGTGAAGCACTGGAGTATCAACTCTGCATTTGTCTCACTTGACAYGAAATCATTCTCATTTTAGTTCTGATTTTTAATACATTCTTGGGATCCCCTTCAGTTTTCTTCATTTCTCACTGTGTGCAATTAAATGTTTTGAAGTAGAGTTCACCCTGATCCACAATACCCAGCAGAAGCAAGGAAAAAGTCACTTGGTAAAGATGAGGCTGATATCACTTATTTGGAAGAGAAACTAATTTTCTCTTCTAATTTCTGAGTGACTCACACAGCATAATTTTTTTTTTAAAAAAAAGCCATCATTTCGTATTTCACTAATACCTTCCTTGGTGAGTTCTTAAAAYGGGATTTACAAACAACAAACTAAAAGCTTTTGTCCTTGGGGAAGACAAACATCAACATCTTGACCTAAGTAAAACATGAACAGAGGGGCTGAATTCTTGGCTTAAAGCCATCCAGGGCGGTATCAGTGGCTGAACACAGCAGAGGTACCAGCACTACAATTGTCACACCACTCCTGAAATGCAGAACCACCAAGAAATTCAGCCCTAAGAACAAAGTTCTACCACTGCTGAACTTGCAGTAAAGGCAGATCCCCAACGCCATGCATAATTACAAACCAATACTCTCCTAGAAACAGCAAACAATTAAAAATTTAGGTCTTTTATTCAATGTACAGCTTAAGGTCTGTAGGAATTGTGAGGTCTTCTGGGTAGACTCTGTGCACATGTGTGGACACATGTACATGAGTATGTGTTGGGGAGGTTCAGGCTGGACATCAGGAGGAATTTCTTCATGGAAAGGGTTGTTAAACATTGGAATGGGCCCAGGGAGATGGTGGAGTTCCCGTCCCTGGAGGTGCCCAAAGCACAACTGGATGTGTCACTCAGTGCTCTAGTMTGGGYGACAAGCACCTGTCAAAGGTGGGACTCAATCAAATTGGATGATTTTGGAGGTGTTTTCCAACCTAAATGATTTTGGATTCAACAGGTTTCTCTACACTGAGGCCAGTGTGAAGTAAASCTGTTACCTGGTTTAACTTCTGTCCCAGGACATCCTGCCTCAAAAACAGCAAGAGACCAAGGATTCATCCACTCCAGTTCATTCTGGTGATTAATCACCCTCTCCACTACAAATTCATACTTGATTTCTACTTTGAATGTGTCTGCCTTCACATTCCAGACAGCAGCCCTCCTCTTCCAGCTCCAAGTCCTTTATTCCTGGGAGATGTTCAGACAGGTTCTTATTTATCCAGTGCTTTTCAAAGTCCAGGTACTGCATTTGTATCAAAACTTAAATTCTTCTGGGTACACGCACAAAAGTAGGACTAATGTCCAAAATACTGGAGCTAATCTAGGACTCCCTAGCCCATTTTCCCAAAATAGGCATATTAGGAAAAAAAAAAATATTAAAAAAAGCTCTGCCATATGACTCAAGGATGTGTTTTATTTGTGCCCTGGGAAGCAAGGCTAGGAACCTTCTCCAGGCACTGCCACCTCCTGAGCACACCCCACGGCTTGGTGACGTGCAGCATCCAGTTCCACGTGGAAATCCTTTTATCCAAGCTCCCCGCTCAAGCAGGGCCACCAAAAGCAGTTGTTCAGGACCATGTACTGAGTATCTTCAAAATTTAAGACTTCATTTTCTCTGAGCAACCTGCGTCAGTGAGTGGAAACACTTTTCATGAACACAAAAATCCTTGGRAAAAATGCTCAGAAGTCACCTCCAGCCAGTGCTATTTTCATTCTCACTGTGACTGTGTTGTTTACCAAACCTTTCACAGTACAACCCTGGAGCAGGCCATATTTTGGGATTATGGTGAGGGAATGCAGCAGCTCCTTGTCAAGTTAACAAGTTTACAATTTTTTTTATGGAATCTTGTTTTTTCTCTGAACTCTAAGGGGAAAACATCGGCAGAAGCCTCTCCCCTTCAGAAAACAAACACCTCATTCTTATGATACAGCCACAGCTTATCATTTATTACAGGTAAACGTAGAAGAGCAAATAAATGATTGTTCCTACAATATGCCCTGCAGCACATTTGCACAGGACAATTAGCCAGGATCACAGTCAAAACTCTTTCTCCTTTCTTCTCCCTCCCAAATCCCATGCAAAGGAAACCTCCTTGCCCAGATTTACTGAAATTTCCTAGAGCATGAGGCAGAGGCCAGGCTCCATTTTGAGGCAGACTGGCAACAGATCCCACTACAGAAAAACTGASGTCACAAAATCATGAAGTTCCCCAAACTCCAAGGTTTCCAGAAAGGCAGAAATGACCATCTGTGAAAGGACCCTGAGCTGCAACAGAAGTCCCAGAGATCCATCAAAGGCAATACAATCCCAGCAAAAGGATGTTATTTASTGTTGCTTTGTCCTTAATGGCAGCTGGAAATGAAATTCTATCACCAAGCCACCCCTGCAGACCCATCTGAGCAGAGCACCTGGGCTGTACTTTGGTTATGGCTTACAACTGAGCTTCCAGCCTTAACAAACCAACCACCTACACTCCTGTATCTCCTGGACTGCTGCATGTTGACCCCTCCAATCATGGCTAAAAATKTGCCTAGAATCAAAGACCAGACTTGAATTGGTTTTTCCAGCTGAAATGACATGTGAATGTCACCAGCAGAAGAATGGCAGCAAGGCACYAACTCCTGACCAGCAGGGACAGCCAATGACTGCTACAACCCCATTTCCTGAGGGATCAAACAGGTTCTGAGCCACCTCAGATCACTCTGACCACTGAAACGGAGGAGGAAGAGTGAATTAGGAACCATCTGACTCCTACAGAGCTACAAGAGGCAAGACAGGCCCTGGAGTGGAACTGAGATTTAAAGCCCCCACATGACACCAGCAGGGTTTGCACCCTGAACTCCAGGTACACTCTAAGGAACACACAAAATTGATGGATGGGAGACYGCCAAGTCCTTGAGTCCAAACATACAATAAATGAGAGGCTACTTCAAAAACTATCCAATTAACACTAATTACCTTGACAGTTTTCTGTGAGGGATACAGGAGCCCTGGACATGCCTAGTGAAATGAGGTGCCCTATTGCCAAGCACAACCTCTGCACACCATGAATCCACCTCCAGTGCAGACTGATTGTCCAAAGGGGATTCAGGAGTCCACTAGGAAGAGGAACTCACAGATTCTGTGTGGGAAAGGGGTGGGGTCAACAAGGGCCCCTGCAGAAGATACAACAGCTCCAAGAAATCCAACTGGACAGGACAGGAACTTCCTTCACCCATGACTCTCCAGGGAACACCTCTGTAGATGCCCCAAACCCTCTTTAGTGGAATTCCAGAAACTGCACTTGGCACTGGGTCCTTGACAGAGGGAGATTAATTGCAAGACAAGGGCTTTGAAATGTGTTGATTGAATCAAACTTGATTTCCTTTTTATTTGACTTGATTTTAACTTTTCCTGTGCCAAATCAGGGAACACTTCCAAAAGCTGCATTTTTTCAGAGTGGTCCACCACGCCTGGAATTTGCATTTGCATGGATGTAAAACCCTTGGCAGGGACACAGAACTGCAACTACACAATCCAGTGAAGATGCTCAATASAAGAAGCACATTCAGGTGAATTGAGTTCAAGAACCTACACCCAGTTGCTGACCCAAAAAAAAACAGAATTGTATCTGCCATCACTTGTACCAGGAACAAGCAAGAGAAACAAGTCAYGCCTCACAATTCTTTATTTTTGCACTGCTGTATGGCACAAGAAGAAGTATTTGGAGGAAAGTGGTATTGCTTGACAATAGTAAATTCACTGCATAACATTTAAGTATTATCTGTTTTAAAACRGGCTTTGGATTTAAGATCATCATTACTTTTTCCCCAAAAAGGAATGTGATAAAATGTTGTACAAACAATAAACTTGGTAGGAACTTTACAAAACATAAAATGGTGTTCTGAAAAATGCTGTGAGCTCTCAGTTACTTGTAATAAAATAAGAATGCAGCTCTTTTTCACCTCCAAAAAAAAAGTCTACATAAAAATTGTGCCRTAAAAGGAGGCTGAGAGCAGGGCAGTGTCACCAGGGTCTGGTGGTCATTTCTGCTGGAGGTCACAGGGCASCCAGGGCACCCATCTGTTGTTCACTTCAGAACACAAGGAGTTATCTGAGAATCCTGAGTCTGCCAGGGATGCTGGAGCAGGGCTGGGCCGTGGCAGACACGTCCCCACTGCAGCAGCACAGATCAAACACGTCCCCTTTCCCCGCTCCACCCTGTGCCCTTGTCAACCTGTTGTGCTGAAAATATCGATCTGYGGCTCCACCGTCCTTTTCTGCTTCCCCTCTTCTTCCTCCCAGCTGACCTGGACTTTGATCAGCTTCCCCTCTACAGGAATTATCCATGGCAAGCAAAGAGGCCGATCAAAGTTTCTTTTTTCACAGCTTTGCCAGAAAGCCTGAGGGGCTCTGCCACCCCTGCACAGGAACAGCAGCTGACACATGGGAGAGGATGAGCTTTATGAGCTTTTAGTCCAAGGTGAAGCTTATACCAAAGACTTCATCTTGTTTCTACCCAGTGACTCATGCAGGACAGAGATGACTTGTCCCTGCACAGGGCAGGGGGTTGGAACTCACTGAYGTGTGGCTGGGCTGAGACTCAGACACTCATTCCATGTGTGACACCCACCCTGCTGAACTGCAGCTGGGACCTGCTGGTACCCTGACCTGACCACAGAGTCCTCTCAAAGCTATGTGAAACAAAAATACTAATTCCAAAGTCATGAACTAGAGAATCATGGAATCACAGGATGGTTTGTTCTGGAAGGGGCCTTAAAGCTCATCCAGTGTTGACTCTGTGTCATGGGYGGAGACACCTTTTATTATCCTAGGTTGCTCCAAGCCCTGTCCAACCTGGCCTTGGACACTGCCAGRGATCCAGGAACAGCCACAACTTCTCTGGGAATTCCATCCCAGCGCCTCCCCACCCTCACAGCCAGGAATTCCTTCACAATATTCCATCTAGCCCYGCCCTCTGGCASKGGGAAGCAATTCCTTGTGTCCTGTCCCTCAGGTTCTTGACCGAAGTCCCTCTCCAGTTTTCTTGCTGGCCCCTTCATACCCCCTGTTAAACACATTTCTCCCAAAAATAAATAMAATATTCCCAAGCACCTACTAGAAATGGCAGTAACATCCAAGCAAACATCAACTGGATGCTCCAACCACACATTCCAAGAGCAAGCACAGTCACTTCCCCTACCTTAGCCCAGACCACACACCCAAATGGAGATCACTCGCCAGCTAAATATTATTCTTTCAAAGGCCTTCTCCTGCTTAACATATTAACAGGATTTATAGGAGGGACTGTCTRGAACACTGCTTAACAATGCTAATAGCAGAGTTCCAAGAAATCAGTAGTTTGGCAATTGCAAATCCAGCAATACACGCTGAAGTATGTGCTCACGCTTGCTAAACCTGTAATCCGAGTTCTCTCTTTTTTTTTCCCTCCCCATAATAAGTGGTTTAAATTTAGTAGGAATGATTCACTTGCTGCAGGTTCACTTGCTTTATTTCTTGTCCTTTTTTTTTTTTTTTGCACTTGGAATCCATCTTGGATGACATCTAACAGGAAGGTTGGAGGAGGGAGGCAGAACCTGGCTTTTTAAAGAAAAGCCAATCTATAACACTGAGCATCTTCTGTAATTTTAAGTTAAGTATCTCCATAACTCCAATTTTCTCCTTCAATAAGCAGCAGATACAGGGCAGACAGAGACCCAAGCAGGGATCTATTGGTACTTGTGCTCTAAAAGCTGAGTCCAGGCTGAAGAACAGACCATTCCCTGCAGTCTTAACAAATACTCCATCCCTAGATGTTCTGCTCCAGCACTGGGATCCCAGAATCCCAAATTACTGAGGTTGAAAAAGACCTCCAAGATCATTGAGTTCAAGCTGTGACTGATTCCCACTCTGTCACCAGTCTAGAGCACTGAGTGCCACGTCCAGTCCTTCCCTGGACACCTCCAGGGATGGGGACTCCAAACCCCCCTGGCAGCCCCTTCCAATGCCTGACCACCCTTTTGTTTAAGMAATTGTTTCTAAYATCCAATCTAAATCTCCCCTGGCACAGCTTGAGGCAATTTCCTCTTGTCCTGYCTGTTTTTACCTRGGGGAAGAGACCAATCCCCACCTGGCTGCACCCTTCTGTCAGGGAGTTGTAGATCCATCTGGGACCCTCCTGCGTCACTGAGTCTAACCAGGCTGAGCAGCACCTTTGCTTTGCATCAGCCAGGCTTGGGACAATGAATCAGGGACTCCCAGGATGGTTTGAGTTGGGAGGGACCTTAAAAYTCATCCCATTCCACCYCCTGTCAAAGGCAGGGACACCTTCCACTATTCCCAGGCTGCTCCAAGCCGTGTCCAACCTGGCCTTGGACASTTCCAGAGAYGCAGGGGCAGCCACAGCTTCTCTGGGCACCCTGTGCCAGGGCCTCACCACCCTCACAGGGAAGAATTTCTCCCCAAAACAGAATCCAAACCCACTCTCAGTTKAAAACCATTCCCTTYGTCCTGTGCAGAACTCTGGCAGGTGGCTTTTGACGCATGGAAGGGGCCAGGGAAGGAGAGCGGCAGCAGAGCAGGTGACAGCTTTGGGACAGCACCAGAGGACTATTACGGCAAAACTTTGCTAAATATATCAGCAGTGCAAAGTAGGTGGGTCAGAACATCCCTCCAAGAGAAATCCAGATTTGGAAGCATAGCCCAAGTGACAAGGTATACGTTCAAAGTAGGTATAAGCACAAACATAAGGGCTTTAAGCAAGAACACTCAGAGGATTTGGAGTTTCCCATCCCCCCCTTACACATATATATTCAGCCAAAAGCACAACACAAGTCTGCAATGGAAAATGCTCTTTAGGAAACAGGCAAGGAAAATAAATGGATGCACAGAGAGGTGAACTGACCTAAAGACTCAACTGAAATTATTTAGGAAGCTTGAGACCAAATTTAGACTGAGCTATTGGCCTAAACCTCCTCACCTGTGAGTGGGCTGAGACTCAGCAACTCATCCCATGTGTGACACCAATCCAGTGTATCTCCTGARCACTCAGGACTGTAAGAGCTCTATAAACCAAAATACTGATTTCAATATCAAGGATTACAGAATCACAGAATAGTTTGGGACAGAAAGGTGGTTTAAAGCTCACCTTGTTCCAAACATGACACCTTCCACTATCCCACGTTGCTCCAAGCCCTGCCCAGCCTGGCCTTGGACACTTCCAGGGATGAGGCASCCACAGCTTCTCTGGGCAACAGTGCCAGGGCCTCCCYACCCCCACAGCCAAGAATTTCTCCCTAATATCCAATCTAAACCTACTCTTTCTCAGAAAGAACCAYTCAGTAAGACGAGGACAAGAAGGTGAAGTTGTAGGATGGAGGTTCCTGAAAAACTGATGAATTTCATTGGGCTGTGACAGAGTTCTGCTGAATCTTCCAACAGGAAATCCAGCYTCAGCTGTGGGTATGTATTGGAAGTGTTGATAAAAGCCAAAATTGCAGAACATTTGGAAATGCATAATTTAGTAGAGGACATTCAGTACGGATTCATAAAAGGAAGGTCATGCCTGACAAATCTGCTGAAATCCTTTTTATTATACGACCAAATCGTTAGGTTAGACAAGAGTGAAACAGTGGACATAAGTTATCAGGATCTCAGGAAAGCATTTGATTTTGTACCACTCAGGCTGATTTACAAAGTCATAAAGTATTGTGCAGGRAGAAGGAATTGAAATGGATTAAAGAACATTTTAGGGATAGGCACAAAGGCAGCAGAGTGAGTGGAAGGAATCTGAAACAGAGAGGTGTAAAGGTCAGGCTGCTGCTAAAGGTATAAGAACAGGCTCTGAGAATTGTAAAACTTCAGCTCAGCTACCACTTGAGAGGCAAGAACACCTGAATTTGGTGGCAGAACKGCAGAAGGATATTACTACTGGTAGTAAATTTGGAGGAAATCAGGTGCAGAAAGGTGACACTTGCCAAGGTGCTGCACCAACCTGTGGGATTCACCTGTACTAGAGCTGAGGTGTGAAGGGAACTTCTGGCTGGGAATCCACACTCATTTTAAAAAGGATTCAGTAATTTTATGGTCATTAATAAAATCTGCAGCTACGCCTGCTGTGGTAATGATTTGGGTAATTAAATCTGAAGCTTCTGGGAATTAAGCTGATGGCCTGAAAGGGTCAAAAAGAAAACTCCTCTGGTGCTTAATCAGAGGAGCTYTGCAAGCTGGATGGGTGCATTAATTGTCCCATACTGACCACAATGTGACACACAAAGCTACATCCAGTGGCTCTCTGGGCTGATCCAGCTCAACTCTCCACAGAAATCACCACGATTTCATTCATGTAGGACACACCAAAAGAAATCAGCTTGGCTCTGTTAGCCCCTCTGAGACAATTTTCCACAGACAAAAAGAACTCCCACTCACCCCAAGATTTCCCACAGGCTGCTGGTAATATCTTCTCCTGAAAACTGCCAATTATTCTCATGGCTGGCAGACTGGACACAAGCTCTGTTGCTTGATGATGATGCAAGGAGTTTTTATCCTTTGTCTTTTCTCCCCTAAGCGAGCAGCAAATCTTTACAACAMTGTCCTCGTGAGCTGGGGTAAAATTCCCCTCAGAAAACTGAGCCTCAGCTGCTGCTACTTGGCTCAAGGTCAGCWGAGATAAAGATGAGAACAGAACGTGGATCTTCTGATTCCCACTCCTGTGCCCTGAATTCCAGGCCACAGTGCTGCTGCCACCACCTGTGGGGACAGCCTTTCAATCTTGAAGGCTGTCAAAAGGCAGCAGCTTTTCTAAGCACTGAAAATCACTTTAAATAAACTTGTTTGAAAAAAAAAAAAAAAGTTAGGGGAGAACAGGTGGACTCCTGTGACACCAGAATTCTTCAATGCACAAAGAATCTTTCATCTCACTGTTCTACACGGCACCTTTAAATATTCTTCTACATAAAGGCATGATATGCAAGAGCAAAAGAATAACTGAGAAACAGTAATCCGTAACAGATCAACTGTGCTTTATCTACACAGATTCTACTTTCATAAAAGCACAGAGGAAAGAGGGAAAAAAAAAAAAAGAAAGTACATTCTTATTGTTTTCTGAAGCTTAAAATAACCACAAAGTGAGAAAAATCAAAGCTGTTCCATAGAACAACTAGGGAAAAAAAGTCTCACTGAGCATTTGAGAAAGACAGTAAATGGCAGAAGATGGAATTAGAGATTTAGTGAGTGCCATGGTCACCAAGCTCAGATCCTAAATTTGGTCTGTGCTTAAACCAGGGTGGTTAAATGGAAGGATCTGCTAGAATGTATGTGCCCCTTATATAATTATAGCTGTCACTGGCAGCAAAGGCTACAGCTCTGGCTGCCATTACACTCTCCATTTTCACTTGCTAACTTCTCTGAAAACTTTCTTTTTTTCCATCCATAATGCAAGTGGATGCAGGTAATGTCTGCAGGAAAACTGCTAACTGTGAGCCAGTCAGAAGGTAAAGGRATGAGAAGAATTAGGAACAAATCATCTGTACTCAACACAGGCAGACTTGCCACCAATTTATTCTCAAAGCTGATTGATTATGGAGTTTTTGCACTTCCAGTAACGAGAAGAAAATGCATTATCTACTACAGATGGYTTATGAACCAAACATCTGAGCTTAGATTAAGCACAAGGTCCAGGTCAGTGCTGGGGGAAGCAGCAGCAAAGTGGCCAAAATAATATCTAAAACCCAYCAATTTATCCCCCACATTCAGATATTTTGTATAATCCAAAGCATTGAGCTGGAACATCAGCGGGCTGTTGACATCAGGGTTTGTCCAAACCCTCCTTAACTCAGCCTGTGTTACCTGCTGGAATGACAATCCACAGAAAAAACTCTGCAACCAGCCCTGTCTTCCATCATTACCAAACACGTTTTTCCATTTCCACGCCTCACCCTGTGTTTCAAAGATCTGGGAAGATTCTTTGTATTTGGCTATTCAGACTCCTGGAGGAAAATTTGTATTTATGCATTTTATTATAATTTTATTTTTATGTAATTTTAACATAATTTTATGTAATTATGTATTTTTATGAACACATTTTATTTTCAACCCAAAAAAAATGGAAGAGTCCCATTAATTTCATCCCATTCAGTTGCACTCTAAAATATGAGAAGCAGCAATTGGAGACAAACCCATATTTACACGTGTCATTCAAATATTAATTAAAGTTACAATAATGCCAATTAAAAATAGGTGCATGATCTTTCTGTGGTGTGAATGCTTCCATACCCCAATTTCCAGCTGCTGGGGTACCAAGATGAGCCAGCAGCATTTCCCCATAATTTATTCCAAGAGTTGTGGTTGTACCATCAAGGAACTGCATTTCCCCTGCAAAACTGGCTGTACCAAGTAATATTCAAAAATATCTGTGCAATATCTCCAGAAAAACAATGAGCTGCTGTTAACAAACTTCCAGTTTTAAGGGCAATGAAAGAAAAAAAATCAGTATTTTTAATTCAAACCTGACTTCCACTTTGATTCTGAACTTTTAGATAAGTTTTCCAGGCTTTCTCCAAGTACACGGATATTGATCAAAAAGACAGCCAAGACGTCCAAAGGCCTACGCCCCAAAATCCAGGTGGGAATGAGTGTAAAGCCTTTCCTGTGCAAGTTTTAGATCCATTCYCATCATCACCTTATGGTTTTTCTCTGAGCTGGATAGGTGCTGACTTGGAAAGTGACTCTTCCTGTCTGAGAACTAAATATTTTAGTTACTCAAGAGAGGTATCCAAGTTTGGAAATTGGACGTCCACCAGAGGACTGGAGGATATATAAATCAGCACATCAGGCCTAAAATATAAGAGCTACTGTTTAATGCAATATGCCAAAAATAAAATGTGAGTTCCTCTAGACAGTCTGCAACAGGCAATTATCTAAAAAACAATTTTTCACAAAGTTCGGCACATTCCTGCTGACCAACAATTCTAGTGCCAAGCACAGGAGACGGGAGGACGAATTTTTATCTTTTTAGTTAGTTCTAAGAATATTATCCARAACACTGACTTATATAAAGGGGTACTTTCAACTTCATTTATTACTTRGTTCTTTATGATTCTTTGCACCCAGTAAAGAATGGCACACTGGCACGCTTATCTTTGTCATCATCCACCCAAGGAGACAATTTGTTAAGTCAGTTTAACCCCTGCTGAAACATGACTTACCACTGAAAGCACAGCCAAATTCAAATTCCCATGCCTGAGGTCAGTCCTAGAATTTAAACAACTCCTGGAAGAYATTCCAAAGTTACAGCAGCAAGACTGCTGCAAGCTCCTCTAGAGAACAGAACAGCACAAAAGTCACTGGCTATGAGTTCTCATCTCATTGTCAAAACAGATGGATCTTCCTAGACTGATTTTGTATTTAAAAAAACAAATCTGATTATCACAGAATCCTGGGATGGTTTGGGTTGGAAGGGACCTTAAAGCTCATCCCATTCCACCCCCCTGCCATGGGCAGGSACACCTTCCACRAGCCCAGGTTGCTCCAAGCCCCATCCAACCTGGCCTTGGACACTCCCAGGGATGGAGCAACCTGTTTTRGCTTTTCCCCTCTTACTGGCACTAGATTAGACATAAGGAGCTCTGCAGGAGAGGGTTGATGCAAACAATGAAATACCTGATCACTGGAAAGGGTTAATAATTTCACAGTGCTGGTTGGTGCCCTGCAGTTCTCACCAAGGATTTGCACCAATAGAACCATTTCAGGATT
Source organism: Cardinalis cardinalis (assembly GCA_014549065.1). NCBI lineage: Eukaryota > Metazoa > Chordata > Aves > Passeriformes > Cardinalidae > Cardinalis > Cardinalis cardinalis. Next base: position 308,359 of record JACDOX010000154.1, on the reverse strand, counting down.
TGAGAAAGAAAAGGAGAAGTGGGGTTAACTGTGACAAGTCTCTTTTTTTAGGACCTCCTTCACAATCCAAAGCAGAAAGTGAAACATCTTAGCCCTTCTCCCACTGTCCTCACAAAGTTCACATTTGCTCTTATTTCAGCTCCAGCTCGTGGAGTCAAATGATCTGAAGTGAAAAAATAAAAGCTGAGAGATGTAAAGTAAATAAATACATCATATCTTCCTGTGTCCTTCACTTTGCCAAACCCTGACTTAATAAGAATTTATTTGGTATACTTGATGCTGTAAATAACAAGCAGCAGTTAATATCAAAAGACTACTCAGCCTAATACTTTGGAATATAAAGGTCTTGGCAAAAAACCAAACAGGATTGATCTAAAACACTCTCTTAACCTGYAAAAACTAGTTTGGAGCCACTCTTACCTGTGACTGAGACTGATCAGGCAAGAACCAGCAAGTGCCTTGGCTGAAAAGAGCTCACAGAGGAAGAGCTCTAGAATGASGGTCAAGGATTATCAGGAAAAATGGTAATGGAGAGATTCGGGCAGGGGCAGAGAAACGACACCTGATGGCCCAAATTTTGCCAGTCAATTTATAAATCACAAAATCATTTTGACTGGAAAAKATTATCACAGAGACCTCCAAGATTATCACATACCACCTGCGACCCATCATGACCTTGTCACCCGCTCAGAGCACTGAGTKCCCCATCCAGGCTTTCCTTGGACACCTCCAGGGATGGAGAATCCAAGCCCCCCTGGAACTGGGGAGTTCCAAAGCCTGACARCCCTTTCCATGGAGAAATTCCTCCTAATGTCCAACCTAAAYTTCCCCTGAGGCAGCTTGAGGCTGTCTCCTCTCCTGGAAAGCAGAGCCCAACTCTGTCTGTCGCCTCCTTTCAGGGAGCTGTGCAGAACCACAAAGGCCCCCCTAGGACCTTTTCTCCAGGATCAACAACCCCAAAAGCTGATGCCCTGGGTGTGGTTTCTGCCAGCTGACGGCTGACTTTGTGCAAGGAGTGTTTTTACTGCCATCACAGACTGGTTCCAGGGCTCGTCAGCCAGTCTGACCCTGCAGGATCCGATGTTCCGAAATGGCCTGGGCACAATTTATGTGCAGCCGTTGAGGAGCGTGGATGCACTGTAAAACATGGAACGGCAGGAAAAGCTCTCTCCACATCCACAAGGAGAAAACTGACACCATAAGTCAACATCCAGTTGGCTGGGGGAGAAAGGGGGATGACACACACACGGCATATAAATGGATGAGATCACAGCCTCAGCGCCCGCTCTAAAGCAATCGAGTAAGACTTGCCCTTAATATTCTTAAAACGTTTTTATTTTTGAAATATAAGACATGAAAGTGCCCCATTTTTCACTGGCTGAAGCCAAACTTGAAATAACAAAACAGTCCTAAGTAGTTAACAGGCTACAAAACTGCCCCTGATTTCCAGGCAGCGCTGCAGACTTGCAGAGTAACACTGTGTACCCATTAACTCCAAGTCCACAATTTGGCCAGAATTTGTTTTGCTGCATTACAGCCAAATCACTTTTTGTGTCTGTCTTCCTCCTACGTGGGATTGCCTGAGCAGAACAGGATGCCAATGCTGAAAGCACTGACTGTCTCAGACGTTACCATCTCTGATTAAGAAGGCCCTTTTATTGCAGGATCACTTAGACTTTACAGATAACTGTTGCTGCATTGAGATGAAGTTACTGGCAGGAAAAGCTTACGGCAACTCAGGGAACAGCAACCAGAATATTAAGACTCCCCAAGTGAGCTATTTCAGAAGTCCAGCACAGAAATTATCTTCCTAATATCCCTTTTTGCTGAAAATCAGGTTGACTCTTTCTTGTACTGCCCACAGAAGATGAGAAAACATCATATTCCTCATTTCCCTACAAGAAACTTCCACCTTGGGTTTGCAGAACTCTTGGCAAGCGGGGTGGGTTATTGAAAGGTTCAYTTTAAAGGTCCCTGCTCTTTCCTTCCACTGTAGGAATCCTCCCAGAATTCATCTCTCCATCCTTTTACTGCCACATTCTCAGCTTCTACATGAACTTCACAACATCTTGTTTCCAYCCTGTTCCTGCCCCACATTCCCATCCCGTTTTGGTTTGCTTGTGTAGCTGAGCAAGAGGAAGTGTATGCTGCAGCTGGATCTACAGGGGCTGATGAGCAGGGATCAAAGACTGCAGCTCCCACATCCACATCTTCAAGGGACCAGACACCAAACACCACCAAGAATCAAGTGTTTCACAGCAATGGACAAGAAATCCTCATATTTTATCCAGGCTGGCATGTATCCTAAAGGATATCCTTCCACTCTGTTTTACATCTACCACTCTCTGTGTTACAAGTATGGGGAAACAGCTCTTCCCACTTAATTTCCCCTTACCATTTGACATTTTTGTTCCATCTCAACTTGTTTTTATTGCAAAGGGATAATCCAACATATAAACCACCTCAGCCACTAATATATGATTTGCAGTCAGATATGAGCGAAATATTTTGATTCAGAATCAAAAACCTAATCTAGGATGCAGGACAGAAGCACCCAGAGGTGTAAGGTCATATGGACCATTAACTTCCCCCTTCCACTTTTACAGATCTGAGCAGCAACAGCATTTTGCATTCATATAAAGGCATTTTGTCCTCATCAGACAAAAATTAAGTGTTTTCTAACTTAYTAAGCAGAGCTTAACATCTGCAAGAGCCTGGTTCCTGCATCACTTTGTCACTTCCAGCAGAAGCCACTTGAGTGATGGTAGGGACAGCTATTTATCACCCCATCACCAAGGAACACAAACAGCAGCAAATGAATGACCTGACAATACAGAACTCGAGTGAAACTGAGAGTGACAAAACGTTGGGACCTCACTTTTGTCCTGATTTACAGTGCAGCACGTCCAGCAACTGGAGTGCTGGTTCATCAGCATGGGAGGGAGCTTGTTTTAAAGTGCTACAAAAGTCAAAAAGTACAATTAAAAGAATTAATTCTCCTTTTCTGGGAGGGGAAAGGGAAGCCCTGCAGCATCTTTTACCCAAATGCTGGCAACCTTCAGCAGAGGCTCTGCACTCTAAGCAGCATCACAGGTTTGGTATTGTTGAAGATGGGAATTATCAGCTCAACACCTCAAACTGTTGCCGTTTTTTCCTAAACATAAATATTTACACAGTGCTGAGGATGCAGAGTAATAAGCAAAAAGTTAATTACCAAAGGATTTAAGGCGCTCTTTAGAGTTGAGACAAAGCTATCATCATCCCATCAATGCTAACAAAGTGTAATAGAAAATCTAAACAGACCAGGACCTCTTGTCTGCACTTATTCCATCTCCACTGAAGCTGCTCTTAGGCTGCAGTAAATCTTGTGGCCCAGGAACAAAAAAATACAAGTGTGAAAGAGTTTTGGTTTTAATCACAAGAACACAGAGCAGCATCTGCCTGCCTCGTTCGCTTGGGGAATTTTAACAGTGACCAAACCACTTGAACTCGTCTGCAAGACACACTCCACACTCAAATTAAAAAAATCTGCTGCTGAAGTCCTTCAAAGAGAAAATAAGAAATTCAAGATATATTCCATAGCTTAGTGTATTTTTCACCTTGACTACCAAACCAGGATTGCATTCACCATCAAAAAAATACTAAGAAACTCCCTGAATTAATATTAGAATTTATAAKGCAAGATGTAAAAAAAGGTTTTTAATTGTATTTTAATTTTTTAGCAGTTACATTACAATTTTGRTCAACTACTCCAAAACATAAACTTYGTACAATGTTATTTAAAATGACATGGAAAATATTTAGCAGCATTAGCTATTGCTGTGTTTTGGAAGGCAAGAAAGGAAGGGAAATAAATCCCAGTCCTGGCTGGTGAAAACTACAGCAGAAGCACTGGGAAGGACAGTCAAGTGCTAAAGCACTTTTGCCCTCTTTGGCAGATATAAGGAATAATTTGTTCATTTATAAATGTAAACGTTACAGAATTCAAATGAGGATTTGTTGAATTATGTACCTGCTTCAGGACATATTCCTACCCCACTTCCCCTACCAGCTATGCATTCCTGCTCCTGCCCAAAGAAAGAAATGAAGGAATTAACTTAAGAGCTGTACCTGTTTGTGAATAAACACGCTTCCAATAGTTACCAGCCAATGAAAATCAACCTATCTTTAGGAAAATAATGAAAGTACAATCCCAAAACAAGATTAAAATCAATGATTTAAATCAAAGCTTCCCTCTTGCTGATGTAAATCAAAGTGATTTAAATCACCAGTTTTGATCAATTCACTCATTTGCATAACATTGATCGTTTATCCCTTAAAATGTCATCTAGGGGCCAAAGTTAGCTGGGTATTTCTCTAAATCTCAATTCAGCCAGCATAAATAAAGCTTGTGTGTCCTTATTTAAAAATTTATAAAATTCCCTATCAGCCCCAACATTTCCATTCCTGATGTGCAATCATCTTGGGGCAGCCCAAGTGGTTTAAAAGATAAACGGAGGCGATTCCGCAGCGATCCCGAGGACAGCCGGAGCCACATCCCCCTGCCAGGGCCCCGGAGACGGCCTGCCCATCACCACACACACACAAACATGCTGATGGGACAAACAAGTGTTTACAAGATCCCTCAGCCCATCAATTCCCTTTAATACAGTTGGGTAGCCAGGGCTTATTGATCTCTGGTGGTAAATTTTCACAGCAGGCTGTTTTCCTGCATTGATCAGGGAAGCAAGGCAGGGATTAACCAAGTGCAGGAGGCTCCTTCACCCCAGGAAAACTGCCTTTGCTGAAGGCAGTGCAAAGGTTACTCAGAACTGCTCCAGCCCTGGGATTGTCCCAGGCCAGGCTGGAGAGGGCTTGGACCAACCTGGGATAGAGGAAGGTGTCCCTGTCCATGACAGGGAGTGGAACTGGACAAGCTCTAAGGTCCCTCCAACCCAAACCATTCTGTATCATTCTATTCATCCCAGGAAACCTGGATTTTCCTCCCAGTCCTCCCYGKCTTGCTTTGGTCTTTAATACAAAAACYATTCYTGATTTGTGCAATCCTTCATAGCTACYRTAATTTTTGTCTCATTTCCTTCATCCTCATACTCTTCATCTGAATTTTCCAGTCATTCTGACACTGTCCAAACCCTTCAATATATCAACTCTTCCCCTTGGTTCTACCTTCTCTCCTGACGCTTCTGCTTCAAGGAAGGAAATGCTGGAGARGCTGGAAGGAGGTGAGAGCACAAAGGATGGCAGGATGATACARACCGAAGCCAAAGAGTTCCTGTGAGCTCCTGTGAGGGCTGGAATGGATTTCCCAGAGAAGCTGTGGCTGCCCCTGGATGCCTGGAAGTGTCCCAGGCCAGGCTGGATGGGGCTTGGAGCAACCTGGGATTCTGGAAGGTGTCCCTGCCCATGTCAGAGAGTGAAACTGGACAAGCTCTAAGGTCCCTCCAAACCCAAATCACTCCGTATGATTCTACTCATCTCGTGAAACCTGGATTTTTCTCCCAGTCCTCCCTGGCTTGCTTTGGTCTTTAATACAAAAACTATTCTTGATTTGTGCAATCCTTCACAGCTATCATCATTTCTGTCTCATTTCCTTCCTTCACCCTCATACTCTTCAGCTGAATTTTCCAGTCATTCTCATACTGTCAAAATCCTTTCAAATATCAACTCTTCCCYTTGGTTCTACTTCTGCTTCAAGGTAAAACAAGGAAGAAAATGCTGGAGAAGCTGGAAGGAGGTGAGAGCACAAAGGATGGCAGGATGATACAGGCTGAAGTCAAAGAGTTCCTGTGAGGGCTGGAATGGATTTCCCAGAGAAGCTGTGGCTGCCCCTGGATCCCTGGAAGTGTCCTAGGCCAGGCTGGATGGGGCTGGGAGCAACCTGGGATWRTGGAAGRTGTCCCTGCCCATGGCAGGGGGTGGAATGGGATGAGTTTTAAGGTYCCTTCCAACCCAAACCTTCTGGCATTCTATGAATTTTCAAGCACAGCAATCTACTAAGAATTCAAACAATGCTCTGCTCCCACATTTTATGCAAATAACAGCTCTCAAAAACAAAGAATAWCCACTGAGTGCTTTTACCTATTTTATTGGCATACACAAAAACATGACTGTCTCGAGTACCAAGCAGGTTTTTTTAAAAGCAAACATTTTAATGCAACAGCACAAAGCCAATAACTCTATCCTGGTCACTTTGATCCAATTACAATACATTTTAAAGTATTACAGTACTTTAAAGATTAAATAGTGCTGCAGCTTCTCCATCTAAAGTTACCATGCTGTAAAGTTCTTGGTTAGAGAAGGCCCAGCCCTRACTGCCTGAGCTTTTCCACTTGGGAGATTCAAAGTGGATTTAGCAGGATTACCAGCATACTTCAGCATTTTCAGGATCAGAGCTTAAATGGTATCTCCAACACACATGCGGGACAAAAAAACACAGGAGGAAAAAGAATTCTGCTCCTAAGAAAACCAGGAAGCTATTGATCCTAAGCAGTTTTATGCTTYAGACTTCAAACTAAGAGAGGAGGAATGAAAACAACTACTCTGTGTTTTAGTGAAGGAGTTTTATCAAAATCTGTGTTTCCATGATCTAGTCAGTTATCAGTAATTGGTAAATAAAACAAAATATGCAATAGGAAATTATGACATTTTTAGATGACAAAACTCAGTTCTTACTACAGGCACTTTTCTGTTCAACACCAAAAAAAAACCCCCAAACTTTATAAATATTAGATTATTCTGCTGACCTAAAATATCCTTGCTGGACAACCCACAAAAAAACTCCTATTTCAAATCCCTGTGTGTCGCAAACAGCATTTTCCCTATTTTTAAAAAGCAGATGGAGCTTAGCTCCCTTCAGGAGAGCAAACAGCCCAGACCTAAGGAACAGGAAAAGTTAATATCCCAAAAAGAAAGCAGAAGCTGCTCTTATGGCTGTGTACAGACACTTCCTGCCTCAAGATCTTAAAAATTCACTCCCCCAATGCACTCAGAAAACCAGAGTTGTCATAAACTGATGCCCAGATTTGTTTCTCAACCTTTTTTTTTTCTTGTTAAACTGCTCACAATTTATTTTTAACTACTGCACAGAAGCTGCATCTGTCGAGGATGCTCTTTTTGCAAGCAGAGCTCCTGCTCAAGAGACTGCAGGGAGACTTGCCTGCCTTGCCTTCAGCAGAGTTAAACCATTTCTGAATAAGAAATTATTCTTCTACACAGTAATTCCAATTTTAACCTTTACAGCTCTGCCACCTGCCAAAAACCCACTGCTTTTTTAGGAAAAGGACATGCCCAGAGAAGCTGCCCCATCCCTGGAAGGGTCCAAGGCCAGGTTGGACAAGGCTTGGAGCAACCTGGGATAGTGGAAGGTGTCCCTGCCCATGGCAGAGAGTGAACAGGATGAGTTTTAAGGTCCCTTCCCACCCAAACCATCCCACAATTCCATGATTCCATGCTGCTGCTGCCTCTAATGTCTCACATAAGCACAAAAGAAGGATTCAGAAGTAGATGGTCTATGTTTAACTCACATTTAGAGCCTTTAAAAGTTAAAGGAGTGCAACGAATGATGCCAGGACAAGCATTATCTACAAAGATAAACGAGCTCAAAATAGCCAGCAGAGCGCTGTCAGCCAGGAGCAGCAGCATGGACGTGGACCCTGGAACAATTCAGGAAGTTCCTTCCCACCAATCTTCCAGAGACTCATCTTAAAAACTTCAGAGCAGGAACAACAAAGAAGTCAAACCAAATCCTGTCATTGAAACAGCTGAAGGCCTTCACACAGACATTACATTAAGAGCTCACTCTTAGCTCTTAATATAAAATACTCCAGGTATTTTTGAAGTCCCGACATGCTATGAACACATTCTCAGTTGTAGGGTCTTTCCCCTCAAGGAAAAATCCCTGGAATACTCAAAGCTGGGCAATACCCAGAGTTTGAGTGTCCAGCAGGGACATTTCCTCTCTGGAGCATCACCTCTCCCTGTGAGGGTGGTGAGGCCCTGGCTCAGGTTGCCCAGGGAGGTTATGGATGCCCCATCCCTGAGTTGTTCCAGGCCAGGTTGGACAGGGCTGGAGCCCCTCTGCTCTGGAGTCAGACTGGGAGAGCTGGGGATGTTCAGTCCGGAAAAAGCTCCAAGGAGACCTCAGAGCTGCTTCCAGGGCCTAAAGGGGCTCCAGGAGAGCTGCAGAGGGACTTGGGACAAGGGATGGAGAGACAGGACACAGGGAATGGCTGCACACTGCCACAGGGCAGGGATAGATGGGATATTGGGAAGGAATTGTTGGCTGTGAGGGTGGTGAGACTCTGGAATAAAATTCCCAGAGAAGCTGTGGCTGCCCCTGGATCCCTGGAAGTGTCCAAGGCCAGGCTGGACCTGGCTTGGAGCAACCTGGGATAGTGGGAGGTGCCTCTGCTCATGGCAGGGGTTGGCATGGGATGATCTTTCAGGTCCCTTCCAACCCAAACCATTTTATCATTTAATGCAAATTACAAGCTAATGAGACAAAGCAATGTCTGTAGCACGTTAAATAGCCTCTGGAAGCAAAATAGAGTCCTGAACCCCACCAGGGCCTGCTGGTMGCAAGAGATGTGTGGCTCTGGGCTAGCAGAATTCCCCAAAGGAGAGTTGGACTTCTTACTTCATGTAAGGGCAGRWTTAGATGGGATATTGGGAAGGAATTGTTCCYYRWGAGGGTGGSGAGGCCCTGGCACAGGTTGCCCAGGGAAGTTGTGTCTGYCCCTGSRTCKCTGGAAGTGTCCAAGGCCAGGTTGGACAGGGCTTGGAGCAAYCKGGGAKAGTGGRAGGYRTCCCTGCCCATGGCAGGGGATGGGACAGGATGAGCTTTAAGGTCCCCTCCACCCCAAACCACTCTGTGATTCCATAATTCAATGACTTCCAAGTCCTTGGTTCCTCATCCCACTGAATGGCTGATCTCAGAGGAGCACCCAAATTTGGGATATGAGGTCCTGGAGCAGGCACAGCAGTGCTGGGCTGTGTGTTCACCAATCCCCAGCCAGCAGCACGATGCCAATCCCACACTCAGCTCAAAGCTATCCACGGAGCAGGGCTGGGGCTGCTGCCACACGTGCCCTTGACTTCACAAACACAGCTGCAATACTCACAAGCAAAGGTGCATCTGCATCACTGCAGAGTCATGCAGTTTAAAAATAAAAGCTTGAAAATTACTTTCTAAATTGAAATAATTTAAATTAGAAAAACGATTTTAAGATGCGTATTTTGCAAAAATTTTCCAAGGGAGAAGAATCTCAAGGCAGTGAAGCAGTGGAAGTCACTGGGTAAGCACTGGGAACCAGTGTCTGATGAAGTGCCAACCCATCTTTCAAGCAGAATCCTTGTCTGCAAGTACAAAAGAACAAACATTTTCTTTTTACTTTGCTTATTTAGCTCAGTTCAATGACTGCTGCTTTCAAAGTTGAGAAATCAGCTGGGAATTCAGAAAGCAGGAAAAACAGTTTCTCGCTTTTAAATGAGGAATAAAAATAAGGTAAGTTGATGAGCTCTGCCAGATCTATGGTTTTGAAGGACAAGGTAACCAGAAATTAGGTGAAATTTAGCTTAGCAAGGCTCGCTGTATTTAATAAATGTACTTTAGAAGAAAAGCTCTATTTTGACAGAAGTGTAACACAGCCTTAACATCAAGTAAAACTGCACTTTCAACTGAATTAGCTTCCATCCAAATGGAGCTTGACACGATTTTAAATAGGAATCAGCTGGGAAATATGCAGGATTAACCATGTTCTAACTCAGCACGTAATAAATGTATAGGAAGCAATGTAATTGCTCAGGTTACATCCTGACACCTGCTACAAACCCCTGAAGTTCTCAGCAGAGCCCAAGAAATACAAGTGCAAAACAAAAGGAAGGATCAATTATTCAAACCAAAGTTTCCTGCCTGCTCTTTAAACCACTTTGATTCGCATCGATCCACGTGCTGCAGCGCTAACTTTGTACAATCCCCACCCTCTGAAGCCACACTCAGGTCCATACAACATCCCTGGGATGCATTTACTGGAGGAACAAAACTTCTGGGATGGATTTCATGGATCTTATCTACCTGGGAGATAGTCCTACTTCTGCCTTGAGCAGCTAGGGGAAGGGGAGCAAAGGAAATGCTGGRAGATGACAACATGACAAACAACCAGAGGAATTCAGCTCTTGAGTATATTTGAGTAAACAAATGTTTCATTCCTTTAGGAAGAAACATGCAAGTTCAAATCAAACCACTTTTTCTGCCACCTTCTAAAATATGAACTAGAAGGGGTTGATTCACATTGATCCACGTGCTGCAGTGTTAACTTTATACAATCCCCACCCTCTGAAGYCACACTCAGGTCCATGCAACATCYATGGGATGCATTTATTGGAGGAACAGAACTTCTGGGGTGGATTTCATGGATCTTGTTTACCTGGCAGACAGTCCTACTTCTGCCTTGAGCAGCTAAGGAAATGGTGGGAGAAGACAACAGGACAACCAGAGGAATTTGGCTCTCGAGTGTATTTGAGGAAACAAATGCTTCATTCCTTTAGGAAGAAACACACAAGTTAAAATCAAACCACTTTTTCTGACAACTTCTAAAAATATGAACTAGAAGGGGCTGGGCATAAGTTTTGTATCACATGRAGTATAAAGGAAATGTTCAAACAGGTGTAAGAAGTTGTTTAGAAGTTATTAAACTGCTGTGAGCAAGCAGAGCTGGTCACTCCCACACTAGAAGTTGCAAAGGCAATGTAAAGAAATTTAGGGAGCAATTTACTCACTGYCAAGAAGCAGAGAAGGTTTTAGTCTAAATGAGGAATAAGGCAATTGATAAAATTTCCCATCAGACCTATTTGAGACACCAACATGAGACATCAACACTATCACAAGCCAAGGCCAGAGCTTTCCAACAGCCACACTGGCAAACTCAAAGAGGATGAAAAACTTGCCGTTTTTTGTCAGGAAAGCTGATTGAGAGGTTTATTTTAAAACAAAGGCCCTGTAATGTGCAACCTCTCCATGCATATCTGACTAAATATGAAGCAGCCTTGAGGAGAAGGAGCTGGGGGTGCTGGTGGATGAGAGGCCGGACATTTCCCAGGTGGGTGCACTCACATCCCAGAGCCCCCCATGTCCCGGGATGATCCCCCAGTGTGGGAAGCAGGGGAGGGGGGAATTCTGCYCCTCTGCCCCTCTCAGGTGAGATCCCACCTGCAGAGCTGCCTCCAGCCCTGGGGCCAAGAGCAGAAGGACCTGGAGCTGCTGGAGAGAGTCCAGAGGAGGCCACAGAGATGCTCCAAGGGCTGGAGCCCCTCTGCTCTGGAGCCAGGCTGGGAGAGCTGGGGGTGCTCACCTGGAGAAGGATCCAGGGAAAGCTCAGAGCCCCTTCCAGGGCCTAAAGGGGCTCCAGGAGAGCTGCAGAGGGACTGGGACAGGACACAGGGAATGGCTTCCCACTGCCACAGGGCAGGGATGGATGGGATATTGAGAAGGAAATGTTGGCTGTGAGGGTGGGGAGGCCCTGGCACAGGTTTCCCAGAGAAGCTGTGGCTGCCCCTGGATCCCTGGAAATGTTGAAGGCCACGCTGGACAGGGCTTGGAGCACCCTGGGACAGTGGGAGGTGTCCCAGGGTGCTCCAAGGGGGTGGGATGGGATAAGCTTTAAGGTCCCTCCCCATCCAAACCATTCCATGACTGCACAGCCTTGCAGAGGTGAACCCTGCAGCACTGCACACCCAAAGCCACATCTGCAGGGACACAGGGCAGGCCAGGGGGTTTGGATCCATCCCATAGTATCCCAGCACTGAAATGGCCTGGAGAACTGCAGCAGCGTGTTTGCTGTGCAGAGCATTTGCAGGGTATTTTCAGGGATGTTCTCCAGTGGCCTTGTCTACACAAATTGGAAGGATTAAAGCAGACCTCAGAGCAATTTAAATAAATCTGCACAACCCAAGTGTCACTGTGAGTGCCTCACCAAGCTTCATCTGAAATTGGTTCCCCATCAGCTTAAATTTGTGTCTCCACACACAGGAGCCCTGCTGAGCACAGGAGGCAACACCCACAAACTGACCTCTAACCACTGCCATGTACAGAAGTAAAAGTGATTTACACCTGGTTGTAATTTCACCCAGTGTTAGGTGTGTGTATATAAATAAATTTTATGTACATACAAATGCATTTGGGTGTATATAAAAKATACCCAAATACAGGAAAAGAAGGCACCCACTTGTGCTCCAAAACCATCAGCATCTCCCAGCCATTCCATAAACCTCACAACCAAATCCAGACCAACYTTATGTTTTTATAAAGTCTGCAACTAAACCTTGAAATAAATAAATAATAAAAGGTCATAATTCATCATCCTGACATCAAATCAGCAGACTGGGACTCCAGTATATCAGAGTGATGGATATAGACTTGTTTTAAGGATGGTTTAGTCTGCATTATGCCAGAACATTTATTGTTGCCTTTAAGACTGTTTCCCTTCCAAGATGTTTCAAATAAAAGCAATAGTCTTCTTCTCCCTTAACTGCCTGTCTCAGAATGCACTATTCAGCAAAAACAATTTTCCCCAAAAAATCATGACTAGAGAAGCAACAGGACAGCGAGTGCTAGARAACACAATTTCTTGTTTTTCCTTATTTTCTCTTGCTTGCCAGGTAATCTAATAACCACTCTTTGATAGATACCACGATTTAAGCCTCTCTAAGGCAAAAATCCTTCCTAATAAATGTCCAACCAGCACGAAATCTCTCCCTCCATCACTTATCACTGCTGACATTTTGCTGTGCCACAGAGGCAGGATGCTGGAGCACCACTTTCCTGGGCCTCACTGTCCCACAAAGGACCACAACGAGGCCTCTCAGTCCAGCTTCCAGCTGCTCCCACACCTGCCCTCTTGCCCTTCTCACTCTGCTTTTCWTGGGGTGGGATAAAAAAAAAGCTGTTTTATCTCTCTAAACATAAACTCTGCTCTTGTATCAAATGCTGTTCAATGAATGAATACACACTTTCAGTCCTAAGTCATATATAGATATAGATATAGATATATATATATACATATTTCCATCAGCAGAGCATACTCCAAATCATTAATTCTCATCTCAACCTCTGATGATGGCAAAACACATCAACTTTACAATATATATATATATATATACATATTTCCATCAGCAGAGCATACTCCAAATCATTAATTCTCATCTCAACCTCTGATGATGGCAAAACACATCAACTTTACAGGCACAAAGAGGTCTGACAACAACCTCAGATGTCCTGTCCACCTTGGCTGCTGTGTACAACACTTCTTCCCTTTGCCTTGGGTTAAGATCACATTTCTTAACCTTAAAAAGAAGTCCAACTTTTTGCAAACAGCTCCATGTGCCACCCTGCATCCCACTAATACTACAAGACACAGCAGATTCATAAAACCACTCACCATTTTAGCCAGAACATTTTCTTAATTACAAATATTGATAAAAACCTGCATCGCTTCTGCTTCTCAGACAATCCCAGCAACACTGACAGTGCTTGAGAACRTGCCCAGGAGACAGAACATTCACATTTGCTGCAATTATTCCAGGGACCTTTTCCTAATAACTTACAGTCCACCAAGAGACAGCAAGTCAGTACCACCAATATGGGAAGTTGCTGTTTGATCCAGATCTGAACGAGCCCCCCTCAGGTTTGATTTCTGTTCTAAATGGTGCTTTGTAAGCACAACTGGTAATCAATTTGGAAAAGAGGAGAAAATGTAAAGGAATAAATTATCACTTCTACCTGCTTCCCTTGCTCCCCCTGCCCCCATCATGGTTTTACAACCCTTCTTTGAGCCTGCTTGGGGAAGCAGACAAACCCAGGGGGGAGAGGAGCTGAAAAGCCCCAGCAAAGGGAGGAGAAGAGGCTGTCAGTTCTGCCAATGCAGAGCTGGGGGGTGATGTGCTCTGGGAACTGCACCCATCTTCAGGTTGCTCCTATCACTCCTTTCCCAGCAGCAAAACTGAATCAAATCTTTGTGAGTTAAAAGGGTGCAGGAAGCTGTTCACAGATGTGGAGGTATTTGCTCTTCAAATGAAAAAAAAGACAAAAAACCCCACAAACCACCCATGTTACAGCAACCCTAGGTCTGCCTGCACCCCCCTTGTTAGAGCACTGTTGTATATCCTTCACTATATTTATAAATAGGGCTGGTTTTGTGTCACAGGCTGTCATTTACACTGACTTTCCCTTCTCTCAGCTCCTGCACAGGAGCTCCCTGGCCTGAGTTTGTAAATACAGATCTGTACAAACAGGAATAGATCCACCATCATGCAATATGAGGCCATAATTCCACYGGGGAGAAAGCGTGAAAGGAACCCCAGGTAATGGAATTGTTTTTACATATTCACACAAATAATCTAAGCCCTTGTCCTGACACTAATATAAGAACACAAGTCTTATGGAGCTTGAAATCTTCCCCTGGAGAAACAACTTTGCAAAAGCAATGGAAGAAAGCATGCTGGGTAGAAAAGGCTGTTTGTAGCTTTGCTTGTTATTTAAACCAGGCTGATTAATCTTTAAGATCCAGCAGCTTTTCAGATTTTTGCCTTTCCTCCCTSCCATATTCTACAGCCTTTAAAGTAACAGCACACCAAGGGCTCAGCTACACCCAGGGCTGTGCACACAAACCCCAGGAAGTGCAAAAGCAGCAGCAGTTCATGTGAGASCTCAGAGACCACCAGGCAGCTGGGAACAGGGGACAGAAGTGGGGATACAAGGAACATAAACCAAAATAACCGGAATGTGTGAATCTCTACGAGATGCTTGAGTACAGCAACCACAGCCCTTCAGAAACCATGACATGGCAACAGGACAGAGSCTGAATCTGTGCCAGGGGAGGGTCAGGCTGGACATCAGGAAGAATTTCCTCACAGAAAGGGTGGTCAGACATTGGAACTGCCCAGGGAAGTTGGGAGTCCCCATCCCTGGAGGTGCCCAAGCAAGGCCTGGATGTGGCACTCAGGGCTCTGGGCTGGGTGAGAAGGTGGGAATCAGTCACAGCTTGGACTCAATCTTTTTAGWCTTTTCCAACCTTAATGATCCCRTGTTTTTAGGYTTTCCAGTCGTCTTCTCCAGCTGGAACCATCAGGGTTCATGTCTAAGCTTTCACTTTGAAAATGAGATCGCAGGTCCTGGTAAAATTTCAGATTGACAACCAATGTATTCTCAAAGCTAACATATAAAAAAAAGTCTCACTCCAAAAATTTGATGAAAGATGCTAATATTGACAGCTTGCTTTCATATGCAGCAAGGTGGGAATGGAGGGCAAGAAGAACATATGCAGAGAAGAAACACGAATGAACAGAAGGCATTTATAAGGAGCCCAGTACCTGGAGTGTGGCATAAAAGCCAGGCCACCCCATTCCTGAAAATCTCTTGTAGCCTAAAGCTCTGACTGTGGGGTGATCCACCCCATAAGGAGAAATATCTCTATAAATATTTTCAGGTCTGGGCTTTAAGAAGTGRAAGAGAGTCCAAGGAAGTCCTTGAGCACACCAGTGGGAAAGCTAAACCTTGGTTATGTGGAACAACAAAAAAATAAAAAGCTGTAACCAAGCCTCAGTGTGAAGCACAGAAGATTTCAACCAGGAAACAAGGCAAGTGCAGCACCTCACTTTTCCTGAGTTACTTGGGAAATAAGGAATGGAGAGAGAGAATCAGACCACCATTAGTCACTGGGATATAACTGCACCATGTAAAGGCTGTTTGCCTTTGCTAGAACAAAAAAATYCTGCCTAAACTATATAGATGCAATGCATATGTTGCACAAAACCAAGTTTACATAATAAAGAGAATATATATTTGCTTTGATCTCGAGCTGCCCCATAAATTTTTAATAACAGCTGTAAAACAGAAATCTTTGGCTAGAAATCCTCAGCAGCAATGAAATTTAAGCTCCCTACTCATTACAGGTTAAGAAAACTCATTTCCAGTCCATTCCTTGTAGAACTGTTACCAACTTCTTACAAGGAGAAATGCAAATGTCATTCTCAGCTATTTATTTGCCGATTATTCTCTTCAGCCTGGCTCTCTCCAAAACAGAGGGATAAGGGACTATTCAATCTGGTTTGTCATCTTTGGTCCTATTAGCAGAAGCATTGCTAAATTCAGATATCACAATCCTCTCATTTTATATTTCTCTGGAAGGATGCCTCAATCTGTTTTTTTTTTTTTCTCAACAGAAAAACTGTTAAACCAAAAGTACTAAAAAAATAACTTCTCTACGACGCACCACAAATAGATTACAGTTTCTAGTTCAAGTGCAAGGGGACAAAGAAACCAAAATCTTTTTATATGCAGACATTAAAGTAAAAGCAGGAAACAGACTTAACAACTGGCAAGAAAAAAACATTAACCCTTGTGCTTTCAGTGATTCAACTCACAGAACTTCCTTTGCTTTCTGCTCCTTCCCCCCACTGAAGAATCACCACTGTTGTACAGCATTTGAAACAGTGTGTTTACACATCCCCTATAAAAAATAACCTTTTAGGTAAATTAGGAGGCTCCAAAAAGCACAACTATCAAATATATTATCTAGGGGGAAAATTACAATGAAATAAATATGAAATTCTTTGTTCAAGTCTTACATATATCACTGTATGCAAGGGAAATGTCACACAGAGGCAGTTTTTAGGAGGAAGGTTTTTAGAAAACAGTATTTAAAGCCAGTATTTGGGGGTAGAAAGAGAACAGATGATTACAGTGCTGTGTGATAAGATGAGAAAGAGCGAGCTAATGGGATATAAAACTGCATACACTGGAGACAGCTTTACAAGTTAGAGAAATGACAGGCAAATAGCAATCACATCCACACCAAAAAGGCACTGACAGGTCAGAAAAAACCTTCATTTTCTAAAGGACAGCAGACTTAGTCCCTGCATATGAAGAGTACACAGAGCTGGAGTTAAACAGTAACTGAGAGTCCAAGAGATGTTTGGAGAATGCCCAAAATGGAGAGAAATCATTCCCTGCCCTGATTGCACAGGGTTTGTGCCACTCTGGACACAGCCAGGTGTGTTTTTCTGGATGCAGATCCATCAGAAATCCAAGCTGTGCCCTGCCCTCCCTCCCTGCCAGGGGTGAGCACTTGCAGGGTCTTGCTGGCTCAGAACTTTGGACACTCCCCTGATCACTTCCAGCAAAACTCTCTATTATTTGAGTCAGATCATGAAGTTACACATCCCATGTTCTCCATGTGAACCAAGTACCAGAGTTATTAAACAGCCCTGTGAACACAYTGCTGAGGATGGGAATGGGAAGACCTCACTACTCAGCTCAGAGAATCTAAATACTGTATTTGTTCATGCTTAAAGTGGCACAGGGCTGAACAGGAAATGAAATAAAAAGACAACAAAAAGAATGGAACAAGCCAAATTGAAAAAAAAAAAAAAAAAAGGTGACTTAAATTAGAAATTAAGGACACTGAACTAACACCTCCCTTCACAAGGGTTACCTGGCCTCCAGGTATGGGACATTCAGCAGGGGAAAACACTGCAATGGACATGGCTTGGGATCAAACACATCTGGACCTCCCTCTGGCTGGAAAAAGTGGGATACAGAAAATATTCARAACACCTGCAGCACACAGTGAGGATGGCTGCAAGGATGTGCAGGGGAGGGGTCAAATGTTTGCCTTGTTCTTCCAGGCTCTCCTCAGCATCCACCACTGCATTATCCAGCCTTGTGCCAGAGATAAGACAAACTTCTGATCTGACCCCAACAGCACATTTCTTCCACCTGATTTTAACTGAACTCAGTTCCTATGCTGAGTTTTGCAATTCTTGCATAAACATTACTTTATAGCTGCCCAAATGCAGAGTTACAAACCTGCATAGCCCTGTGGTGGTGCAGCTCAGAAGCAGCTCCAGGCAGCACTCTCAGGACATACCCCCTTATTTTTATACCACTCTGCCCTGCAGAAACAGAGCAGCAAAGGAGGAGCCTCACTCAATCCTCAATTTCAAGATCTATCATKTAAAATGCCAATTAAACAACTGCATTCTAAGTCTCCCCTGTGCCAGCCACAGTGTTCAATCCAGTAAGAGTTGCAYGTCTCTAAGAACTACAGTAAAACACTTAAAAAGCTCTCCTTTTCAAAAATAAGGTGAGAGAGAGAACAGGGGACAGGATGAAAAGCACAAGGATGAATCTCCATGAAAATTATCAGTTGAATTTCCCCCTTTGCACAGATCACAGAACTGCAGAGGTTGAACAGCACCTCTTGAGCTTGTCCAGTCTAACCTCCACCTTAAGTGCAATTTTCCAGTGCAATCTGCTCCAAAAATAACTGTGCAGGAACATGATGATCCACCTGGATTTAAGTTGGWGCTGGGGTAATGACTGGGCTACAAAAATACATCTTCCTACAAAGCCCAGCAGCCTCAGAGCCCTGGGGTAGGCATGGCCCAGCAGGGTGGTTTCTGAAACCTGAGGGAATGTTGCTAAATCACTTTTGTTTCGTGGCTGACTAAAGCCAAAACCAAAAAGTCAAGTCAAAACTGGGTTTAAGTTAAATTTAGAACGGGAACTGTGACTGCAAATGGTACAGGAATGGATACAAAAGAAAAACCATCAACAATATGAGSGAAAACAGGCAAGAGAARCTCAAGGTGCAGCATCAAAACACAYAATTTGCAATTTCTCTGCTTTCTGCAAACACCAGCCACAGTCCAAGACTCTCCTCAGCAGCTRTAAGAGCACAGAACTCATATCCAGCAAATCCAGATTAATGCAGGAGAGTTTAGGAGGTCTGCCCAAATAATGTCTCCACACAATTATAGCCCAGAAGTCATAACCCCTCCCTTTAATATTAAAGGAAAAAAGAAATCACATTTGCAGCCAAAATGTACTGATAATACTGCAATGGCAGCATGGCCCTGAGCCTGCAGCCTTCTCAGAAGTCATTCTCATTAGAAGAAAACTGAAGGATCATCCTCTTCATCCAGTGATTTGCAGGACATGTAACACACCCTG
Source organism: Cardinalis cardinalis (assembly GCA_014549065.1). Lineage (NCBI taxonomy): Eukaryota > Metazoa > Chordata > Aves > Passeriformes > Cardinalidae > Cardinalis > Cardinalis cardinalis. Next base: position 289,353 of record JACDOX010000154.1, on the reverse strand, counting down.
CTAACTGTGGAATTTTTCAGGAGTGGGCAAGGGGACTTTAAGTGTTTCAATTCCAGCCCTGTGTAGGTTTTATTTGGAAGGAATGGAGAGCATAAAGCAGAGCTGGGAAKCAGCACCAGGAGGGCACCAGAGGCAAATTTCTGCCATGAGGGGTGGGAGGAAGGCTGCTCACAGTAAATTGTTTTGTCAGACCACTGGAGGGAAGGCCAATGTCTCCTCTGGAAGGCTGACAGYAAAAGTCTGTCAGATGCAAAAACAATGGAGAATTAATTATTCTTAAATATGAAAGGACCTAGAACTCAGTGATCTGCTAATTAAAAACAAAATATCCACAATATAGTTCCAGTTCAGTTCTTGTGAGAGCCAACAGAGAGCAATCCCACTGCCTCTAATGTCAGTAAGAGCTTGTTTTAAGGACTCATCCCTTAAAGATATCGAAATTTAATGGAAACTGCAGATATTTAGTACTCATCTACTCCATATTCAAATACCTGAGCTCACACAAAATACACAAGAGAGTCTTTACCAACTCATTGTGTTTTAGCAGTTCTGGAAATCACTGAAAAGTAACTGGCAAACCAACTGAACTTCATTAGTGTAATGCTGCTACTTGAAGGCAGTTCTGGAGGGGCTCAAAGCAGTGAAATTTTATTTTTGTTTCAGCTGGTCATGCAGTGGGTAAGAAGCAGAAAGCAGCTCTGATGTGCCAGAAGTAGCACAGACAAKGCTCTGTGACAGGGAGAAGGAAAGATAAATTGTGACTTTCTGTGAAGATGACAACACTTAAAATTAAAYGTCCTTGTCTTAATTTCTGCTCCCACGTAGCCAGTGGGTTGTGTGAGGGACAGAAGAAAATTCAGGTTTCTCCAGTCTACCCTTCCCACAGTGTTTTGCAAAGCAGGGAGGGAGTAGAGAGGTTTCCCAGATAAACCAGGATCTGCAGGCATCCAGCTGCAGGATCCCCAGTATTTCATAAGAAGTTCTCTCCTCACAGCGTCTACAAGCCACTCAAAGGATCCCCAAAAGACAAGAAAAAAATCCCAGAATCATTTGGGTTAGAAAAGACCTCTGAGATCATCGAGTCCAACCTGTGACCTCCACCTTGTCACTGAGTGTCACATCCAGCCCTTCCTGGGACACCTCCAGGGATGGGGACTCCAGACCTCCCTGGGCAGCCCCTTCCAATGCCTGACCAACCTTTCCATGAGGAAATTCCTCCTGATACTGGAAATGCTGGACAAGTAGCAGTGCTGAAACACAAAGCAGAATGGAAGGGTTTAAACCCACCCTCCCTGAGTGTCGTGTATCAGAGTGGGCTAAATGGAGGCAGCTCTCAAGAGTTTTCAGACTCGCAATATCCCAATTTGCAGAAGGTGCCCACATCCTGTGCTCCAAGCACTGGACAGCAGCAATTCTTTAAGGACAAGCAGAGGAGATGGCCATGACAACTCCATGGTCACTGTCTCTCTTTTACCTGCCAGCTTGTGAGTCAGACACCTCTAAATTAGGAGGGACATTTATTGAGGGACATTCATTGAGCCTTTCCCTGAGCCATGGACACCTCAGAGTGACTGACACCACCCTGAACATCACTGGATGGATACCCCGTGCTCAGGGCTTAAATCTTCCCCTAAAGCTTTCATTTTCCACTAAATTAAAAAAAAAAACAAAAACCCAAAATCTGGAGCTTCATCCTCTAGCCAGGCAAAGGCCTGAAGAGCAGCATACCTGCATTCCAGTTTCCACCCTGGGTTATTAGCCAGACTGTTTATAAAACAATTTTAAAATGCCAGCTTTTATGTATTACAGTTTTATTAATCTTGAATGATACATCATAGGTGCAGGATGCATAAAAGGGTTACAGAAACATGGTTTGCATTTTAAAATGCTTTAGTGAAAACAAATGAATTCTCTTTATTAAATGAATTGAACCTTGCTGTGTCCTCCACGGAAAGATTTCAGTATTAGTGAATCTCCTCCCTCATTGTTCTCTTTTCCACCTTATGTTAGGGGAGGAAAACAAGAATTTCAGCATTTACAGCTCCCAAATGCTTTCTCAGTTTTGAATTAAAGAGGCTGTGATATGAACTATCTGAATACACAGAAATAAAGGAAATATTCTCTATGCACATGCAGAAGAGGCTGCTTCTGACAAAAACCAGGTTYACTGTTTCATCAGACTCTGGTTCCATGTGCTCAGCCAAGAGTGACACTCACCACTCCACTGGTTTRACTTGATTTGAGATACTGGCAGTAGAAATACCATGCTGAGGTTCTGTTGGAGTCCATTACAAGAACAGAGGCATTACAACAAAAAACTTAGGCTTTAGAAAAAGGCATTTTTATAGCTTAACCTGTTCAAAAAGAAAACTTTTTAAACAGAAAACCAGATTTTTGAATTCCGGTTATAAACTCAGGTTTAGGTGTAATTACAAAGAGAAGGTAGAGGTGCTTCGTTGCTGGTTCTATCAGCCAACTTAGTCAGCAATCAGCTTTTATTCTTATCAAAGATACAGATGCATCCATTTGCCATTAAACAGATCTGTTTCCCACTAACTGGACACAGCCTCCAGGCTCCAGATAAGCAGGGAATCTGCCTTCCAGCATGCAGAGTACAGGAATTTTAACACCTTCTTGGAGCAGCATTTAAATTGATCRTTAGTGTCAACAAATACAATCCAAATGGACTGTCCCAAACCTCTGTGGAAGCAGAGACTCTTTCCTGCTTGTTCAGTGTTTAACACCCTGGAGGCCCAGTTTCAGCATTGCTGCCACCTTAATCTTAATTTTAACTATTTTATGAGTCATTTATACACCAAGGTAACCCACCTAAGCAATCAAATACAACGACCCAAAAAAGACCTGGATCCCAGTTTTCTGGTTTTATAACCTCAGAGGGGAAAGAAGATAATACCTGAACAAGTTCCATGTTCCAAGCTCAAGGTTTTATGGAGGAAGAGGAGGCTGGAAGGGGAGAGAGGGAGGGATGATCCTTCCATAGCACTGCAATGCCACAGGAAAGCACCACATTTAATGTAATCAAGCTCTACGTTGCAGCCATATGGAAACAATTTCAGTCAATAAACAACTCCTGCAAGAAGACAGCAGAGGAACTGGAAAATCAGATCCTGATTTAACCAGGAGGCAGGAGAGCTGCTGGCTCAGCTCAGAGGCTGCCATGACATGAAATACCCACAGCCACCAGAATTCCACAGCTTTGGGTCCTCATCACTTGCCTTCCACACCTCAGAGTGCAGGAGTACAAATGGCACAGACTCTCTCACAGTTTCCTCCCCAGCCTCCAAGATCCTGTGCCTCAGTGCTCTCCCCTTTCTTCTCCCTTCCCAATCTTTCCCCAAAGCCTATCACTGTGGCCAGCTTCCCACCCGATAGCCAGAAGGGAAGCAGACACCCCAAACTTTAGATACTGGCTCGACCTCACTGCAAYTTATCTGCCTGGAATTTGCAGGTTTCAAAACAGAGATTTTCTCAGGGAGCAAATCCTTAAAAACACCCAACTTGGAAAAAAAAAAAAAACCAACCCAAAACACCACACATTTTACTTCTTCCTGTTAGTGGTGTTCAAATGAGGTTTGGTTTCAAGATTCCACATTATCCAGGATCCTAAAAACCAATGGCAAAAATACTGCCTCTCCTGCAGAAGACAACATTCCTGTGCACTGCTGATTACAGCTGCAATACCGAGGGAGTAAAAGCTAAATCAGTTTGGGACAGGAAAAGGGAAATTCAAGGGAACAGCCAGCAAGCAAAGGCAGCTGCATTTTTAACAAAAAGCAAGAAGGCACAGTGCTATGAATAAATCAGAATTTCCTTGAGTGTGACAGAGGAGTGACACCAGTATTTATGAGAATAATGCCCGTGAACTGAAGGGTAATTCACGAGTGTCTTCARAAGCAGCTGCTTTTAAAGGTGGGAAGTTCATCACTTCCACAGTTCCACAGGATCTGGCAGCAGATGCACCACAACCACCCCAAAAATGCTGTCATTTTACACTTGAGGACGTCCAGGAAAAAAACGCCTTGGGATCTTTCTCTTAACAACCAAAGTGCAAGACTCAAGGTATCTTAAAAAACAAACACAGTACCAGTAAGAAAATTTAAACCCCAGTAGCTTTCTAGTGGAAGGAAAAAACACTGGGGAAAAAAAAAACTAGAACAGTAGACTGGGGCAACATGYCTTTATCACATGAAACACCTTCTAATTCACCAGCAATAAAAGATGATTCCCAGCAAATCGATTAGCAGGGAAACATTTAAATCAGCCTAAAACCCATGCACCAAAGAGACCTTTCACCCCCCCCAGGCCAGGTGGATGTTTCAATYTCACCAGTGCTCAGTGAGGGGATGGAGCAAAGCTGTAAGCTGGGTATCCATCCAGGCAGAGAACAGGAAAAGAAAAATCTGTGTTTTCCCAGTAAAGAATTACCAGAACAAGGACACCGGTAGTGCCAGTCAGCACGTTTTAATGGCAAATGTCTTGATAAAGGACTAACTTTGTTCTTTTGAGATTACAAATGCAGTTGAACACAGTCAAGTGCACGCACAGAGCGTACTCTGGTGCTGGTGGAAACCCACACTGGCTGCTTCATATCCGAGAGCTGTCACTCAGACACTTCTTCATCTACTTCCTGGGATTGCATCATGCTAATTTTTTTTTGTCACTAAATTTAAGGTCTGATGCAGTTCAACATTTTTATCACTGCAGATAAAAATCTCTGAGTGACACCAGGACTGTAGCACAACAGGACACTATGAGGAGGAAAGGAYAGAAGGAGAAAGGAGGCTGAAAACCTGTCTTAAGTTAACTCAGGAAAGCCAAACCCATCAGAATACAAAGGCTAATTTATAATCTAAAACATGCAGACTGTAACAACTAAATGGCAGACTTTACTTGAGTAAAGAATGTCAGCGCTGGGGCAGTGAGGCTCATGAACAGGATTTCCCTGTGCAAAAGGGCTCCTGGGAACCCTTTCAGTGGCTGTGCAGCAAAAAGGGCTAAAAGCACCTCAGAATTTGGTATGGACCAGGCACAGGCTGGAGCAGGCACCTCTTTTGGTCTCCACAATGTTAAAAATAAAAATAAACGGAGACCATGAAGAATCACCGGATGATCTGAGTGCTGGAGAAAATGCCTCAGAGTGAGACTTAAAAGCTCAACTCTGTTTCCTTATCTATCAAGTAACTTGATTACAGAGTGTAAGTACCTTCATGGCAAGAAAATCCTGGATACTAAAGGGCTCTAATCTTGTCAGGAAAATCCTAACAAGAACCAGCGGCACGACTTAGACTAATTCAAATTAGAAATCAGCCTCTTATAACTACCAAGAGAAGTGATGAGCCTGAAATTACCAGTGATGGACACTCAGGGCTGGAAAGCTTTCAAATTGTTTTTAGCCAAACATCATTTACTGGTCTCAGTTTCAGAGTAAATGATTAAAATTTAAAGGCCTGTGATACAAAGCATATAAAACATATCAGGGAAGGCAATTTAATTATCTGTTCTCGCCTTAAATTTTATGAATCTCCAATATGTTAACATCACTCAACTTCTGTGGACCAGGAAATTAAAGAGGGAGGAATAAGTTTCAAGTTCAGCAAGTTTCCTCTTTTTCAGACTTATCACTAAACAGCACCACTCCACCAAGGAGATGGAACTCCCATGAAATACAAACAAGGAATGACCAGCTATGATGTCTGGAAACCACATGTAATGCAATTTAGTTGGGCAAACTCTGATCAGCTACTTACTGCTCCCACCTAGGCCATGAAAAATCAGTATTAGCTTACAAAACCAGTTCTCATTCTGGGTAACTGCAGCTCTGACAGCCTTGTATTCCCAAGAGTAACAGCACCCATTAACAGCCAGCCAAGAATCTCCACATACTTCTTAAATATAAAAGCATCTCAACAGCCCTGAAAGGATTATTTCCATATTCCACACTGGAAAAGGGGCAAGTCAAAAAGTTTGCCCTGGGTCATAAAATAAAACCTCTGGTAGAGCCTAGAAAGGAAATTTCATTGSCAGGAAGAACTTCCCAACACCCGAGCACCATTTCCACATCAGAGCTGCTGCACACCAAGTTGCTCAAAGCCCCAAACGCTGCCAGTTAAATCACAAAGAGATTTCTGGTGAAAGCTGACATTGTAATCAGAGAATCTGATCATGGYAGAGAAACTGTCCAAAGTAAAGGTCAGAATAAATATCCAAGCAGGAACAGCGCTTGTATTTGATGAACTAACTAACTGCTTGCTGCTGCCATCAGTAGTACAGAGCCACGGCAAGAACAAAAAGCAGATTCAGGGCTTGCCTCAGAGCTCAGAAGGAACGGGCAGCTCGAAACGCAGGAAATGACTATGTGCTGCACTTCCCAATTGATAGGGCAAGGGCTTATCAGAAGAACAAAACTGGCTGTTCACAAGGCCACTGAAAGAGTAGCCTACACTATTGTTTCAGTGGTAGTTATCCTGCTGCCAAACTTAAAAATTCTTAGGGAATGAAGAGAAAAGAAAAAAAAGGCTTCTTAAATATTGAGTGCAGAAGTGGGGAGAAGACTGATACCAGGAACTCAGGACAAGCAAGATTCAATTGGGGGCAGAGCTAAACATAATTAATATAATTTTTATGCCTGGCTTGTAAATTCCTTCCTCAACCCAACATTAAAATCCCATCTACCAACACAGCAGTGAATGGGATTCATGTAAATTTAATAAAGCTTAAAAATGCAACTTATACATATGGAGAACAAAAAATGCCACCTCTGTGCATGAGGTAGGTGTCAAATTTTGATTCCTCAGGCTGGAAGAAACTCGTCCCTGGAAGCAACACTCCACCCCTTGGGCAAATGGAGACTGGAAGCACTACCTGCCAGCATTCCATGGACACACACACCAAGTGGGATCTTTGTCAAGCCCTATTACAGAAGTGATTTAGGTATATTCATGTACAACCTGCTGGAAGGGCTCTGCTAGGTAATGAGTTTCAGGCTGGTAATTGCACTGAAACCAAGATGAGATGATGAAGTGAACATTCAGAGTGGAATTCTGTAGGAAAAASTGAACTGACCTTCCACAGCTCCTGGTTGGCTGCACAGGAAGATAAAGCAGAGCTCACTCTGTCAGGAGCACTACAGCAGTTCCCTGTTTTAAGAGCAGACTTTRAGTTCAGACTCTGCCTGCAGCTTTGATTTCGAACTGGGAAAGGGAAACCTCCACACAGACAGGGAGAATAACTAGTTATAGATTATTTCTTTTAATTCTTAATAMAGCACATTAAAACAGCAATTGTTCAACCTGCTGGTGTCTGTATTAACATGGGGCTGAAGTAAAACAAGTAACAGACACGCCTGTGCATTCCTGACATAGATCAGAATTCCAACACCAGAAAAATCCTATTAAATGAAGCAGAAGAAAAGCAGTACAAAAAAGAAGGGAATCCCTCACAGTTTTGTGAGAAAGTTTGCTTTTCATCTGATGGGAGGTGGAATATAATGGATTTAAAAGCAAGAAAAATAACTGAGTAAGTAAGGATGAGAAGTGTCAAGCCACAGAAGTCAGTGGGATATCCTCCCATCATCGTAAAAAAAATCTCTGGACTTAGATAATCTAATAATCACATCAAATGACCAGCAAACAAATTCCTTATAAGGTTACTGTATATCAATATATCACGGATAGAAAGTGCAACAGATGGGGAGGAGACACCTGTGTTSAAGTGCTGCTGCCTCAGTCCGTGACCTTACGTGAGTCACTCAGCCCTCGTGCCTCAGTTTCTCCATTTGTAAAACACCAATACCTCTGTCAAGCACTCCTAGAGATTTACAAACAAAGGCACAAAGTATTGTTTTGACATGGAACAGCAAAGGAGGGCAGTRGCTCAGCCAGAAGGAGAATGGGAGCCACTGGAGCCGCGCTGCTCTGGCCATAAATCGATCAGCCCCGATTAGGTCGGGCTTTACAACGCTGTAATTGTCACAGCAGYGGCTCTGGGACTGTGACATGAGCCCTGAGCTCGGTGTTGTCACACAGGGAGCCTGCAGCAACAACAAASCTCTGCTAAACCCAAGTGCAACAGCAAAGAACAGGAGCTGCCCAAACCCAAGAGACTTCTTAAGGTTATCAAGGATAAAAGCTTCTCCACGTGCTCATATGACCACAGGATAACGCTGTGTAAGCGCCCAGTTRAGAGGGGAAGGATATAATCAAGAGTATGTTTAAAGAAAGGAATATATTCACTTGAAATCTGCAGGCACAACACAAAAATAAATGCGTTTCTCACAGTGACAAGACGGAATTTTCGGTTGGTCAGCGACTACAAAGCTGATTCTCTACTTCTGGCTGCGGACCACATGACAGCCTCAAATACGTAAGAGCATTTTATCTGCCAACTTGCAATGAAGACCACATAGTTAATAGTTTGCAACCTCCTTTCCCCCAGAAGATCTTCAGAGTTGAGTAATAAAATTCCTCACATGATTTCAATGAGAGGGTTCACTTGTCAGGGGCTGTTTGGAGATAGTATCATTTGTCAGGGAGGTGCTGCTCAGATCAAGTTTTCCAACCTTGTGTTTTCAAGGCTTGACTGAAAATGAAAAAAAMCMAAAAAAAAACTTCAGGCGATAAAGTTTGAAACTGGAGAAAAGAGAAATAATCTCTAGATGCTATTTTCAAAATGTCAAAGCTAGCCAATTAATGAGGGGAGGAAGAAAAACTGATTAAAGCCCTGACAAACCCTTGAGATCACAGACTGATTGCGAGTTCTGCTGCAGACTCCCTGTAGGAACCTGGGCAAGTTGATCCCTCTACACCTTTGTTTGCCACCTGCGAGACGAAAAATAGCACTTTCTTTTCATATCCTGTCATTCTTGCTTGTATTGTTCCCCAAATTAAAAGCATTTGTCAAAACACTTATCTTTAGCATTAACCCTGGGAATTGCATTCACAGCTACCACACAACCCGTTTGCATGACTGAGTGTTCAGATAAAAACTCTTCGTACACTTTGCTACCCAGCCATCCTAATTTAATAGGAGTCAGAAGGGAGCTTTAGTTAATACAGGAATGCTAAAATACAGTTTAYTACTAATCTTACAATTAAAACCAGTTTTAGGGTTATGAGTTACACAGACCCCCTCCTCAAAAAAAAAAAAATCAAATTCTCCTCATTATATCCTAAAAATCCTGCTGTAAGCACAGTATTGGTCTCACTGCATTGATAACCCACTAGATCATATTATCAGCATAGGCATAATTAAAGCCCAATCCCACGAGGACATGTATGCAGAATCCAATCCCCGCTCTGTTAAAATCAGTATAACGTGGAATAAACTTCGGGGACTTTAGAATCAAAGCTGCATGAAGTTATCGACAGGAGGAACAAAGGCATCTGGTTTTTTGCAGTAAGATTCTTAAGCTGACAGTATTTTGATTTCAAAATCTACAACTTTGCAGATGAAAAAGATTTGCTACGAACGCCAATACTGTAGCCTGTCATTCAATGTCCTTAAAAGCTCCGCACAGAAATCACTGTGAAGTACAGGTTGCTTTCTTTAGATTGAAATATGCTGTTGTTTCCTGAAAATTCRTTTGTTTTTGAACATATACAACCAAACATCTTCCCAGATCCCTTGGTATAAGGAACAGTACAGCTCCTTCCTTTCTCATAGCTCAGTTTCATTGAAACTCGCAATTCTCCACCCAAAGACCCAAATTTCACCCCTGCCCCACTGACACACAACACAAAAAGAGCAGTCCCAAAAGTTAACAACAGAACAATTTTTGACAGTCATGCTTAATAAAAATGCATTTTATTAAAAAGCAGATTAGTATTAAAAATGAATGTCAGCGCCCCATTTTTTTCCCAAATCCAGACAGCAATGAAAAAACATACCATGAACCTATTGATTATCACAATAAACACTTTATGATAATTTAGTTTTCAAAACACTGCACAGCTATCAACTTTTAATATCCCTTTGTAAGAGACCGGTAAGACCCACACAGAAACTGCCTTAAAAATAAGCTCCCTGCATCTGACGGCAGCTACAGATTCCATGGAATTATCAGAATCACAATGCTAGAGAGATGCACGTTGTCCAGAAAGGTCAATAAACCCAAGGAGCTGCTCGACACCGCTCAGTGAAGCAGTTCTAGAGAAAACCAGGCCTCATTCACACAGGATTTTCTCCCAGATTTCCTTACCCCTCCTTAAAAATCCTGCCGTTTCACCTAGGGTAGCATTCCTGTAACCCAGCTGGCAGCCTGCATGCCACAATGTCGTCTAGACCTGCTCGGAACAGTGGGATGACACAGGAGTAAAATTGCTGATGCCTGTTCTGGTGCTTGCACGGGTGCTAAGGGAACGAGGGRAGGAAGAACAGGCAGCACGGAGTGAAACACAAGTTCCTTGTTCCCAGCCTCCTGCCCAGGCTCCTCGGGTAATTCTGTCAAGCAGACAGAAAAAGTTGTGGCCATCGCAGGGCTAAAGAATMATCTTCACATAAGGGGAAAAGAACATTCCCAAATCCCAGTTTTCACATGCAGAAACAAACCCTGCCCTTCCCCAGACTGGTGCTCCCCGGACATGCAGATAACAAATACATCCCTGCACAGACAGCATTTTCCATGCCTTTCTTCCTTCTCCCCTCTCTCCATCTCAGAGATGTTTTCTTAGCAATTTGGAAGAGAAATTGTAAAAAGGGAGATGCAAAACACAGAAATAAATTAAGTTTGTTCTCTGCTGTTGATGGCACGATGGGAGGAAAAAAAAATGTTAGGAGTGATAAATCCATATATACCTACTCCAAACTACACCCCACTTCCCAAGGGACACGGTATAATGGTAAATAAGTATAGATGCAGTTCCTACTAATGAGGCAGGGTACAGCAAGGCCAAAGAAAATGCAATCATCTCGGGGAAGAAAACTGCACAGGACTCCTCCTCTCCCATCCATGGAGGAAATCAAATGCCAGCTGCACCATCCCAGGAAGGAAGCAGAGCCTGTACCTGATGAGCCCTGCAGAAATGAGCGAGTCATATCACGGGACCCGAGCAGGCACTTCAGGCTTTCGCCAGCCCACAAATCGTCTGCAGAGCACAATTCCTCGCTCCGGTATTTTACATGGCATCATTCATGCAAATTGTAGGGATATTTTTCCCCAGCGTTTTCTTTTTTTTCCTTCCCTCCATCCCCACTAGTTTGAAGCACGGAGACGTAGGAAGCGTCTCCCAGATCAGCGTTCCCTGGCCATCACTTTAACGCTTTCCTCCCTACAAAGTTTAAATCTCCCCAGTTTTTTGTTCATAAACGTTTTGTACTTAAAAGCCACCGAATCACGCTCCCAGWGTTACCTGAAGAAACTGAGACAGACCCGACTCCAGGAACATGCTTAAACCTTCATTTCCTCTTCCTTCTTCCCTCCCCACCCCCCAAAACAGCAATTTTTTTTTTGTCCCTAACACGAAAGAACTGGGGAAAAAAACAGCACGTCCAACCGAGGCTTTTCCAGACCTATCGCAAAGAACAAAATGCTTCCGAAGAAGTGCTTTGCAAACATACCAAGAGACACTCCACCAACTAAGGGGAAAAAAAAAAAAAAGAAAGAAAGAAAGGAAAGAACCCATCAGACAAAACAGAGGTCGAGGAACTCGGCGGGGTCTGGCTCGGATGTGTATTCTGCACCTAAACACTCTCGCATCTTGTTTTGTTTTAACCCCGAAGCTGAGGCAAACACTCCAGCAGAATGTCCTGCCGCTTCCCCCGACCGCTCCTGCGGTCACACCGTTCTGACCCAAAACCATCCCGGACACGGGACACAAAAGCATTCACCCACCTCTTCCCAAGAAGTACAAAACAAACAAGCGTCTGACACCCCACCCAAGTTCTCCTCGCACATTTTGGGAATGACTTCCCTCCAGGTCTTCCTCCTCCCCCACCCGTTTCCACGTTAAACTCTCCAGCACACCGACACCCTTCGGGGCTTTCACGCCTTTGCCCTCCCCGAAAACCTCCCGAAGCGCCGAGAGCTGCCAGAGAGACCTGGGAGCCGGCGGGGTTTGGGGCACCCCCGAGTCCCGTTCCCCGACCTCCAGCGGCACAAAGCTCCCGAAAAGGAGCCCCCGGAGCCCTCGCACAGCCCCAGCCAGGACAGAGCTCCCCGGCAGAGCGAGGGGKCTCCGTGCCCAGCTCCATTCCCGCAGGTCGGAGCCTCCCTACTTCCCCCGCCGGCCCCCGGGGTCCCCGGGACAGGGAGCGCTGGGGGTCGCACCAGCCCACCCCAAAACTCCGCGGCGAGCAACAGCCGAACACCCCCAAACCGCAGCACCCACCCAGGCTGAGACGGGCTCCGCGGCCGCCGCTCCGTGCCCCACACCCGGCAGATGGGAGGAATCAGAATAAACATACAAATGGCAGGAACAGCGAACCCCAAAGGTGCCCTGCCCTCCCGCTGCAGCCTCTCGGGGACACCTTCCTCCTCTTCCTCCTCCTCCCCCGATCCGGGGCACCCGCGGAGCCCCCCAAAGCCGCGGCTCCAACTCTGCCGCCCGTGCTGAGGGGCTGCCTCTGCCCACCCTTGCCCGTCCCCGGCTGCCCCCCTCACGCACATCCCGCTCTCCGGCTCGGAGCGACTCGCGGCGGTGCCGGCGGAGGGGGGACCCCTT